>CM060956.1:63200049-63242861 GCA_030765055.1 Mantis religiosa | reverse complement strand
TTGCCAGTTTCTCAGTAAATCAAATCTTGCTCTAAGAGATCGCAAGATGATTAAATCACTCTCAGTGCTAAATATCACTTCGTAAGGTATGTAATGGGAAATTAAGTTATAAGAAACAAGAATGAGAAACCGTAAAACAAGCACCAAAACATCCCATTTAAAGGTACATTCAACTAACGCAAGGCGTGCAGCAAGATACTGCCCATAGCGCCAAATTAACGACCATTAACAATAAAAAGGTGTATTTTAGGAGCTATTGGTGATATTTATACCAATTGAATGAACAAATGTCACCAAAAATAATCAGAAACCCCTAAGATGAGATAAATATGTCACAGTTGGCTTTTGCTGAATTTCAATAGCTTGCATTCTCAATATGTACTGATTCTGACCAATGGCAGTCACGGTTCCGTTCATGAACTAATCGGACTATTAGTTGGCACTACAACCATTTTCTTGCAGGACGTCAGATGTTGATTTATAAGAAAAAATGTAATCCTTCGTTGGTCTCGGCCGTTATGCTATTTGAAATTATTTTAGAGCTTACCAACGTTTGTGTACCCTGTTTAATTTTTTTTTTCGCACAGCATTCCTATTAAATGCAATACGATGCAATATTTATTCCTGGGAAATTATTTACTCAAGGCATATTGTTTAAAAACAAGTTTAATATATTAATTCACTTGAAACTAGTATGAGTAAATTCCGTCGCAAGATTGATAGTCCTTGGTTTTGTCTAAATGTGGAAACTTGGAATTCTTGTTAACTGCCATTACATTTTTTCCGCTATACTGGCTCTGGCGGGCTGCATCGTGATCAGAAGCTATCTCATGGTATGTAAAATCAAACCTTTATGTGAAATATATTCTATAAAGTACACTCATTTCATAAAGAATATGGGGAGGTTAGATTAGATTGATTGATTCGTCATTCAGAATTTCATGAGACAGAAAGGTAGCCCGCTATTGTTTGGTCCAACCTTTCTAAACTGTCACTTCAATAATCTCGTTCAATTTTGCCGAGAGTTCGCTTAGAAGACTCTATCGCTTCACTAACGTGAACTACTTCCCTGTCCACTGTCACTTTATAAATCTGTACTAGTTCAACTATTCTTTTTCATTGACTTCACGTTTACTTCCGTGACGTAGCTTCTCTGCCGGACGGTTTACTCGCTACACTGAAGTCGTCTCCAAAATCGCTCGCTGACTCATTTCGTAAGATTTTTCACTCGTGGAGACCGCAAGATTCACTCACATGCAAGACTTCCTCACCACAAGAATTTGTACTACTTTGCAAGAGTGACTCCCCTGCTTCTCCGTAAGATTGTAAGATTCACTTCATCGATTCACTCTTCACTTTCTTGCAAGACATCGCGAGACATAAGAGACGACTAACTTCGTCAGCTACAGTCGCCAGCCCGTTAGTGTGTGTATGTGTATTCTTATAGACATGTGCACTTTGCATCATTTCTACTAAACTTGGTGCAGATAACCTTTAACACAAGGCAAAAATTACTATCTAACTTAGAATTCGAAATTCTATTTCATTTCACACAATTATTCAATTTTATATAATATCTATGAAATCATTATGTGTATATATTATATATGTATATATTTGACAGTGATAATAGTAGTAGTTTGAACATTGCCAACATCAGAATAATTATTTTCACAGCTTCGCAAAATAACAAATTTATAGCAAATACAGTTAATATTCGTTGGTTCCTTCCCTGACATCGATCATGAATAGATCAAAATTGACTTTTCTTCATGTGTTTTCTTAGTATTATATATGTTGTTGATTACTTAAAATAAACAAATGTATATTGATGCCAATTAAAAACTACATTCTTCCCAATCAATTTTTCTCTGTAAACAACGACAAGATAGCCTAAAAATAACATGATAGCCTTTTCCGTCCTCCAACTTTAAGTCATATCGGCTGATGAATGAAATAGGCGAAAGAATGTACAAATGAGCATCTATAGAGGGTCCATAAAGCTTAGAGCTATCACACATTCATCTTTCAGGATAAAGGAAAACTCCGGGAAAAGGTACCTTATCTAGATAACTCGCCCTAAACGAGATTCGAACTCGGGACCTCTTGAACGTGAGACAGACATGCTGCCACTTAGGCTACAGAGGCGTACAAAAACATCCTTAATTGCATTAACGAAAAAAATCATCATACAAACACTGGCATTTGTGATTGCTCAAAAGTACTTTTAACAATTATTTCGTCTAAGTTATATATTCTTTGTATGTATTGTGTCTTTTGGATTTTAACTCTTTAAGTGTATTGTATAATATTTTTAAATGCTTTCGAAGAAACGCAAGTATTTTAGACAAAGCAAACCTAAGGCTAAATGTTGTAGGGACCACATCAAACCACGGATAACTTTGCATTAATTATAAAACATTCAGAATTGGAATAATACAAATGCAGTAAGATAAATTTCCCAAAAATGCATTAGCGACGGGAATTGTTGTTAAGACAGAAGAATAGAATGGCCGTCTCGGAGCCTGCCATTCCGTCGCTATAAGAAAAGTTAACAACAGCAGATAAAAGCTGAAAGAGAGAGGGTGGGCGACTTCACATTTCCTTTATCTTTTCGTCTTGTGGAAGTAGCAGGTCGCACTGCAATGGTATCACACCCTATCTCTTACTTTTGATGATACAAAATGTCCGCTTTTTATGGAGCAATTCCACAGTAACGCCTCATGACAAGCATTGTATACAGTGGCGGTTCCTGTGGGCCTCGCTCACAACAATGGTTGTTTTATTTTTTCTACCATTGAATCACCTGAGGTTAGGAAATATTACAGCCCGTGCAAGGATCTTTTAAAGTTAGACATTCCAACAGAATTATGCATCTTCGTATCACCTGAATTAAAAAGAAAGAAGGAAAGAAGAGGTCCAGTGTTTCTATCTGCTGTCAGCAGACTTTACATGAGAAAAAAGTTATATTCACGTGACTTTATCTTTCATTATAAGTTTCATTGTAAGTGTAGTCCATTTTAACGTTAGACTGACATTGCAACAGCTTCCTTTTACTTCACGCGGGGAAGGTATTCTGATGTCTCTGAATGGATAAATTGGAAATGAATCGATTCTCAGTGAATGGAAGCATTCTACTATGCCCAGCTCTGTGGTGTGGGGATGCATGTCTGCTTCACATTCAAGAGGTCCCGAGCTCGAATCTGTCAGCATGAGTTATGTCGATAGGGTGCTTTTTCCAGGGTTTTCTCTTTACCTGAAAGACAGTACTAAATAACTCTAAGCTCTATGAACCCTGGGCATATTTGAACATCTTTCACCCATTTAATTCATTGTGCAGCATGACTTACGTTGAAGGGTTTTAAATAAAAAAGAAAAACTCTACGAAATCTATTGAGTTTTGTGGGTAAGTGGGGTGGTGAAACGGTGAATTTTGTGGTGTTCGTAGTTGCGGTTACAGTCTAATTTTAAAATCGATTGTAGAAGTAACATACAGGAGGCTGTAGTGAAAGTGAAATATTTAAATATCAGATAGCTATTTACATTTTGAAGTTATACTGTTTGTATAGTACTGCGCCTGGCGTAATATGTTAGAGCGCGTGCTTTGGTTCCCTGCTCCTGGGATCGATCCACGCCGGCATGCCAACTCAGCATCGTGAGGACATTGAGGAGCTACGCTAGGTAGCGAACCCTACTTCAGAAAGCCAACTTTCTGGCTGGGGTACCGAGATGCTGACCACATCTACTGCCCGTATCGGTTTTTTTAATTTACGTTTTGCAACGTTAATTCATATCGGACGATGGGTTAAATAATGTTAAAATGAGCCCAGGTTCCATAGAGCTTACAGTTACCCGACATTCGTCTTTCAGGATAAGGGAAAAACTCGGAAAAAACTTATCCAGTTAACTCACCCTGACCGAGATTCGAACCTGGGACCCCTTGAACGTGAGGCAGACACGCTACCACCACGCTATCGAGGCGGGCCCCATATCGGTTGGATGACCAGTCATCTATGCCTTGAGTATGTGGGCGTGAGGCTGGGAGTCGGGTTGGCGGACTCAGGTCCTCTTTGGACTATTACGCCATGGGTTCGTTTAACTGTTCACGAGAAATAAAAGAAGCACTTAGCACTTCAAAAGCTCAATCAATGACAACTATTTTATCATAAGTGATTAATACCACAATCATTTTTAATGCAAATAGGAAATAGTCTGGTAACAGTTGTTTAGATTTGAACCCCAGAATATATAAAATTGTTTCGAAATTGGTTTGGACATTTTTGGATTTGATTAAAATAATATAAATTATATGGAAAAAGGAAAGATGAAAAAATTAAGGAAATTTAGTGGGTCATGTAATGACGTAATATATGAAATTGACGAATCATAAGAAACATACATTGGTAGTGATGGTAACGTAAGTAAAAACCAATAATCTTGCTGAAGAAGCTTGGAGAGAAATCATCTTTCGATCAACGTACTCAGGAGTGAGCAGACGTTTTTTCTGTAATCCATCAATATAAATCTTAAATATTTGAGTTCTATTTGAGATTAGCAGTGGTTAAAGGATTCATATTGTATTGTGAAGTATCATTTTATTAAAAATGGTGGAAAATTAATTTAGATTACATTTGGAAACATCGAAGATGTGGAAAACAAACTTATATATTACGAAATTTTAGATTATTCAAATTTTATTTCTTTTACTCGTAACATCCTTGATAGGAAAAGATCTTATGACTCATATTTAAGCAGGTATGATAGAAGAATTAACAATTTAGTTGTGGAATAGTCGACGATATCCTGAACGGCTAATAGAAGACGCTCGAACAGCAAAGGAGGTGAGAGACGATTTCGTCATGCTGCATATGGCTTCCCAACTTTGGAAACACTTCTACAACGAAGAAATCCCTCTCCAGTTTTTAATAAAATGTATATTTTTTGTATAGTAAGCTTCTGGCTATATCCTATGGATTTCCAGTTATACAAAAATTCGTGCAGAATGAACAGAACATAACAGGCTGCTTGTAGTAAATTCTGGATATAAATTGCAATAATAGGCGAATATTTTAAACACGTGGTATTTTAATCAAACTTACCAGAGCTAAACGTATAGTTAGTCAATAGAATCTTCAATAGCGATTTTAATTGGAAGTTCCGCGCAAGGTTTGTGGCGGTTGTTCCTCGCGAATCTCTTCCCGCGATGAGGCGTCGGTTGAATTGTCTTCATCCTATTCGTCCATGTTGGGAAGCAATTTGTAACGGTTATTCTCGCGAATCTCCTCCTGCGATGTGATGAGTTCTGTATCAGCTTTCATGAGGTTGGATTGTCGTCTCTTCTCCGCGTAGTGATCAGTTAAAAATATATTTTAATTTTACGGCGAAGTTCTTTTTAAAGTTGATGAATTGTTCAAAATACTATTGTTGCTCCGGTTCGCTTGAGATCTAATCTCCGTCGTGGTATCAGATAGTTTCAGTATGGAAACTTAAGATGAAGGAAATCAAAAGGTTGAAAGTTTTTGTTTAGCTTAAACTCGAAACTCAATTTAGATAATATTTGTATTTTGAATCAGTATACTCACACAATTTACAATAATACTTTTTCTACGTTGAGGAATAATTCAGACTCTTGCAAAAATCCAGCACTTCCACACACGTTTACTCACGATGAGGTCCAGATGCAAAAAATTCTAGCTTCTCATTTATAATTATTGATTTTTACCTTATCACCATGGTGACAAAACACTTCTAGTCCACATCACTTTTCCTTGTGGCTAATACATTAATTCTAAATTACATAATTTTCTGATTTTTCAAATATAAAGTCCTAAAACAATTTTATATTATAATTTTGTCTTTCTATTGAATATGTGATATTTGCCATTTATTTACATCTATCTTCACCTGTTTGTGACCTACAACATTCAGTCATGGCCATCTATATTTAATATTAATTCACAAAATTTCATCATGATAACAAAATAAATTGATGCATTAAACTATTCTCTGGCGTTTGGTACATTAACAACTGTTTCATATTGAACACAAGAGTGAAAAGATTGACGTTTTCTTTCTGGTGTGCTGACTTAGGAATCGCAAGAGAACACTGCAATATCTCATTTCTTTGCCATTACGCTTAAAAGATGCTACCATTTTCAAATCCATGCTTTCCAATTTATTTACTGCATTCTCATTACTTTCTGGCAGTACACTCTGTTCCTTTCGTCTTTCGTTGAATACATTGTTCCTACAAGAGATACGTCATTAACGTTATAATTATTATCTCAACCGGCATGCATTTCGGTGGCTGCATAAATTACTTTTGATGGACGTTACTATTTATCTTGTCCTGTCTTCTTTATACCACTACCACCCAAGTTTTCTCTGCATGCTTTCTATGGTATGCGAAGTAATATTGCTGTCCGAAACTGTACACACTTTATCATGTTTTATTGTACATATCAAAAATATCTCATCAGCGGTTTAAGTAGTATTAAAATAAATAAACACTAATAATTAAGAGGTCCTTTAACTTTTCAGATATACAATGTTTCACTTTCATGGCGAAAAGGCGATGACCACCATATAGTATTAGAATATAAATTACCAGCCACAGGATGTGGAATTTGCGCATGTCACACGAGTTACCGGTGAGAACGTTTGTAGAATTTACCCTGTGAATAACATAGTCGCAATATTTATGTGGATTTTATCAATGTGTTTAAATTAGAGATGGGAGTGGGATATCGTTGCCGCCGATACTTCGATACTGGGTGATATCGAAGTAAGTCTAATATTGAGATAAAAATCCAATAGTTTTAAAATTTTAAATTGTTGCTTTTAAATTAATGCTAGATAAGGAACGACAGGAGTGGAGAATTCAAGACATTGCTCGCACGTATCCCAAAGGAATAACTAAATGTTATGTTTTCACACCTTGATTGCATTTTCTGCGAGTAAATGAATGCAACATTTCATAGACTCTTTGTCTAAATGAAAACATGCAAAACAATGGAACAAGAACTGTGAATTATGAATGAAGCTGATTTAGCTGACGTAATAAATCACATTTGTGCAATAGCTTGGAGTGGTGGCTCATTGTTGTCCATTAATTTATCTACTTTGGCAAACAAAGTTGGAAACCACCAGAAATAATCCATAACTTGTGAGTTAATACAACGCATGGGGATACCTAATCGATCTTACCTTACATGCATAAATATTTTGTTTTACCAATTTACAACAGTGATATTGAACAGAACATGAGTGAATTGTGGAAATATTTTGAAGTAGACAATGCTGATAATAAAAAAACAATGTGTAAAATATGCAAAAAAAATTATGTGCACTGGTAGGTCACACAATGCAAATTTAAGCATTCATATACCATGTAAAGTTATAAGACTTCTATTGATTGATAAAGTAATTCACGAGTATCCCGTCGCTGTTGGAACATTTTGGCGCGATTTATAAAAATGAACAAACACAAAATTGGTTAAACGTGTTTATGCACAGAAAACTTACGAGGGCTGTTCAATAAATAATTATCACTTTTTTTCACGTACCTTTACTCAACCTTATAATTTTGATGACCCTTCTCAAAATAGTCCCCCCTGAATGCGATGCACTTGTCCCAGCGTTTCTGTCAGTCTTCAAAGGCATGCTGGAAACCATTTTTGAGAGATCCTTCAAAATCGTCTCCGCAGCCTTCACCACTGCTTCTGATGATGGATAATGCCTCCCACGAAGGCGTTTCTTCAAGTTAGGGAATAGAAAAAGTCACCTGGGGCTAAATCCGGACTATAGGGAGGGTGAGGGATGCACTTCACGTTGATTTTTGCAAGATATTGAGCAACAACATTGGCAATATGCGGCCGCGTATTATCGTGGTGCAGCATCCAGCCTGCTTCAGGAAATGTGCTCTTTTGCGCCTGATATGGATTTGCAATGTTTTCAGGACATCCCTGTAGTATTGTCCAGTTACTGATGTGTGTGCAGATACAACATGCTGATAAATCATTCCATGAATATCAAAGAATGAAATGACCATAACTTTCCCAGCAGAAGCAACCACTTTTGCTTTTTTGGGAGTTGGTGATGAAGGAGATTTCCACACTGAGCTTTGGTGTTTGCTTTCAGGATCAAAATGATGCAGCCAAGTTTCATCAGCAGTGATTACGTTTGAAAGAAACTCCGGATCTTCTTCTTAACATCAACTTTAACTGCATGTTACCTCCATTGCAGCGGTAGGCGATACTGAACATGTCTGAACTTGCCTGGTTCTCATAGGCGGGAACCAGGAGTACCAACAATGAAACTACTACGGCGAATTTGTTTAACATTAAGCTAACAGAATATAATAAGTTTGAATTTTAGTGCGAAAAATTATAACCGTAAAAATTATGATCATTCTTTATTGAACAGCCCTCGTAATATAATTTGGTGAATAACTGCAGCTTTTTATACACTCATTATCGAGAGTTTTAAGCTAAGCCAATTTATGTGGAATTTGTCAATCTCCCCTTAAACCATTCATTCTACTAGACGATTTTCCGTCTTGGTTCACAGCAAATTCGCTGCTTCTCGGTCATCGTTCTTAAAGATTATCGCAGGTTTAGCGTAATTCAGCTCTCGTATGATAATTAAAGGATCTTTACTCTTTTAAAGCATAATAGCAAAATACATTTCTTACAAAACTGCTTCGGAAAACACTGCATTATCATTAACTAAGTAAGTCAATAAACAGGCTACGCGGCATTAAAAAAAAGTATTTTATTTTGCACTCTAAGTGAAAGGTAATGCTGCAAACGCCCAGATAAGTAAAGCAGCTGCCTCTCTGGTGAACTATCATTATTCTGTGTTCGATACCCAGCTAGAGTGTGACGCAGCCCCTGTCACCTAGGAACAGAGACGACATATAATTTGATATAAGAAAGACATTAACATAAACAAATGAATAAAAATAAATAAATGACGTATAGCAGAACAGATATATGCCATAATGCTAGCATATACTCCAGAGACGGGCACAGTGACAAGGCAACTCTGCGAAGGTCAGTAAACTCCCTTTGCAATCCCTGTAAACAAACAACCCTACTCTATTGTCTGTTTTGCCCTAAAGGAAAATTTGGTGCCACCCAGTCGCAAACTAATCCATTGTTAAAATCCCATACGTGCTTCAGACAACGGGCTTTAAGATTTTGACCGACGCGCAGAACGCATGCTTCCGCATAAATCTTTGCATGCGGACCGTTAGAAAAAGCGTCTCTGATATTAGGTCCGAAACTGGAAATTCTGAACACTGATCGTATGTGGGGATAGTTACCAGCCAATGGAAAACTGATATTTGTTCATGTGGTTCTGCAAACTCCAAAAAAAATACCTAGAGTGGGGGTAATTCAAAGTTATGGCGGAAAGTAGGTTTTTATAGTAAGAACACTTGGGTCCTGTGATCTACGTGAGAAGGACGCATATTCGCCGCCGCCTAACAAGTACTCTCCCGCGCCATGTACCGATACAAAGTGCAGTATTTAACAGTCACTCCAGTGAGAGCGTAAAGAGTAATATATAGGGAAGACGATAAATATATCTAGTTCGACTACGCAGTGATATTGGCTCTGCGCTTCACATCACAATACTGACGTGGGATGTAGAGACGCTAAACACAGCCACCACGCGGACGACGACTTTATGGTGGCGAGCAAAGGAGTCTAAGGACAATAAACTTCTGTCTACCAGATTGGAGGTGCCATCTTCATTCAACCCACTCCCTGTAATACAGATGAGAGTTCTCACGCGGGAGCTACAAGTCACCTCGAACCGGTTACAATCTCCCTATCATTAACCTCCGCAGGCCACCAATCCTTAATTGTGAGGCGTTGAGCACAAGGGAGAGCTCGAAGTGGTTCACTAACCCCCGGACCGCCTCAAGTGGAGGGAATTTGTCTGTAACTAAAAATTATTCTCTACTCTTAAAAGTATGCCTGCGAAGGTGAATGTATTTCGTGGTAAAAATTAATAAAACTTTAGAATAGATAGTCAAACTGAAAAATGCAATGCCATAGCCGGAATTTGAACCACGGATCTCCCGGTCTCCGTCCGGTAGCTCTTAACCATTGAGCTTCTATGGCCAACGTGCCCTCATGACCTTAAATTCTACACCTAACTCGTATGCTTTCCGGTAAACCACTAGAGCTTTCATATACAATGAGGTACGCACTTTTTGGCGACTTGCTAATTATGTAAGTACTTCAAACCCAGGCTTTAACACTAAAAGGTTAGCAACAGAAAAATTGTGCAAAATGCGTGAGGGACACATAGATGATTAATTATTCTCACCTTTGGTGACGATCTGGTGCAATTCTTGTAGATATATTCCTTGGTACTCTGGAGCAATGATTCTTATCTCTAGCCATAGTATCAGAGTGAAAATTATTTTACGCCATTATGGTTGAAAATAACAACTTTTCTCATTTAAATATTTTGGAATTTATTCTGCAAAACCATTAATATATTCTATCACAATGTTAAATTTCATAGATTCTGTCCTTTCATAAGATGATTATTGTTGCCTCGTTGCACTTAAATTTCTGCAGACTTGCAGAAAGACACCAAAGAAAATACGTCTTACCACGACGATGATCTTGTGTAGAATGACGCCAAACTATTTGAATATTCTGGATTCTGATGCAAGTTAGGTAGGTAGAGCAGGGAAGAGCAATTTTATCCTCAGGGTGTGCGTGGATATGTATGGGAGTAAGGATGGTTCTAATGACACTGGAATGCACGAATCAAACTCGTTTAATGACTGCTACTTTTTATCATCACATCAAACTGGAAGTTGCCGTACAAGGGTTACCAATATATCACTGTTTAGAGTTACCGTATGTAGAATGCTTATTACTCGATAACACTTAATTCGTTATTTACGTAGGAACCGACAGATATCTTTTCTCTCCGGTTCTGGTCTGCCTTTGCCGAAGACAGAAGCAGATGACCGTCTTTCTGGGCCGCCAGCCACAGTCTGTTTGTCCTCACTATAGCTGCGTGTGACTTTCACCTCTCGAAGCCTTCTTTATTCACACTAAAACTCCTTTTGTGACTATTTTGTACATTGTGATTATTAGTCTCAGTTATGCCATTATTAAGGGTCCGAACAATGCCTTTTCAAAGGAACTCAAGTGTTACCTATTTAGAATTCCTGCTAAGAATCCGCTTTCTTCCGTCTCTTTTCATAAAACTATTCAACTCAACTGCACGTGCACGCGTTTCAACAAATATAAATTCCTTTGAAATCCATTACGATTCTTTATTCATTGTATTCCTTAATTTCGGTATAAATTTTATGCGCACGAAGTTTCTAGAACATCTAAATTACTTCTATCCTATTGGTCCACATCACAACATTACGTAATTATTACTCTGATAACCAATAGGAACACTATTACGTAAGTTGTATCATTCTGTAGTATACCCAGTTTTACTTTCCTATTTTGTACAAATCACCTTTTCCAGAACAAACCCAAACACTTGAAAAAATATGAAATAATTGTCACAGGTTATTTGTTTGAAATTTAATCATTGTTTCACAGTAACCGTGTGTAGGCTAAGATTTGAATAAAGTCATGACTCTATCATGATTGATGTCATGACAGCATGTTGGCCATGGTAGCCCAATGGTTAAGAGCGACCGGATGGAGATCGGGAGATTCGTGGTTCAAATCCCGGCCATGGCATTGACTTTTACAGTCTGGCTCTCTCTATTCAAATAGCCTACACACGGCCAAAGCTCCCAGTATAACCATATAAATTAAAGGACGCTAGAAAAGAGGCGAAGAAGAAGTCAATATAATTTCTTCGCCTTTCTTCAGTCTGTAGTCTAGAGAAGAGTATAAAGGAAAACCTCGTTTTTTACCTTAGAGCTATAAGAAATGTTATGTCTCATTTTGACAAAAATGTATAAAGAAATATTGAACAAGTATTCACATAAACAAGGAGGAAATTAGGTCTGCTGTTCATAGTAAATATTATTATAGTTTATTATCTGTGAACTAACATTTTAAAACTTTAAAAACTACACACCAACCATAAGTTACAAATAGCGGTATTTAGTTCTTCTTTTAGAAATTCCTTTCCCTCCTTTTTGAGTTTAAAGCCCTTCAGCTGAGTAATTCTTATCGGAGGTGAATGAATTAAATAAATGAAATGATGCTCAAGTGAGCCTAGGATCAATGCAGCTTAAGAGTTACCCAACATTTCTAAGCATAAGGAAATATCCTGGAGGAAAGCTTATTTGTAGGATAAAGTAAAACTCCAACAAAGATTCGAACTAGATAACTCCCGAAAGTGTATATGGGCTATTTCATATTTTTGTTTTCCGCACCAGTTCTTCATATTTCTGCGCGGAGAAACTTAGTTCACGCTGTGCATGTGGTTGATGTTATTTTGTTCTATTTGAGGCAATACTGCGCCTTTAATCCATTAATACTGTTTTCCACCGCTTACCTGAGGTAGATGATGCATTAGACTCAATTCGGTCTTGAAATTTCATCTAGGCATACGCTTTCACTTCTTATGGATTAGATTATGTATGTGAGTGAGATAAGGATATTCAGAGAGACACTAGGGATAATAGCCTAAACAAACTAAAGTACTTTATTTCATGTTTAAAATGTACCTCTCAATGATGATCTTCAGAAAACTGCCTCTCTCCAAAGATTGCCTTACATTTAAACACCCATAATTATAATTTTTTTTTTTTGGATATAAATCTAGGAGTTGACTAAATGTTGATATAATAGTTGTAGCATTTATTTAATGCTAACCTCAGCATTGTTCACATTAAAATTGATTAATTTTGCCCTACAAGAGACTCGTTTTAGAAGTCGTATGAGACTGTTTCATATGAGCAACATATATTGCTTCGGATTTGTATTTGCCACCTTAGGCACAGAAAGCCAGCACTCAATCAACTGTCACGCCAGAGAGACACGTACGTATAATCCAGATATTATCTTACAGGTAAAACGTACATCTTCGATTCTGTGTCTACAGGCTAGGTAATCATCTTAATCCCTTTTGCAAGTGATAACCACAACGGAGAGATTGAAATGTTTTGAAGAAGAATGTAAATGTTTTCGCATTATGCGTTTTTATAGAGCTAAGACAATTTGATTATTGAAATGTTGTAGTTTCAAGTAATACAATTTGAAATTTTACGGCGTCATTTTTTACTTTCCAGGAGGTGACGCAAAGAGTACATAAATTGGCTAGAATACAAGATTTTTAAAAACCTTCTCCAACATTTGTATATTTCTTTGTGGGACTACACTTTTTCTGATTATTTCTTGAAAAAAGAATTCTACGTTTGGCATCAAGGTCTGGTAACACTGTAAATGTGCTGACAGATATGCTTTTCACGTTTTTTCTTCTTTTGTAATTTACTTCCTCCAACGTCAAGTCATATCGGACGGTGAATGAAATGGCTGAAATGATGCTCAAATGAGTCCAGGGTCCATAGAGCTTAGAGTTACCATACATTCGTCTTTGAGGATAAGGGAAAACCCGGAAAAACCTTATCCAGGTAACTCACCAAATACCGTAAGTCACCAAATCCTTGTAGTTGTCATCTCTTTTGTTGCCTATAAATCTATGAACAACACACTATTTTTAAGCCCGAAACATTTTCGTTGTTGCCCAGTACTATCTTTCTATACTTTGGCCTCAAGACATCAAGCTAAGAAACATTATGTGCCTATAACCCTTATGGCGTACCCCTTGGGTGGGAAGGGTGAGGTGACACGTTACTAATGATGGACGAAAATGAGGTGGGACGAAGAAGAGGGCAGGGTCCTAATATATACAAATTAAAACTCGTTAGTGGCAGGTCGTATCTCAGTTCCCCTTCCCATCTTCGGGCTTAAAATCTCCTGGGGCTTAAAATAGTGAATTTACATGTATTTACATCTGCTGAATTAAAAAAAACACCATAAAAATGATAGATTAGCTCTTGTTTTGAAGATAAAGTGACATTTCAGTTTTTACAGCGAAGACTTCAAATTTGGGGAAATTTTTTTGGGAGTTGGCAAACCTGTCAAATGACATCAGAGAGACATTTTGGAAACTAAGTGATGCAAATGTTAAAGAAAGCATTTTTGTTGGACCACAAATAAGAGAACTTGTAAAGGATCCTGCATTCGACCAAATTTTTGAGAGGAAAGAAAAGCAAGCTTGGGGAGCCTTCAAGGGTGTTGTTCATGTATTTTTAGGCAACAAAGGATATGAGAACTACAAGCATTTGGTGACAGTGCTCCTGCAAAAATACCGTAACTTTGGATGCAACATGTCCCTTAAGATCCATTTTCTCCACTCCCACCTAGACTTTTTCCCTCCTAGTTGTAGAGCTGTTAGTGATGAACATGGGGAGAGATTCTATCAGGACATTTCTGTTATCGAACAAAGATATCAGGGTCGTTGGAATGAAGTAATGCTTGCGGATTACTCTTGATCTTTGTACAGGGATTCTGCGGAACTCCATCAAAAGAGGCAAGCTAAAAGACGACGAAGTCAATAGGCCACCACACGATTCTCTTCAGACACGACTATCTGCGAGGTATTTTTCCAGCAATTTAGAACTTTTAGCATGTAATTACCAGTTTAAAAAAAAATCAAATGCACTTTCATTGTTGTTAGCATGTATGTAATTAAAATGTATCCTTTTCTCTCAATCCGTTAATATGTAATACACCTTGCGTATATCATGGAAACTAGAGTAATAAAATTGTTTCATTGTCATATTTATTTTTTTCAACCCAAAATTAGTATGAATTGCCTCATGAACTGCTCGAAATATTCAAAAATTATTTTTTGGCTGCCCAGTGTAGTCAGACTGAAAAATTCGTAGCCTTACCTGGGATTCAAATTGCGATTATGGAATTGAATTTTTTAGTCTGACTGTATCTTTCCAAAGGGTATATTGTGAACGCAGCTTCATTGAATGCTTCCGATGTTTTCCGAATGAACTTTGTTTCTGGTAGCTGCTCATATATTTTTATCTAAGGCTGTATAGGAATCACGGGTATATCTTACCTTTATTTATTTTTTTCGTGAAATCCAAAAGCTCCTTTATTTAGGCATATTAATACCAAGAAATTGTTTCATTTAAAATGAGATGCGAATTCTTAATATATATATATATATATATATATATATATATATATATATATATATATATCACAAACAAAACACGGCCTGATCATCAGAGTATCCGAAGAGTTTTCTCAAGTTAACATCCCATAGAAATTAAACCTTGATTTTCCGGATATGGATCCCCTTTTTTGAACATAATGTCCCCATTTACATCGAATGTTACAAATTCAACATGATCGAGATACCAATTACATCATTTTTGGCGAATATTCGTCACAATATATAGATAAAACAAGTTAAGTATATTATTTTTTTAAATTATTGACCTCATTTTTGTCAGAAATTGGTTGTTCTTGTGTAAACAAATTAATAGCTTTTGAACTCTTTTGTTATTCAGTGTGACTTGCTCCTCACAGGAACCGCCCCTGCTTGCTCGCCAAAAATGAAGAAATGCAAGGAAAAGGGAAAATGAGACCAGGGAAAAATTTCTAGCGGTGTTGGGAGTTGGGCGGATGGCGTTCTTCAAGGAACTATGATACAAAAAGAGAATGTGAAGGAAGGGGGCGGACAAGGGGGACGCAACAATGCAGAAAAGAGAGCCAGAAGCACAAGAAAACGACCGATCGTAAAAAGTAGACAGTAAAAATGGAAGCTTTATGGCTTCGAACGACCGAGGGGTGGAAAAGGATAGAGCACGAATGTACAGGGACTCTTTGTAATTGTTTGTGATATATGGAAATGTTTCTTTTTTAGAACCCTGGAAATATGAATGTATAATTTAACGTTTTCATTCCTTAAGGAAGATACTAAATATTGTTTGAAATTATTCTCTCGTTTTATTGCAAACAATTTAATATATTAATGGTCTTCTTCGGATTTATAGTTAGTTCTGCTCGGAATTGCTGCATCAATTGGCATGACATTTAAACAAAATCACTGTTGACAGTCCATTGTGGCATTCTGCTACAAGAAAACTTATTTAATAGAAAATTAAGAGTTAATTGCCTTTCCTCGCACAAATCTCTTTCTGTTAATTAGTGTTTGGAATTTAGATTTTGCTAGTATGAAAATAATTAAAAGTAGTTTTGATTTAATCTTAGATAAGATTATTAAGAAGTGACGCAGTCCCTGTCAGCTAGGAACACCGAAACGACATATAACTTGATATCAGAATGGTATTAACATAAACAAACAAATATAAATAAATTATATATATACCAAAATAAATATGTCATAACGTGAGCATATATTCGAAAGACGGGCACAGTGATAAGACCACACTGCAAAGGTCAGTAAACTCCCTTTGCCACCTCTGTAAACAACTCTATTGTCTGTCTTGCCCCAAAGGCAAACTTGGTGCTAGATAGTCGTAAACCAACCCATTGTTACAACCCTATGCGTGCTTCTTACAACAGGCTTTAAGACTTTGACCAACTCTCAAAACGCATGCTTATGCATAAATTTTAGCAAGGTAGCCGTTAGAGAGAGCGACTCTGATATTAGGTCCAAAACTGGAAAATATGAACACTGATCGTAAGTGGGTATAGGTACCAGTCAATGGAAAATTAATATTAGTCCACGTGATTTTTCAAACTCCAAAAAAATACCTAGAGTGGTGGAAATTCAAAGTAATGGATGAAAGTAAATTTTTCTTGTAATAGCACTTCGGTCCTGTGATCTTGTGCTGTGTTCTACGTGAGACGGACGCACATTCGGCGTCGTCTAGCAAATACGTCTAACAAATATTAATATATAGGGAATACGATATATATATATATATATATATATATATATATATATATTACGCAGCGCTATTGCTGCTACACATCAATTCACAATACTGACGCGGGAGACAGTGACACTGAACACAGCAACGCGGCCAACAACTTTACGGTGGCGAGCAAAGCAGTCTAAGGAACAACAGTAAACTTTCATCTACCAAATTCGAAGTGTCTTCTTCATTCAACCCACAGCTAGTCAGGACGCACCCACTCCCTGAAGTTCAGATGAGTTCTCACCCAAGAGCTACATCGCAAATCACCTCGAACCGGTTCCAATCTCCCTGTCCTTAATCTCCGCACGCCACCAATCCTTAATAGCGAGGCGTTGAGCACAAGGGAGACCTCGACGTGGTTCGCTACGGTCCGGACCGCCTCAGAAGATACGTATCTAAAATGTTTAGAAAACAAAGCAGAAGTACTTTTATAAACTTCATTTATTGACTGGGAACAGATATTATATACTCTAAAAATCCAATTAATGTAGGCCTTTATACCGTGGGGTTTTCTCCGGGATATCCAATTTCCTCCGACATCTTATTCCACCATCTTCATCTCATATATCAGTGTCGCTGCCTGCAGAATTTAGTAAACATGGGTGTTAAACACTACACGTTGATCCATAAGGACAGTTCAGAAATAAAACGAGCTCGTGTGCTATGTGTTTCTTTTACATATTAATTTCTCTAGCAAAAATTCGAAATCATGATTTCAATACATGTTTTGAGAACCGCTGAATCTAAAAAAAGAAAAGCATTTTAGAATAAGGTCTTTGTGCGTATCACGAGTAGCCTAGCTTGGTTGGTAATTGTAATATCCCAAGCGACCACGTGTGGAATTTGTGGTGAACAACACGGCATAGAGGTGGGTTTTGTGCGAGTCTTCCAGTTTCCCCTGCCCTCATTCCAGTATCACCTTTCCTCTCATTTATTTTGGTCTTACTTTTTTTGTAATTTACGTCCTCCAACTTAAGTCATATCGGACGGTGAATGAATTGGGTGAAATGATGCTCAAATGAGACCAGGGTCCATGGAGCTTAGAGTTACCCGACATTCGTCTTGGAGGATAAGGGAAAAAAACCGGAAAAAACCTATCCAGGTAATTCATCCTGACCGAGATTCGATTTCGGGACCTCTTGAACGTAAGGCAGACACGCTACCATCTACGCTACCGAGGCGGGCTTTGGTCTCATTCTCTATCATCTACTTCTTCACTTCTCATTTCAGGCGTCGAGTTGATCACCCATCCTGAGTACTTTATTTGATCTAGAAACTCTGCTCTTAAACAGATACCTCCCTAAACAGCTGGTTTCTGGGAAGGGTAAATAGTTAAAGAAGGATAAGAATAAGGAGAAATTTAAGTTCAGCATGTTTCAAAGGTGTGGCAAAAACGTCCCACATCCCTATGCTTTATATGCAACAGTTTTCAACAGTTTTGATTTTTCTCAAAAGTTCCTTAACGATTTTGATTAACATACTATGTGCTTTAGATGTTTTCATTACGAATGGAATGTACATCTTGAATGTTCTGTGAGGTTCTAAGAAGTCCTTTGTTATTTGGGATAACGTTGGCATAATTGATAATCTGTAAGAGATAGCAAAATCTTAAAAGGAAAGAATAACGCCTAATCCAGCTACCGAGCGCTCCGAGCAGAAGTTTAAGATTACGTCCAGAATGAACCACTCAGCTTCAAGATTCTCCTAATATTCTCCTCTTTTGCTAATGAATATGAGACTCCCACTACTAGCTTATAATACAATTTTGCCTTCATTTCTACATTTCTGAAATTTATTTATTTCCTATACCGAGTCCTTATAAAAATTTCTAAGAAATACTGTCTCATATTGCAACAATTCCAAACTAGTCTGTCATACCTAATCTGGCAACTTTGGATACTTTCATCCTCACTAACGTAACCTACCGAACCACTTCTACGAATTTGCATGAAAACCAGCCGTTGCTAATTACAGAACTTAAATAGCATCTTACCTCGAGCCAAACTGTACTCATAATCTATTGCCAAATGTACAACCACTTTAACATTTAACACAATGCACAAAATATTCATATTCAATTTCATTATAAGTATTTCTTTATTCAGTGGATCCACAATGTTTGTAACAACTCAGTGGATGTGTAGCATGACTAATAGGAAGTAGAGAAAATGGAGCATTCTAAAAAGTACTTAATAATAAATCTCAATGACAATTGGCAGAGAAAGTTATGCTCACTATTTAATAATTTTCAACATTTCATAACATCACGTGATCTTAGGCATTTGAAAGTAAACAATTACAGCTTTATTTAATTCCGAACACTACTTTGAGAGAGACTTTTACTGTAATACATGTGGAATGATTACCCCCAGACAGAGTAATTCGATCTTGGTGCTCCTGGATGATGGCAGCCTCTCGACAAGGCACATCAAACTTGCTTTGCAGATCGCGATCAAACAAGAAGAGTGATCTGATTGTCATTAGCTGGAAGCGCCAAAGAGGCACCCATGTTGTATCGGCGTTGACAATAAACTTGTACTGTCCCTCGCTGGGGGCAATATCTGACAGAAGCGTTGTTGATTTGAATCACTGCAGTCTCTGGTGTTGGCTCAAGCCCTCCAGAATTGATTCCCTTGCAGGCTTAGCAAATTTGGCTACGTGCAAGGGCAGAGATTGGAATTTGCTCATGTGCAGCTGTTTGCTGTCTGCAAAACGACATTTTGTTATACTTAAAGGGGTATCCTTATGTAAAATGCTTAGTTCCTTTTTGTTTAGTTGGGTTAGCAGCCTTAATATTTCTTGTATTTGAGACGATTCATGGACATTAGAATTCTTTAACAAACAGTTTTTGTTTGTTGCATTCACATGACCTTTAAAGATATCGTTTGTTTTATATACTGCTACAGACTATTCTACATTTTATGTGCAGTAAATGTTTGTCTGACTCCTATGATTTATCCTTTATATTATGATTATATACAAAATTCCTTTCGAATAGGTGAAATTCATAAACCATGCCCTTAAATTTGAAAATTAAAACATGGTTTCTTCAGTTTCCAGACAAGTGTAGCGTTGTACTTTTGGGATACTGCAGGCTTAGTAGCTGTTATCCCAACTTTCTCGACATTCTTACTGGACGTTAATGAACTTTTAATATACAAAAAGAAAAAAAAAACATCAAATCACATACGATGAAGCCCAATTATAAACAAAATGAAAGTGTCTCTTCCAAAAATCAAACATTCTCTTGCAAACATTTCTCGTGTAAAGCATTTTAAAATTCTACATTTCAAAGGAAGTACACTTTCACTAGTTTCCAACACACTGGCCCTCGTAGCCATGGTTACTAGAGCGGATGTCTCTAGCATTCCGCCGTGTAAAGGGTCGCGGGTTCGAGTACTGCCTTAGGTATGGGTGTTCATGTGTATAGTGTATATCTGTAAAAAGAACGGAAAATAAACAGTAACGGAAACAATATAAAAATACATTGCCCGCCTCGGTAGCGTTCAAGAAGTCCCGAGTTCGAACCTCTGCCAGGGTAAGCTATCTGGATAAAGTTTTCCCTTATCCTGAAAGATGAATTTCTGGTAACTAAGCTCTATGGACGCTGAATTCATTTGGATTTCATTTCACGTATTTCATTCATCGTCAGATATGAAAACTTTGAAAGTAAATTGAAGGAAAAAAATGAAAACTTCCAACAGTTACAGAGAATGGAAAGATAGAGTCAGACTGAAAAATTCAATGCCATAGCCGGGATTTGAACCACGAATCTTCTGGTTGCCGTCCAGCCGCTCTAACCCTTGAGTTACTATGGCCAACGTACCGACATGACATTAAATTCTCCAACTGACTCGTATTTTCCCGGTAAACCACTTAGGAGTTCTCATACACACACGAGACAGCTACCTTAATGGTGACTTAAACGTGTAACTACTTTAAGGCCCGGGCTTTATAGTTAACCACTATTAGGTCAATTAATGGAAATTAATTGTTCTTTCACACAAGCCATGTGAAGGCTAAAGTGTGGAAAGATAGAGTCAGACTGAAAGATTCAATGCCATAGCCGGGATTTGAACCACGTTGTCGGCACGTTGGCCATAGTAACTTACAGGTTAGAGCGGCTGGACGACAATCAGAAGATCCATGGTTCAAATTCCGGCCATGGCATTGAATTTTTCAGTCTGACTCTATCTTTCTATACTTTAGCCTACACATGGCCAGTGTGAAAGAACCATTAATTTTTAGTTACAGAGAAGCAGTTCAAACCAAAAATGATAGTTCCAAAAATAGTCTTTGTTCACACCTGAATTATCCTATATATTTGCCACATTTTCTAAAATATGCTTACAGACTAATGATTAATAAGATAGTGAATGAAAGGAAAAGTTATACATATAATATGCGGAAAAAGTTAAGGAATCGAACACACTTTATATACCTACAAGTTTACTTCGTACTTTCGCCCCCCACCCAAAAAAAAAAAAAAAAAAAAAAAAAAAAAATAAAAGAAGCCACTAAATTTTAAATAACATATCATTTAGTAAGGATATTTATATGGAATAGTGTGTGTACTCCTTTACATTTACAGCGAATTTTGTGTAACTGATGAACCATTCGAGGTAGACAAAAACAAACGACACATTAAATCTCTTTAAAATTTGCCGTTTATTTCAAACATCTTTTTTGTTTCATTAGCAATTTTTGAGAAGTCCATTGCTATAGGTCTGACAATTTAAAGTATTTTGTTTTTAAGTCTTGCTGTCGCTACTCAATTGTTTCTCACGATGTCGTGGAAAGAGTATAGAGGTCACAGGCCATAATGTAGTTGTGACTCTTTAAACATTTCACTATTCCATTGTACCTTCAAATAAATGTGTAATTGAACTATTTCTGTAAAGTTTATCTTGATTAATAGAAAATAGAAGAATAGGTTTTCCTAAGAATGTGTTATATAAAATACAAGAAGCGGTTCGAGAAAAGTCATATGAATGTCAATTTTATTTTGTCTTTCTTAACAAAACTCATTATTTTAGGAAACTGCGCTTACTTCAAAGGTGTTTCTTCCTGATTTATTTCTCGTGTACTTTGTTAAAGTAACTACATCTGTTTCTAGTTGTTTCTCTTTTAGTTTTATAAAGTTGAGTTCCTTTGCAATGAGAAGCTGTATTTTAAATTAATTTGACGAGAACTGAAACAGCCTTCGCAAGATTTAATTAAGTACATTGAAAGAATACGCTCTTAAGATGTCATTCATCTATAACAGAATTATGTTCTCCTTTCTCGATAACTAAGACGCTCTTTCTGATCGAGTCTTTGAAATTCTTGTCGTAGGTTGGGGAGGGGGAATGAATGGTCTCTTGAATGGTGCTGCCAACTAGCCGACGACAGCAAGAACTATTGAAATAGCTTCCCACCCTATACTTAATACTTCTTTTTTTTTTCTTTCTTTTCCCAACCCTCTCCACCCCTCGTTGAAAAAAGGGTGGGTGCAGAATCAATAAAAAGATTTTGATTTGATGTGAAGGGAAGAGTGCGGGGGGCGGTAGGAGGTGGAGGTGGGAGGATCGTCAAACGCCAAGAGCTCCCCTTCTTCTTTTTTGGTTGGTCGAGAGACCAATCCAATATGGCGTCGGGAAAAATGAGGAGAAGAAAAAGGAAATTGAGTGAAAGATATAATATATTCTTTTCCTATTCTTCACCCTTCCCCTCATTTCTTGGCCACCCCTCGTTTCTTTGTTGTCGCTGCCTCGTTTCTTTGTTGTCGCTGCGGCGGCGTTTTAAAGAGGAAACGGTGTCTTGACTATCTTTTTGACAGTTTTTCCGAGGAAAATTAATGATAAGTCTTATCTCAAGTTTTGCCACATTAAATTTATTCAAATTTATGGTGGTGTAATAACTTATACATCCATTCTTTTTCTTCTTTAGAAGGACCAGAAAAGCGACGCCCCATTTGTCTCTTTCATTATGTTGCATAATTTATCTTATGTTATTCCCGAAGATTACACAGATATCTTTTTGTTTCCAAATAGCTTAATGTTGGAACATTGTTGCATGGCTGCTATTAGGGTGCTAAGTTGGTTTGGATTTTAAGGAACAGCGAAGAAATATACCCACTTAGTACGTTCGAGCAGAACGTGTGCCGGTAAATTGACAATTCTCATTACAGCTCTTCAGTTGTCGACAGCCGATAGAGTAAGCTGTAGGAACCAGCCCTCAGTTTAACAGATACAATTTAAACGTAGGTAATAATTTATTCTTATATCACAATATGTACCTACAGCAATTCCGTCAAATTAACTTACATGTCTTGTAGGTATAGGTAGATATATTATTTCATTTTAATTTATCTACCGAAAAAGAGCCATTCTTCTCTCTCCTGTATATCAATTATTTATACGTAAAAGGTAATAATCCATAAATCATGGATTTATCGGTGACAGAAAAGTGGAGATACAGAAGTAGGTAAATAATACCTTTTGTGTTTTCTTGTATGGGATAAACCCACAGTTATTGAGAATTACTTAGTTTACTTTATACACTTATTAATTAATCATCGCAAATAAATATTACCTAATCTCTTGTAATTGAAATCAATTAATGGCGATTTAGCTCTTAACAAACCTAGCCTCATTCAGCCTTGCTGTTTTCGCTTAATAAAGAATGCACTCTATACAAATGACAAAAAAATTAAGAAATACATTCAAATCACTTTTTATCCCCCACAGTCATTTGTTTATAAAGTGCATAAAACTCTTTTGGAAGAAGATTTTTCTCTTATATACTTTAATTGACATAAACTGCAGGTATAAGTAATCTAATTAAGTTTCCTTATTCGTACAAATGGAATAATTATAGTCAAATATTGAAAACCTCCCAGCTCTTTCCACATCATGGCCAGATACTTAAAAGCGACAGCACTTTTTTTTTTAAATTACAAAATATTGCAAAATTCAAAACAATAATAGGAAATACCTCATATACTGGTGATGCAAAAATAAAAATTGTTTGAAATGAGCTATATGTCTATAATTATGCTTGTAGTGCATATGTAGTATTCGGGTTCATAACGGCATCAATGTTTAATTTTAAACTGCTTTTTATTGCACTAAGCACATTTATATTAAAAGGTTTAAATTGTAAAAGGACAAAACATCACCACTCAATATTAAACTCAAAATATGTTTTGTGCCAACATTACATTTCAAAAGTTTAAGTTGAAAGTCTCAATGTTGCCAACATACTTTGGGTCCACTTCACATCTAGGTTTACGTGTAATGCAAAAGAACCTACATATTGCAATTTTTATTGAACGAAGATGACTTCTCAGACTATTACCAGAAAATCAAGATATGCATTTTATTTTTATATAAATATTTTAGATGTATTGTAATGTTATGCAAATCGGTAAAGACTTTTATAAAAAAATAAAAAGAATACTGAAAAATGTTGAGTGCAAATGGTGTTTTGGATTGTCGAATTTTACTTCAATTTATAATCGTGTCCTTCTTCAAAGGACACTGAAGTTCAGTACCAAATTTCGAACTTATGCTACTTTTC
The DNA here is from genome assembly GCA_030765055.1 of Mantis religiosa. NCBI lineage: Eukaryota > Metazoa > Arthropoda > Insecta > Mantodea > Mantidae > Mantis > Mantis religiosa. The sequence continues at coordinate 63,218,380 of CM060956.1, read as the reverse complement.
GTTTTTGAGTTATGATGGTCACACAAACAAACAAACAAACAAACAAACAAAAAAGCAAACAAACTCTGAACTCTTCCTAAAAAGCTTTTCTATGAGGGTCTTGGAGTCTCAAAGTATGTTTCCAGTGAAATTAGAGCATTATTTACTCTATTACTGTATTTAATAGAAAAGAAAACATACTCTATGCTAAAATTCACAAAGAGTTCTGTAATAAGCATGTGAAAGTTGTTACTTTTAAAGACATAAAATACGTTTTTAATCAAGGTCAAAGTTTTCAAGTTTGAAAGTTCTCTTTCAGCAGATATGCCATACCTCTCTTTTCGATAACATGTTACAGGAAACTAGACTGATTTGAAGTCTAGGATATTTGGCTTATTTTGTTGTGAATTACGATAACTGTTAAATTGTCTTAAAAGGGAAATTGAAAAATTTGTTACAAATAAAATAAATATTATTCTTCGTAACTCTTCAAGAAAGTATGCTTATACATATTTGGGAATACAAATAATTAAATTATCTAAATAATTTTAAAAGTCCTACATCTTTAGTTTTAATATTTTTTATTAAATTAGTTGATATTTGTACTTAATTTATAATTATACACTTATATATAATTTGTAAATTTCTTTAAAGAAAGGAAAAAGAAGGAAATGGGAAGGAAAAAAAAATAAGAAAAGACTGTAATTCTGTTTCAAAGAGAAGCTGAACGTTTGTGTGATGTCTCTACCTTTTGTAGTCTCACAGTGTAATTAATACTACTGATTTCCAGTCTCAGCGCGAGACAATAGAAATCTCTCGTAACACTGTGTCACGAAAAGACGCTGTCGGTGAAAATGTGGTCAACCTTCTGGAGCAAGTATAAAAGAGAGATGTGGGGTGGTTTAGAAATTTCAGTATGTGATATAAGCAAATCACTCATATTTACCTCAAGCCTATTGGTGCAGGTTAATTATTTGATAAGCCCTTAAATATGACCTTATTAAATTAAATTGCAAAGTTCTTCGATTCCCGTCACACTTTTCTCACACTTTGAGCTGTTTAAAATTATATATTAGGATCATTTTGGCTGTTATAAAATGGGTTAATATGACTTTCATTATTTTTTAAATATGTAAGAAATATAGCATAGAGCTGATGAGTTTACTGAGATGTTTTGCAATGTCTTATTGTACTAAGAGTATTTATTGTTGTAATTTGGTTAAAATTTCCAATAATTCAAAAAGAACTGTTTTGAATGTATAACACTATGTACAAATTTGGTCTCGGAACACTTTAAAGCTTCAACACATACCCAGTTAATAATGGAAAGAATAATACAATTTTGGTATAGATGTTTGACCAAAGAAGAAGGGGAAATTATGAAATTATGCGTGAGACAGCAAAAAGATTAGTGAACTCAAATAGTTGGTGGGAAGGAATAGGAGGAATTATGGAAAAAAATAGGAATGAGAGATATATGGAGATTAGAGGAATGGAATACAAGCGAGTGGGTAAATTGGTAAAATGCAGAGTAGAAGATATAGAAAGAGAGGAAATATGGGGAAGTCTAGAAAATATGAAATCATTACAATTTTACAAGCAAATAAAAATAAATAGGGGACGAGAAGCATATGTAGATTACTGCAATAGGCAAGAGAGAGAAGGGTTAGCTTGGATGAGAACAGGAGCAATATTTCTAAGAGGGATAAGAGGTAGGGAAAAGGGAATTTGTGAACTGTATGGTGGAAAAGAAAGCATAGAACACTGTAACAGAATGCGAGGAGGTTGAAAATGTGGAGATAAAAGGTTTGGGAGGAAAAGTGGGAGAAAGTAAAGAGGAGGATAGTAGCTATAAAAATGTAAACGCGAAAGGAGGAAAGGAAGGTAAGAAGTATTGGTAAGTTCTTGCAGAATGTAAAAGAAAAATAGGCTAGAAGTGTAACAAATATAAGAAAGGAAGATGATGGGGAAGAAAGGGGCTAATTAAGTAACAAGGAGACTACCTGGCAAAGCAGAAGACCAGGATGTCATGTAAGCCAAGGTAACAAGTTAAAGACAAATAAATACCTATAGCCGAAAGTTGTTAATTGTAAACTTTTGGAATATTCACAATACAAATGTAATCTAATCTAAATGCTAAGGAGCAGCGTCCAGTGGTCTACTTTTATTTCAAGTACATTTTACTGAATTTAATTTCCTTTAAAACTTTTGGACATTAAATGTTTTTCTACGTGATGAAGTTTGTAATCATTGATGTAAATGTTTTCAGTACAAACTAAAAGAGAAAGAAATTAAACTATATATGTTTTCAGTTCAAGACGTGACATAATTAATTCGATCTAGTAATAAATGGTTTAAAAGATTTTATTTAAATTTTCAAAATTATATTTTGAAAAAACCAGGACAGACATCTCTGTATATTAGTATTACATAGTATAGTTTACTTTTTACTCTTTTAAAGTTAAGATTTATGCATCATATGGAATAACTTTTTTCTGAATGTTTTCAACGATATCTGCATGGGATGTAAAACACTAAGAATTGAAATACAGCAGTAGTGAAAAAATCTTTCGAACTTTTAGGTAAATATCTGCAAGATATAGAAATGTTACTTATGGATACCAGCACTTTAGGTTAACCTCAATCTCACACTGTCCATTATACCGGATAATCGGAGCTCTGTTACCATTCTTCAATAACTTCTAAACATAATTTTTAATTGATTTACGTAAATTAAGGTTGATAAGCCGATTACAATAGTAGTAGTTTAAGAAGAATTACTAATAGTGTGCAGAAGAGTCAAAGTACTACTTCCCACATACTTGCAGGAAGGAAATATTTTATAAATTCAACATAGTATTTGCAAAACAGTCTTTGAAGAGTTGTTAACACTGTTCCCCTATGTACTCCAACAAGCCCAGGCAACTTTTTACTAGTACTACTTCGTAGCTCATGTACCTACAAAGTGGTTCCTCATCAAGATAATACATTTCTCTTTCTATAATTGCTTTTACAGTCGTGGTAACGGCAAGCTACGTTGGTAATTGATAAAGAGTTTCTGTGGACCAACACAGTTAGCTCTCAATACATTTTTTGTGTTCTTTATTCTCTGTTGAATAGGCTGCAGCAAATAAGTTGACTGTTTCATTTTTTGTCTCAGACCTAACAGGCAGGTAAGCTATGACCTGTTTTAAAACTAGCTTATAATACCTGTAGATAGTGCAAAAAAGGTCTGGTTTGTATAGTTGTAAGGGGTAGAAATGTGTGTTGAGCTCATATAGCTAGCTTTCTTTGCTCATATTCCTTTTAAATTTTCTCGAAAAGCCTTAATCTTCTTTCTACCTTATGTTAATGTCGATAAAAATTTGCAAACGTTGTCTTATTACACATTTTCTTGAAGTACAACAGGATGGGGAAAATACTGAAGCCGTAAGCAATTAAATCTTTTTACAGATGGCCGCTATGTAATAATTTTGAAATTCTGTTTTCTTTCCAAAGCCAAGAGCTCCTCTGACACTTCTCATTTGAAAATACAAGTATTTTCAAAACCTTTTATTTTCGTGACTATCTTGGAAATTGAGAACTTTAAAAAGCGGTATTTGACATAAGTGATTTAACGAGATATATTTTTGTGTAATACAATTTTGTGTTATCTCCTTACGGTTTACAAGCTATGCAAATGTCATTCAGAATGAAGAGGACTTCAGGCCCTATCTTCAGAAAATTGAAGATGTACATTTCATGTCTGATAGAAGTATTTTAAATTTCAATCAGAATCGTAAAACTCATGTTTTAGTAAAGAAATGTTTCGAAAAAATATTCCATTTTGGTTAAATGCTACCTACGTAATTTAAATAAGGGCATGTTCTCGAAAATATTCATTGGGGACAACAATTTGCAACTGGAAAAAGAGTAATTACTCGAACATTTACTAAATGATGAAGAATATCTCCAAATGCTTAACGTTACAAAATTATGTTGAAAAATTGTATGCTTAACAAATCTATATTTTTCATAAAATGTGTTTTTCTTATGGTTTAACAGTTGTACAAAAGTCATTTTCAGAATAAAGATAATATTACAGAAAATTTATCATGAAAACTTTTTTTAGACATTTTTCAACGTTTTTGAGTATGTTTTGGGAAAATTGGAATTTGGAATACATTGTCAGGTAAACTCGGGGGATATTTTCTCGAAAAGCTTCGCGAGTAAGTATAGATAGAAGAAACTGACATTAGGTTCAAGAGTAGAACTTGTTTTCATCATTAAAAAAAAAAAAAAAAAAAAAAAAACCCACACACACACACACACACAGAAAATTTCAAGACCTAAACGGAATGGAGAGAGAAGCAGAGAGAGAGAGAGAGAGAGAGAGAGAGAGAGAGAGAGAGAGAGAGAGAGAGAGAGAGAGAGAGAGAGAGAGAGAGAGAGAGAGAGAGAGAGAGAGAGGGAGAGGGAGAGGGAGAGGGAGAGGGAGAGGGAGAGGGAGAGGGAGAGGGAGAGGGAGAGGGAGAGGGAGAGGGAGAGGGAGAGGGAGAGGGAGAGGGAGAGGGAGAGGGAGAGGGAGAGGGAGAGGGAGAGGGAGAGGGAGAGGGAGAGGGAGAGGGAGAGGGAGAGGGAGAGGGAGAGGGAGAGGGAGAGGGAGAGGGAGAGGGAGAGGGAGAGGGAGAGGGAGAGGGAGGGGGAGGGGGAGGGGGAGGGGGGGGAGGGGGAGGGGGGAGGGGGAGGGGAGAGGGGGGGAGGGGGGAGGGGGAGGGGGAGGGGGAGGGGGGGAGGGGGAGGGGGAGGGGGAGGGGAGGGGAGAGGGAGAGGGAGAGGGAGAGGGAGAGGAGAGGGAGAGGGAGAGGGAGAGGGAGAGGGAGAGAGTGGAGAGGGAGAGGGAGAGGGAGAGAAACAGAAATCCCACAGATATTAAATACATTTTTGTAATATGATAAGGTAAATAAATATTTCAAAAAACTGGCAAGACCACAATTTCTAATTTTAACAGAACTACAATAGCTAAGACAAAAGCATATTAAGCACCCAAAAATAATTGTACTTCCATCCATAAACATTGTTCTATGAAATTTTAATACATTTCTGAATGGAATATTAATATAATTAAATAGTTCTAATTTTAATAAAATCACTGCGTACTCTGTTTAATAAATATAGCTTATAATTATTTGAATTTCGCGAAATTCATGCTTATAGTACCTGGAGCAAGTATAAGTTTTGTTTTAATTTCTGCGGCCTCCTTTAATCCTATGTTATACTAGGAATTCGTAGTTCTTTCAAACCCTGTTAGGTTACTTTTTAAAAATATGCATAATTGTATTCATGCCCACACATTCAAATTTGGATCTGAAAACTGATCAGAAAATAATTTGTTTCAAGTGGGGATATTTCTGACTAAAGAAAAATTCCAGAGAATCGAATCGGGAACTTTTGAATGAGGGGTGAGTTCAGTATCTATACTAATAGTGTACACATTCTTTTTTTAATTTACGTCCTCCAACGTTGTCATGTCTGACGATGAATGAAATGGGTGAAATGATCCTCAAATGCTCCCGGGGTACATGGAGCTTGGAGTTACCTGACATTCGTCTTTCAGGGTAAGGGAAACCCCCGGGAAAACCTTACTCAGGTAACTCACCCTGGCTGAGATTCGAACTCGGGACCTCTTGAACCTGAGACAGACACGCTACCGAGGCGGGCTACTGTACAATTTTGTTGTTGTTGTGATTTACGTCCTCCAACGTTAAATCATATCGGACGATGAATGAAATGGATGAAATGATGCTCAAATAATCCCGGGGTACATGTAGGTTAGAGTTACCTGACATTCGTGTTTCAGGATAAGGGAAAACCCCGGAAAAAACCTTATCTAGGTGACTCACCCTGACCGAGATTCGAACTCGAGACCTCTTGAACGTGAGGCAGACACGCTACCATCTACGCTACCGAGGCGGGCTACGGTACAATGTTAAAGCACAGTTGTTCATTGGATATAAGAACTCGACAAGAAAACATTTTAAGCGACGATTTTATGATAGAATAAGTTTGCGCAAATGGGTGTCTTCTATGGACACATTTATAGGTATGCAACAAGAATTATTATGTTCTTATAATGAACTTAGTTACATATACATTAAAAGTATCACAAGGCAACTTTCAAATTCTTGATATTTATTATTGGCATTTTATTTGGAATACAGTATGGGTATTGTTTCCTTCTAAATGCCTGTGCCTCTCACACTCGGGGTTTCCTCATCCATTCCAAAAGGGCATATAGCATTTTGAGAGCAGTGATTTTAAATATAAATTGTCGTGGCTAAAAACATTCTAAGATATGGTATTCAGAGGAAACGTAAATAATCCAAGAGAGAATATATATATATATAGCTGAGCAGTAGCACCTGTTTTTTGAATTCAGAAGTACCCCCTAGTTTGTACCGGAGTTTCGCTCAGTCGTCAGTTAAGTACCAACACTATGTTCCAAAATTTCACCCAGAGATAAACATTCTATTGGAAATGAAATGTATGATACAGCAAGGTGAATATATAACTACTATGGTAGCACACTGAGTAAAACAACACATACACACAGACAAAGTGAATCTCCCATTTAACTTAACAGAAACAAACTCACAGGAAGGTGACTGCGCAACTGAGACTATATAAATGCAAGGTATTCAAACAGATGATACAGGGAGGCGGCCATGCAACTAAGGTCATTCGGAAACAAAGTGAATTAGCTTTATTAAGTAACCCTTCAGTAATTTGTGCATTTAGAGTTAAATGTTGAAGGTAAGTTAAAATCCCCCACCCAAGGAAATTTTTTAGTAGTTATTGTTCGTTTAAACCTAAGTATTTCAAGAATGGGGACACCTAAGTGGAATAACGTTGCGTTCATCTTGATAAGAAAAATAGCTGAATTATAGAGAACTCAGTTTTATTTTTGCTTGTCATAAATACTGGTAATTTGGGTTATTTAGAGATTGGTTGTAAATCCAGAGTGTGAAGTTCCATTTAATGTTTCAATGAGCAAATTGAAGTTCCATTCTTTAGGTGGTTAGCGTTGATGTACGTGCACGTTCTCTACCTCCCTCCCTCTTTACACCATCCTTTCGCTCTCTATCTCTCTTTATACAATCTATGTAGTTGTTTATGTTGTTTCAAACTGAACAGCAATTCCCTTTTCCCTCAAAATTTTGATAAGCATTCAAAATCAGTTCATTAAATTTGTCGAACTACGACTAGCATCTAACATTTTTATTTTGTATGTCAACTATTTATAATAGCCAGAGAAATCATTGTGCTTCACCCAAAAATTCAATATCTTATTTCACATGAAATATGAAAAAAAAAAAAAAAAATCCGTTGAATTTCATTTCAGCATTTTGCTCGAGTGTGACAAGAAGAGTTTTAATATATTTCTTCCATCCCAACTATTTCTATGGAAGAAGTTTTATTTTCTAAAAGAATGTATCCTAAAAGGTTTTGATGAAAACAGAATACGAAAGGGTAGAGCCTGACTGAAAAATTCAATGCCATAGCCGGTATTAGACCACGAATCTTCTGGTCTCCGTACAGCCGCTCTAAACCACTGAGCTACTATGGCCAACGTGCCAACATCACATTAAATTCTCCAACTGACTCGTGTGAAAGAACTATTAATTTGCATTAATTGTACCTAATAGTGGTCCGAACTATAAAGCCCGGGCCTTAAAGTACTTACAGCATAGTCAGTCGCCATTAAGGTAGCTGTCTCATGTGTTTATGAGAACTCCTAGTGGTTTACCGGGAAAAATACGAATCAGTTGGAGAATTTAAAGTCTTTTTGGGATGTTGGCCATAGTAGCTCTATGGTTTAGAGTGGCTGGACGGAGACCAGAAGATCCGTGGTTCATATCCCGGCTCTGGCATTGAATTTTTCAGGCTGGCTCTACCCTTTCATAGTGCGTCCTACACACGGCTAGTGTGAAAGAACAATTAATTTCCAAAACAGAATAGGTTTAAAATAATTGCCTCATAAATAATAAAATATTTATCTTGAATTTTATGGGAATAGCATCTGAAATCATCTTTACTTTAAATAAAGTTTTCATAAATTTGGATAAATAGAAAATCTCAAAAGAATAACAAAATATTACTGCTCATAATTCTATATTTCTTTAAAACACGCAACTTATTTGGAATAACCTTTTGGTGGCATTTTCCATTTTCAAAATATTTATATGTAATGAAATGGAAAGAATAATGAATTTCAAAGCAAGATATAGTGACCCGCTGTTTCAGTTTCTCTTTTACGTCCTTACAGTATTTGGGGAAAGTGTTGCATTCCATCTTTAAAATTCGAACCGAGATTTCAGAAGTAATACACGTTTTGAGGTCACTGAATTCAGTATTTTTAGAAATGTGTGTGTGTGTGTGTGTGTGTGTGTGTGTGTGTGTGTGTGTGTGTGTGTGTGTGTGTGTGTGAACACAATGTCTGTCTGTGAACACAATAAAAACAGAAAAGCCGTTAAATACTATCAAGTTAGCATCTTCTTAAGGATGCAATATGAAGAATTTTCAAGAAAATTCCTTCCCCCTATTCCAGACTATCCTTCACATGGACAAAGTTTTTAAAAATGGCTAACAATTCAGATTAATTGTCATATTTTAATATAGTTTGATGACAAATGAAATAAATATCTTCAATTAACTAGGAATCTTCATAGAAGTCCTCAACATTCTGAATACTTTTGCCTAACTCGGCAATCGTCAGAGATGAACAAAAACTTACCGCACAAAAAATATAAATTTGTTAAAACACACAATTTATGTGTGATATTTTTTTGCCTGAAGTAAACTTTTCTGGAGATATTGCTTTTGATTTCCCTGAATTTTTCAATACATATACTTTGCTCAAACGTGGAGTAATTCTTGGCCATGCAAAGAGAAACGAATTTTTTAAGACTTCACATAGCGAACAGTTGTTAAAGAGTTGACTATCAGTTAAGGTCCACTCCACTCCCATATTCCCCTTGTACCTAAGAAAAAATTAGCAGTAAAGTAACGTTTATATATTTTAATGTGAAGTAAACAGTGGAATAATATGGATAGACAACATGAAAAATTCAATGCCATGACAGGGATTTGAACTATGGATCTCCTGGTTTCCGTCCAGTCGCTCTAACCCATCGAACTACGATGGCCAACGTGCCGTCCTGACATTAAATTCTCCATTTGACTCGTATATTTCCCCGGTAAACCACTAGGGGTTCTCGCATCCGAGATACATCTTTTGTGGCGACTTACTATCGTAAGTACTTGAGTCCCAGGCTCCATCATTTAACTCTTATTTTAGTTAACTAAACAAAATTGGAATAATACTTTGGAAGAATAGAGAAGAGCAACTCATGAGCGCAGTACATAAGGTTTTTGTTAAAGGTATGTCTTCTACTTAAACTCTTGCACCCTTTTGCGTCCACAGTTAAATGGAAATGTACATCTTGTGTAACATGAACATACAACATGAACCTAATTTAAAAATTTCTTGAAAAAAAAAGACAGTACAAAATTAAAAGCACATCAAAGAAAATACGCAGTTAGAACAAAAATAGGTATCAGAATTTATAGCCTGGAGGAAGTTGAGGAAGATTAACAAGAGTTAGAAAAATTAGCTTTTTCAAAGAGAGTTTGTACAATTTATAAGTAGAAAAATAAACTATAGTAGTTAGAAAAAAGTAATGTAATTTAGCACATGAAAACTTCTAAAATGGAGACGAATACTTGCCGGGGTCACTGAATATACGAGTAGGTTTACAAATTCACATCCTTTCACACTGTATCCGTTTGGGTTTACTTTTATAACTCGCTTCCTTTTGAAACTTGGGACCAAACCAAAGCTAACCTGCTGCTGGAGTTTTGTTCCACTGACTCCTTTTACACAGTACCACGAAATCCTGTTATTTCTTCACTGTTGGCTCGGTCTTCAAATTTGCGTACTCTCCTGGTCGGGAGAAATATGAAGAGGCAGGACAATTACTCATTCCCAAAATGAATAACTTTTGTAAGTGAACGTGATTTTGAAAGAAACATACTGCAGTGGGTTTAGAACTGCATCGATACTCTTCCTCTGAGCTCACTGCCTCAAACCTCTTCACCTGATGTAGGTATCCCAGTAAACCTGTATGTTGAGCTAATTTCCTTCTTCTTCTAGGTTAAGTAAAACCAATGGAATTTAGAGGGAAATGCCCTCCGCGTTTTAGGATTATAATATATGAGAATTTAAATATAGGAATATTTAATTTAAAATGTTTCGGCTGCCACATTACCTAGCTACGAGAGAGAAATCATATCAAATGTAGCTTAATGTATTTCAAATTATATACGGCAGAATAAAAATAAAATTGATAGGACAAAAATGGGCAAGAGATAGTCAAACTAATATAAAATAATGGTCATCCCATTTGTAATCTATAGAACGAATCCTGGACATAAAAGAAGAGCAATAAAGTATATAAGACTGCAGAGATGAACTTCTAACAAAAGTGAAAGCTTTTACATTATTGGATCAAAACATAAGGAAGAAATATGAGCCAAATTAAATACAACGTATTAAAAGATTGTTAAATGAACAAATAATGAAACAGTAAAATACAAACGAGAAAGAAGACAAGAAATAGGATGACTTAGAAAAAGAAGACTGCAGTGAAGATGGAATAAGCTTCAAACCGCATCCTTGATAGGGAGAAAGAGGAAGATCTTACTACAGTGAATATGTAATTAGCAGAACAGATAGTATTTTATATCTTTCTCTGGATAAATGGCATACCTATTCTGCAATTTCGTTTACATCTAATATATTTCTTCAATTATCTCACTACATAATCACATTTCTGTCGTTTCCTCGTACTAAATAAGCTAAGATATGGAACAATTTGCAGAACTGCTATAAACATATAGGGTAACTTATGTATTAAACAATATCGTTACAGTAATAGTTGAACTTTGTCTAACACATAGTTGGTAGAAATATGCTATTCTAAACAACATTTTAATATCAAGTACAGTGCCTTAAGTTAGAGGTAGAGTGAACATAATTGTTCGCTTTAGCCAGGGAGCCACTCTGTAGATCAGTTTTACCTAGCTATAATCAACTTACCTATGTGTATTTTGCGGTTCTACTTACAATAAATGGAGTTGTGTTTGACTGCAGACATCTAAGTGAACTATACACCAACAGACTTGTAGCACTACTGGTAAGGAGAATCATCCACCAGGAAGGGTCAAAAAGAGCGGTCGTAGACCTTTCCTCGGCCAGTAAACTCCTCATGAAATAAAAGATTCGGAGAAGGGAAGTTAATGACCCCAAGCAGAAGGGTAGTGTATTGTTTTAATACACCAAGGTGCGATGAAGAAGGGTCAGCAGCCCGGTTATGAAGAATGGGCCAGATTTTTAAAAAGCGAAATGTTATTTACGTAATGAGGGTTGAGAGGCGGCAGTTGGTAGTGGTCGGTCCAGCTGTTTGTGAGATAAAGACGAACGAGTGTTTGACCAGAACCGGTTATGACCCCGACCATCCTTCCGACGCGCAGTGATTATGTGGAATGATGACACCCTTTGTAGGGAAGAAGTGGACTATGTCCTTGTTGTCTATCAATTTGCACTAACAGTTTTGCATGTTCTAATTTCCAAGCAAATATATTGGAAATCATTTAATACTTGCCTTCTATAAGATTGGAACTGAAATTGGAGAAAGTTCCAGTTATATAGCTACCAATTAAATTTTTGAAGCCCACTAACAGGACAACTCATTCAAAATATTTATATTATAGTAATCATGGTTCAATGTATAATTTGCATATAACTTTTTATAAACATTATTAAACTAACTTATATGCTAATTTTTTGTTTCAATGTTTGAAAACATTGCTCAATCGGATACAATTATTTTTTGGAAATATTTATATTGAGACATGTATCGGGTAAACTTCCTAAAGTAATTTTTCTACTAAGAAATCTGAAGGATTGTCTCCCAGTCAACTATGTTAGAATTGCTCATTTTGCCTTCTGTCAGAGTATCATCTCTTAAGCAACCTTGGTGTGGGGGAATAGTACCCCCATCACCGATATTCTGTAACTTCAAAAGAAGGTCCTTAGAATAATAACCGATTCACATACATCTGAACATTATAAACCATTATTTATTAAGCTCAAAAGTTTAACAGCAATTAATTTCTATATTTATCATGTACTACCGTATACCAAATGTAAGTTTTACAATACACATTAAGAGAGAAAATTCATATTCATAATACAACAAATTGAAAAAATCTGGATGTACCATATCGAAGACTGTCAAAATCATTAACTATGAAATATTAGGGCTGAAATTGTACAATAAACTACTCAAGAATTAACTAAACTACAGGGAAATATATTAAAAAGTAGGCTCTATAATTGTTTAGTAAATTCTTCTTTTTATTCTATTTCAGAATGTTTAGACTTTTTTAAGATGTAAATGAAACATGACATATATATTTTTATGTTTGTTTATAGATTTATCATATAACCAATGCTGTGTATTTGATGTATTCTGACTTTACCTATTGTTTAATGGCAATAAAATGGATTGAATTGGATTCTTTAAGAGTGCATTAGTAAATGGCAGAGATCAGTTTCCCATTATCCTATTAGTATGGGGAAAAATGAATCTTAAATACGTGGATTTTTAATTTCTTATTAAACATATAAACAAAACGAGAGATATGGTTTAAGATTTCAACTAAGTATGTTTCATCACTTTTACTTTTTCTACTACATACTTATCAGTAAGATGAGGTTATACTACAATTATCCAAAATTTCGATATTGAGATGCATGTATGTTTTGAGACACATGGGATAAAAAAAGGGAAATAGTGCTTTTATAATAAGATTATATATGAGTCCGTGAACAATATAAATGATAAACGAAACGTTAGTTAAATATGAAACTTGGTTTTAAAGTTCAGAATCTCCAAGGATACGACAGGAAGATCTGAAGAAAAATAAATCCTCCAAACTAACTTTTACATGGAAAAGATATTTATAATTCGTATTGTTATATAAGTAGATATAAAAGGTACACTGAACCTTGTAGTGCTTAATGGTGCAAATTTATTAATTTCGGCAATGTTTGGCAGCTTTTTCTTATATTAAATGAGCTCCAATGTTGCGAAATAGTTACAAATGTATTTCTGATCAATCTTTTTTTAAATTTATTTAAATTCCAGCCACTATTTTTACCTAAAATAACTGCATTTCACTATGTTGTGTTATAAAAACTATTAGAAGATGCTTCAAAGGTTTCCGAATAAGTGCTTGCTCCAAAAAAGGAATACTTTTAATTTATTACTTTATTCTGCAGTATGTTGCTAAATTATAGTAAATCCCTTCCTTTATCAATGTCCTTTTTTTAAATTTACATGACAATTGGTCATTTTGAGAGAAAAGATTCGCTTCCTGTTTTTTTCCTATGAGAACGTCCAGTACCAACGTTTAAAGGCACCTTTTATGATTTTAAAATAGCTAATTGTTTTTTGTAATTTTCGTCCTCGAGCGTTAAGTCATATCGGACGATGAATGAAATGGGTGAAATGATGCTCAAATGAGCCCAGGGTCCATAGAGCTTAGTTACCCGACATTTATCCTTCAGGATAAGGGAAGACCCCGAAAAAACACTTATCCAGGTAACTCACCCTGACTGAGATTTGAACTCGGGACCACTTGAACGTGAGGCAGACACGCTACCATCTACGCTACCGAGGCGGACAAAATAGCTGAATAAGCTATAATATTTGTCAAAACATTAAGAGTATTTTTGTACAAAATTCAGAACTCAACATTATTGAGAATTGTGGGCAACATTTCATTGTTGTTCTCCCCTAAGAAAAAGTGTACCACAGCATCAGCTTTCCTTCCGCGTACATGAAGAAAATCTTCAATCATCCCTGTACTGACATGGTTAAAATGTTATAAAGAGATATTACAGAAAATCTATTAAGATACTTGTACTTCATTTTTAATTTAAATCGAAACTGATATAAACTTGGAAATTTAAATAAAAAATATCAATCATATTTGAGTAATTTGATGTAAACCTTGCAGTACCGATATTATATTTTGTATAAAACAATTTAAGTACAAGTGTGGCTCAAAGATAATGTAGAAAGCCATTGAAAAAAGCTGTATCAAGAATTTCTTGTGTTTAATCCAGTGCCAAAATGAACATTCCTGTTTTATGAAACGTCAACTAGTATGTTTATTTAAACAAATTATGTAATAGAAATATGTAAAATTACTTCGCATTAGTCAAATCATGTAAAACCATATAGATTTAAAATTGTGTTAAAACAAGGAAATTGTCAACATTTCACTCCCTACGTCTTTGGTAGTTTATATTCTACAGTTTTCCAGTGCATTCTTTTGTGCATTATGTTTATCGTGTACAACGCCACGGTTGCACTTAAGAATTGACTTAGACTACCCGTGCAGTCGAATGGTCAGTGTTCTGGCTTCTCAACCCGGCGCTTCTTGGATCCCCCACGCAGCCTAGAAGTATGAGTGTGGGAGTAATTGTGAAAAACCGATAGAATCACCCATGGTTCAGCGCAGCAATAACACTATCAGTTGTTAAGCAAGTTGACATCCCCGATATAACCAACAGGTTAAAGGGGACTTGGAAATTGAACAACTAAAAATGAAATGCAATTGATTTAAATGTATATATTTATTTTAGGTAGTCCCATGCGATGGAAAAGCATATGTTTATATTACTTTTTTGTTTTAACTTCTTTAAGCAAGTAGGTCGTATCAGGCGACGAAATGGGTGAAATGGTACTCAAATGAGCCTTGTGCCTATTGTACTTAGTTGCCTGATATTCATCTTTTTTAGGTTAAGGGAAAACGGGAAATATTTTATTCCGGTACTCCCCTAAAAATTTTAAATTGAGACTATTGCAATGTGAGACAGACTGGTATTCTCAAAACATAGAGATGGGTAAAGGTCAGCTGGTGATTTTACATATTGGGTGCTCAATGTTAATAATTCCACATATTCTGTAGTAAACGTTTACATGATTTATGACTTGATTTAGGAAATTTGATTGGATTCGTTATCTCTCTTGATTAAAATTTGTTGTATATTGCTAATATCATGCCTAATCCAGGTGGGCAGTTATATATCACTTTGTAGTAGAGGTACCAAAATCAAACAACCATGACTACATGCAAACGCAATCTAAGTGCTTCACTAATTGTAATAAATAATACAGAAGGCACACGGACCATTAGTAATAAAATAAATATAATCCGTGCACCCTTGAAAGAACTAAAGATGATGTGGAATGTGAATTATTTAGATCGGAAACTAAAATTTGTGAGGATATGAGGAAATATTTGAAATATGCATGGAATAAGAATGACACAAGTGAATTGTTTTAGCATCATAGCTCCAAAATGAAAGGGAGAAGCAAATAATATGATTTTTGAACCACAAAACTGGTTGCAATTCGTTTACTTAAGCAATAATTGAATGCATTTGAAGTTTGTAATTATCGGAGTAGATGGTATATTCAACTTGATAAAAGCAACTTCGTAGGCAAATAAGGACGCCCAGTTACTTAAAAATTAAGCATTTTCTGCAGTGATGAAGCATGTCATCGATTCTTTTATTCTAGGTCTAAGAAGTGAGAGTTGGCAACAAAACTTAGCCACTGACGTGTTGCTGAGCATTTGCATTCAGATTAGATGGTATAAACATTGCTTTTCCGTTTAATGCGTCGATCAGTGTAACCCAAAAATTTAAAATTATTTCACCAAAATGTGCGTCTTCCTTTCTCTAAAGGGTATCTTCTGTGTATGCTCCTTTTAAGAGACTTCTGAACGTTTTCATTAACTTTAATCAATCATAATTTAAATTTGCATTTCAAGAGCTTTTAAGGATGCGTTTACGAAGAGGTGGAAAATTCATTCATCCCGACCTACTCTTTGCATTGAATAACTTTTGGAATTTTTTAGTTTATTAAAAGGACTGCAAGGGATTTTCTTAATAAAACGTACGTATGTGATAAATGTGTCTATTGAACTTTCTAACATTAGCCTCTGAATATCTTGTCACTTTGAACGACTTTTGCGTAACCAACATACCGTTATAGATAGACTGTCTTACTATATAAAAAAGTGAATTTTGTTAAAGCACAGAAATTGTCATAGTATTTTGTGGAGTTCATATTTCCGATACATTACATGTTATTGGGTTGAATTTTCAAATACTTTAAATACTTTTCTTAGTTGGAAAGTAGTTGTGTTTTGTTTCCTTACAAAGGGAATAGAATTTCAAATTCACCACATAGTGATACCCTCTTTTAAGAATTCAAAGTGAAAAGAGACAGGGAAGTAAAATTCAACAACATGGATTCACATAAATAGCAAATCTCGTATTTGTCTGCCATTTTTAAGGTTACAAACTGAACATAGATGTTCCAAAAATATTTTACGTGGTTAGTCTCTTTTTTTTATTTTATAAAATTTGTAACGACTTTGATAAAATATAATACAATTTGAGGTAATGGTACAAAAAGTTAATTGACAAATATTTTAATCTTTTTGTGGCTAACTTCTGAATTTGTCATTATTCTGTAATTAGAAAATTGTCTGCCTTGGTAGCGTGGTGGTAGCATGTTTGCCTCACGTTTAAGATTTCCCGAGTTCGAATCTCAGTCAGGGTGAGTTACCTGGATAAGGTTTTTCCAGAGTTTTCCCTCATCCTAAAAGACGAATGTCGGGTAACCGTAACCCTGGGCTCATTTGTGCATCATTTCACCCATTCCATTCATCGTCCGATATGACAACGTTGTAGAACGTAAAAAATAATTAAAAAAAGTTAGAAAATTAACACGGAACAAAACTTGCTATTAAAGTGTTGCAAGATGTTAAAACCGAGCAAATATCTCTTAATTTTTCACAGCATTAGCTATTTTCGTATTTAAAGTTTCCCTAGTTTTAAGTTCATCTAGGCGCGCCTTGTTTGAAAATAAATGCTGATATATTTTTTCCCACACTTTTCAGTGGTGTAGGCAAGTAATTGAAAGTTTATCTTTTACTGCATCTTACATGTGATGTATTTTTTTTTTTTTTTTTTTTTTTTTTTTTTTTTACTTTACGTCCTCCAACGTTAAGTCATATCGGACGGTGAATGAATTGGGTGAAATGATGCTCAAATGAGTCCAGGGTCCATGAAGCTTACGGTTACCCGACATTCGTCTTCAAGGATAAGGGAAAACTTCGGAAAAAACCTTATCCAGGTAACTCACCCTGACCGAGATTCGAACTCGGGACCTCTTGAACGTGAGGCAGATACGCTACCATCTACGCTACCGAGGCGGGCGTGATGGGTTCACATCTAAGTCAGGGTTTATTGTGATGTGAGCAGAAGGAACAGACTCCAGTTGTCAATGAGTAGCTGGAGGATGCAATGCCTTCTTAAAAAGTTTAAAGACCTTGCGAAACAGATTTAAGGATTTTAAGCGGACGTTTTCTCCAAAATGTTGGCAGCATCACTGAAATACAGTCCCACTGCAATTTTATTATAATAAAAAGGAAGCATGGTTAATACGTAAAGCAGTAGATAACTACGGAGAGAGGGGGGGGGGGGTTACAGAGGGAGCTAGAGAGAGGACTGGAAAAATTGAAATAAGGAACGGAAGACTAAGGAAGAAATGCGTGCTTTTAGTGTTATGTTGTGCAAAGAAACAAATTAGAGGTGACGAGTGGCAGTGCACGGATGCCGTTGCTGCACGCAGGGTGCCAATCAATAACGGACAGTGTTCGCGGTCCACCAGGGTCCACTTCCCGAGATTCCGACGCAAAAACTGGACTTTCCACTTCCCCAATGAACAACCCCATCACGACCTTCCCCAACAAGAATCGCAACGCTCACAAAAACTGGACTTTCCTCTTTTTCTCACCCCCCTTCATCCCTTGAATGCTACCCCTTTTCCTCAAGGTGGACACTACTAACCTCGCGGCACCAAACCCCTACCGTGTGAATGCAGTTCCAAGAAAGGGCCAGATTTTTTTTATCGTGTTAATTTTCTATAGAAATGTATTTGTTTAAGAGAGGGTAGGGGCGGATGGCCACTGTAAAAATGCAAAGAAGGGTTGTTAGCTAGGGGAGAGTATGCAAAACCGGACAGACCAGTATCTGCCGTTGCACGTGGTGTGTCCAGTTTGACCCTCACGTAACAGTATACTCATTGTTTGAGCCAGGAGGTGGGAACCAGCAGGCATATGGGCCAGAACCCATTACAATGAGACGCAATGAAGGAAAAAACGA
>CM060956.1:63102535-63196549 GCA_030765055.1 Mantis religiosa | reverse complement strand
GAGAGAGAGAGAGAGAGAGAGAGAGAGAGAGAGATATGAGTGGCTCTCCAAACAAACCCATAAGAGTGCACTACAATATATTTTCTAAAAGTCCCCCAAATAAATTCGCTGCCCTTTTCACTTAAAACACTTACTTCAAGATACTCTTGAGATCACAGAGCCTATTGCGGGTAATGCGTAAGTATTCTGCAATTCACAGCTTTGTTGTCCTCAGGAGGACTGTTTCCCATCAACAAATCCTTGATAACGCATAATTTTGGCGTATCCACGATTTTTATTGAGAACTGCAATGGACACATTCTCTTATTGTAAACAACGGCGAAAGTCTACAATACAGTTAATCTACAATAGTTATACCATTGGCGTCCAAGTTTATGTGAGTATTAAGTCATCGGGCGGTGGGTAGATGGTTGGTTTTTGTTCTGATGTGTGTTTTTTTTTATGTTTGATAAGAAAGAGAAGAGGTAGAAAGATGCTTAATTGTTATTACTGCTGTAAACTACTTAAAATTACACCCATCGTTGCGGTGTGAGGAACAGATTACTTGCATCTTTAAAAAGTGTACACTGGAGAAAATTCAGTATAACTGATGATTGAAGCACCGTTAATGGAACTTCAAAATGCCCCAACCAAAATTATAATAGGACATGATGTGATTTGTCTAAAGTACTGTGACGTCATCAAGTTTAAGTGTCATTTTGATGAACTGTCACTTCACATGTTTCAAACTGTCCATTTGCCAGTGTGCTGTAGTTCAATATCCTGTGTGACTGCTTGTAGTGATGAAGCTATATACGAGGGGCTGTTAAATAAAGAATGTACACAACATTTTTTGACAAAATACCTTGACTCATCCTCATGGTCCTTCTCAAAATACTCTGCCCTGAATGCGATGCACTTGTCCCAGCGATTCTGCCAGTCTTCAAAGACATGCTGGAAACTATTTTTTGAGAGATCCTTCAAAATCACCTCCGCAGCCTTCAACACTGCTTCTGATGATGAATAATGCCTCCCACGAGGACATTTCTTCAAAAAAAAAAAGTCAAATAGGGCTAAATCCGGACTATAGGGAGGGTGAGGGATGCACTTCACGTTGAATTTTGTGAGATATTCAGCAACAACTTGACAATATGCGCCGTGCATTATCGTAGTGTAGTATCCAGCCTGCTTCACGGAAATGTGTCTTTTGCGCCTGATATGGACTTGCAATGTTTTTGGACATCTCTGTAGTATTGTCCAGTTACTGATGTGTGTGTGTGTGTGTTGTGTGTGTGTGTGTGTGTGTGTGTGTGTGTGTGTGTGTGTGTGTGTGTGTGTGTGTGTGTGTGTGTAGGTACAACATTCTGATAAACCATTCCATGAATAACAGGGAATGAGATGACCATAACTTTCCCAGCAGAAGCAACCACACTGACATTTGCTGTTTGCTCTCAGGATCAAAATAATGTAGCCAAGTTTCATTAGCAGTGATTACGTTTGAAAGAAACTCCGGATCTTCCTCTAATATCAGCCCTTTTGTTCGGGAATCAAGTCTTGGAACACATAGCGCACAAACACGTGTCATGTGTAATGTTTCTGTAACCAACGTGTGGGTGGCACCAAAAAGAAGTCTTACTTTTAAAACTTCAAAGGAAAGAAATTCTTATCATTAATTTCCAAAACTAATATTTTTAAATCATCACATCCAAATATATATCTTAAATTTGTTCAACAAAAAAAAAATCAATATTAATTAAATATTGAAATGTCCAGTATTTCAGGAAGTGATCTTAAGGCAATTCGTCGATCCTCTCTCACAATTTCAGCAGCAGTGTTGATGTTTTCTTCCATAAGAGCAGTAACTGGAGCACCGAACCCACCTTCCTTTGAAACTGATTGTCTCCCCTCTTTAAAAATTTTAAACCACATTCGAGCTCTGCTGTAGGGAAGAACAGACTCTCCAGAGGCCTCCTGTAACATTGTATAGGCCTAAACTGAAGATCTGTTGAGAATATTGTTCCTCGCGTGTTACCTCCTTTGCAGCGGTAGGTGATAGTGAACTTTTCTGAACTTGCCTGGTTCTTACAGGCGGGAACCAGGAGTACCAACAATGAAACTACTACGGCGTGTTTGTTTCACATTAAGCTAACAGAATATAATAAGATTGAATTTCAGTGCGAAAAGTTATGACCGTAAAAAAAGTATAATCATTCTTTATTGAACAGCCCTCGTAATAAAATCTTCTCCTTGTAGCCTCTTCTTTGGTCCACTTATCTTGCTGCGAGTTGAACGCAGGACATCTCTAATCTCTAGTGGAAGCAGTATTCACCGTGCACATTTTGTAGAATGCTATCTCACTATTCTTTTATTTCCCGAGAGCACTTGCATGTATAGTAAATGGACTATTCCCTGGTGATTTTGAATGTTTGAGAGTCGAAAGCGAAAAACTTCCAGATAGTAATGGATATATTGCGATGGTTTTCTTATGCTTACCCAGCTCAGTGAGCTTTAATTCTTACCACGAGGCCGAATGGCGCTAGCCAATTAATAGGACGATACTTAGTTGTTTCTGAGAATTTATGTTGTATCAATGACTTTGTTTCTTTTCGGTCAAAATCCCAGTTCCTGGGTTCCTAAGTCTAGGAAGCATGGACACCAGGTGATGTCATCAAACCGGAAATGAGATGCCCGGAAAACATCTCACAAAGGGGTTATTCGGGTTATTTGGGTTGCGTGTGTCGTTGCCTTATTGTACAGAAACCACAAATAATTCGTGCTCGCACGCAAAATTTAATGTGTAGGTCACTCACATCTAATAAGAATGCATGATACGGTAAATAATGAAAAGGCTCAGGAATTTCTAAGATTTAAGCCAGGGTGGGTGAGAGTAAATCAAATTGACCCATTACGATAACATAGGTAGGGGTATCACGTAACCAACCATTCTCGTGGTACAACATTTCGGCGTTTGCATGCAGCACTCAAACCAGTTTTATCTACCTATCTACCTTGGCCGCTGTTGTCTGAGTTATTAGGATTGAGCTTATTAGCCGATTCGCTCATCCAAGTACCTGTCATCGTGTCCCGGGTCTACGGGATTTCATTTTTGCTGTGGTTAGTACATCATTTCAAAAGAAATCCTTTCCCATTACAGTTTTTGTATACGACGATGCCAGTCTCTTTTGCTTTATTTTGTTATTGAGCTTCAACTTTATTTTTAAATTATGTTTGTACCTTTTTAAATGTATATTTAACATGTCACAAATCATAAAATCTCATCTCGTCTGTAAGGATTTCTCAAAGGCCATGATTCACTTATATATACAATAAACCATTGTTTCAAAATATATGGTGTTGCTAAGGAAAGTTTGTGTTATCGTGTACTGTCATTTGTTTTACGTTGTCAAAACAAATTTGGTTCTGATTCATAGGTTTGCATTTTATAGACATTTCAATAAGTTGTTCAACGTGTTTTTTGCTAAAATGGAAAAAGTGCAGTTTTGTTCGGTGATTCGCATTTTTACTTTTAGATGGGAAAACTTGTGAGAAGAACTGTTTATGGACACCTTTCGCCTTCTGTAACAGATATTGCTATAATGAATTTAAACGTGGTCGTGCACCCGTTTTGACGAGGAGCTCCCAGGTCCCCCTGCAGACGTGGTTACCGAAGAAGTAATTGAAAAAGCGCACGATGTGATTCTCGCTGAACGTCGGACGAAAGTTGGCGAAGTGGCAGAGGCCATAAATGTATCGACGAGAACGGCAATTCATATTTTGCACGATAAGTTGGAAATGATAAAGCTGTCGGCCAGATAGGTGCCACGTTTGCTCACATTGGACAAGTGGGCGCGGCTTTCAACGTTGAAGCCGTTTAAACGAAATCTGTAGGACCTTTTGCGTCGAGTTGTCACTGCCGATGAATCTGTTCCAAAGAAGGCAAAGACAGTCTCATCGGCCGGAAAGGTAATGGTTACAATTTTTTTGGGATGCGAAGGGTGTCATACTGATTCACTTCTTCAAAAAGGTAAAAGCGATTTCTGGAGTATACTACAATGAACTATGGGGCCAATTCAACAAGAAATTGAGGAAAACATGGCCCCATAAGTTGAAGAAGAAAGTTCTGTTTCACCACGATAATGCCCCAGCACATTCACTGGGAGTCGCCTCCGCCAATCTGCACGAATTGCATTATGAATTGCTGCCATATATTCTTCTGTCCCCAGACATGAAGAAATGGCTCGCAGGAACAACATTTAGATCAAATGGGCAGAACATCATGGAGACAGCCGCATTTTGTAGAGCTTGACAATTCTTATTTTTTGGAGGGGTTAAAAGTGGCAGGAGAATTGGGAGAGGTGTATATCCCTAAAAAGATACTATGTTGAGAAATAAAAGAACTGGCGTCTTCATTTCTAGCACGGTACTTATTGAACCGCCCTTGTGTTAAAGAAGGAACAACCATGGATTTTCAGAAGTTTGTGTAACCTTTCTTGTTTCACCCCCTAATGTGTTCAATAGTTGAAGCTGTACAGAAATTGTAAATTGTTGTGCAAGTCTTCTGATTATTGGTGAATAATATTTTGCAGTCTAGACAGTAAAATTTGATACCTATTTGATAACATAGCCATTCATTTTTGTTATTTGATGCTTTCTGTAGCGAAGTGACGTACCGTTTACCATAGTATGAAAAACAGCAATGGTCAGGCAAGCTTACATCATCATTGGAAATATAAACAATATCATAGAGTGCACAGGCTGCGTTTGGTACATCTGGTAGATTGAGGAATAGCAAATGTTCTGTATCAAAGCCAGGAGGAAAAGGCTGGACCTTCCGCAATAACGTCGCAGCTTACCACCTCTATCCCTTGGTCAATCTGTTGACGTTTGCAGACAGCACTTATATTTACATAACGGTTTTACTGTTATAACCTGAATTCAACTAGTTTAATAGTTCTATGGTGATCAAGTTTCGTTAAGAAAACACTACCAAGTAAGGAACTACCTTGGAAAGCGGAGAGATGTATGTTTTCTTCTTGATTAATATAAATGGTGTATTTTTAAGGTGATAATATTAGAAACATTGTAAGCGCTTTTGGCTATACGTTTGAAAGAACTTAATAGCCCTTATGCTAAATTATTATTTTTGGAGTGGTCAAGAAATGCAACTTGAAGGAGAATGTGACATAGGTTACTCTTGCATCAAGAATTTTCTGTTATAGAGTTAAGAGTATCCGGCATCTGATGCGTTTGGAATACAGAATAACGTTTCTATCCCTCCACCCCCTACCCTTCGTCTTTGCTAACCCTCTGTCGTTTCGCTTCTATCCTATTTTGCATTTTATTTACGGTATCCCCTTATTCTTTACTTTTTATTATGTTTTTTCCTTCATTGCGTTAGGGACTCCAACTCTTATTCTGCCATTCTCTTCTTTGCCATCTCCAGCCACCCTCTCTTCCATTGAATGTGACGTGATTGTTCATGTTCAGGCTTTAGGGAAAAAGTCCTTGGTGACGAAAGGGAAATCGTTTCGTTCACTTTTTGAATACCATTTTGTTTCACTTCCGAATTTTACTTAGCATTTTCTGCAAAGTTGGAGGCCAAAGTTTAGCTTGCTTGCTTGCTTTGATGCGATAATGAAGTCATATTTTAACATACCGAGCAGTGTAACACACGTGCTTTAATCAGTATATGCAAAGAGAATAAAAAGTGTAGTATTTAATGCATCTGGTAAAAATGTATATATTTGTTCATATTTCATGAGATTTTACGAATTTTTGCTTTGAAATTATTATTATTTAGCAGTGATTCGAGATTTACAATAGCCCTTTCTTTATTTGAAACATTTGGAAAATCCATAAACACTGGAAAAACCTGCACTTCCCTTTCCTGCAAGTCAGGTACAGTTGTGAAAATAAAGCTTTTTCTTCTAAGTTACGTCATTAGTAAAGTTAAAGGCTCTGTATTCTTGAGTTTTGAATTTCGTGAACTGTTACATGGTAATTAATATTAAGCAAGATCAGAGCAAAAGGTAACTTAGAATTTTTCGTGACTTAAGGCTTTCATAATGATGGAAAATATGCGTATATCCCTTGTAACGTACTGTATGTTGTTTTGCATTTTATTATTAATTTCAAATATAAATCTATAAAGCCTTGTTTTTAAAATGAGTTGTATAAAGTAAACCTGCATTCAACACTTAAGTCTATGTTTTGACTTTAATATTTCATAATATTTTAGCATTTTCCATATTTTGGATTGATAGGTTTATATTTTAATCATATTTTGCCTGCCTCTAATTAAGTTGTGCATTGTGTTCAGAATTTTAATTTGAATAGCATTAAATGGCCTGTTTATTCTAAGAGTTCTTATACATGCCTGGTAAAATTGGGATGTAAGTGCATCAGATTCCGTTTTCAGCAATGTCACCGCGTCATTCTGGGAGAAGGTGGTAGTTCTGAAAGGAGCTGTTGATACAAGGTTGCTTGAGCAAAAAAGGATTTTGGTTTTTCTCTATTTATTGTCAAAGGCAACAGAATTATTACTCTATATTCAAAAGATTCCATGTCGAATTTGTATCAGAAATACATGTTTCAATTTTTTTTTTAAAAATAGAGCTGCAATTTATGAGCATGTATACAGCGTACTGTGTGTGTATGTGTGTGTTTGTGTGCTTTTTTGTATGTATATAAGAGACAGGAGAGAGAATATAACTGAACAATTAAAATGGGAAGGAACAATTAACTTGGAAAAATGTACATCATCCGTATTGCTTCAAAAATGTGTTTGCATAAATGTGGATATTAAAATATTTGTTTTGAAATGTGCGAAGATAAGAAGGGGGGCCACATTATTCTTGATACATTTAAATAACTAACCGTTCAGGGTCGAGAGCGAGAGGGGGGGAGGTAGAGCGATAGGAGAGAAAAAGACAGGCCTTAATATTGCTTATGACAAATGAATTATATCTAGCTATTGTCAACATTGCAATTTTCTTAAATTTTCCACTTTTTCACAGCCTTGAAATGCTAGTTGCAGTTAGTTGAACCTCATTTCATCTTTTGCGAATTACAATCA
Source organism: Mantis religiosa (assembly GCA_030765055.1). Lineage (NCBI taxonomy): Eukaryota > Metazoa > Arthropoda > Insecta > Mantodea > Mantidae > Mantis > Mantis religiosa. The sequence continues at coordinate 63,189,495 of CM060956.1, read as the reverse complement.
TCCTGCTGTTGAATTAGATAGTTTAGATCAATATGAAGTTTTTATTTCTTAAATCCTTATTGTAGCTTCAGGGGTATGGCACAAAATTTCATCCTAAGAAAGGCCTGCAGATGGTATAATGGAAAGACTATTGCACAACTATGTAACCTATCCGGCATAACACTATCTATAGTCAGACAATATCAAAGTATGATCAACACAGTTCAACTTCCAATTAAATCAATGCCTGCAATTAAATGATGCATAGAGGCTACTGTACATGTGAGGTCATTTGTCTGCAAGGTTTTTTTCCAGGAAGACGATAACGTAAGGCGTTTGTATAAACATTGCTCATAGGTGCACATACAATCATTTTCAGAATATCATTAAATAGGTAATAAAACAAAAACCGAACATTTTATAATACGAAAATTTGTTTTATATTTCTTACATAATAAAATTGGAATGTGCGTTAATTTCACCACAGAATTTTGAAAAGTGTTGACACATGTTTGCTGGAATCGCCATATATTTTGTAACCGCAGTATCAGGCAGCGATTAGGAGGCGGCGAATTAATTGAAATCAGTTAATTAAAGGATAAGATAAATTAATAAAAATTCTTTGCTAAACTAATATAAAAATCTTGTTATAATAATATGAAATTAGAATGGATGGAACAATGTTTAAAATACCGGTTGACTTAAAGAATAAGAAGGAAAGAATATAAATTAATATAACATACATACTAGCATCCAGGCAAGAAAGAGAAAATATTCTTGTAAAAATCTGTACACGCCGGAGAGACAGGAAGGAAGGGCCGTTACCTTCTTTGTGCTAGTAAAAGTTCATTGTCTGAGAACTATAGTATACTTTCAGCCAGGAATGTGTCGGGAAAAAGGGCTTCCAAAATGTAGTTGAGTATGAACGCTAAAGAGATTTATTTAGCTGATTTGATAACGATGTTTACCGATACAAACAACTCAGGGTAGGCGTTCCCTAACTCAGGGTGGGATGAACATCAATGAGTTAGATGAGTTTTGCAAACCAATGCGAAAATTCGAAATAAATGAGAAACCAATAATAATGTAACATTTGAGAAGGGTGAGCTAGTTTGATCATGTGATAAAGTTAGAGAGGGGATCAGAATAAGGTTCAAACTGAATCGTGAAGTAAGAAAAATTTACTTAAAGGGTAATACTACGACAGGAAGGTCATGTTCATGCGCATTAAGAAGAGAAGCAAAGATTTATAAGTCTGAAAAGTAGGGAAGTTAGGAATAGCGCAACCAGCGTAAGTGGAAGCAGCATTAGAAGTTTATTAGAGCAAAGTAGTCGCCGTATAATGAAGAAACAGAAACCGCGCGGAAGTAACTTTAAACAAGTAATCCAGGGTTTCAAGTAAAATTGAATTTATGTTAGGAATTTTACTAAAAGGTCGATAAGCAAACTTAGTAGGAATTAAACCAAATAATTCTGCAACAAAGTGTTATTAATACAACTGAGTAGCCAACAACCACCAAAATCCATTTCCTATAACCATACACCTGAGGATAAGAGAACTCATTGCTCCAATTAGAACCCAATCAATTTAACACTGGTATGCGGGTATGCCGCAATTTGTAAGCAAGGTCCAGAAATTTACCAACGTTTGAAACACTAGTTACCATATTCTTTGCTGATTCATCAAGTATATAACTTATTAATTATTGACGCAAGGATCTTCTACAGAATGAGCTCCAGTTCATATTAGTAAGATTAAAATTACAACTATTGATCAAAATATAGATTCGTAAATGTATGGATTTTGTGGAGATAAACCGCCGGGTAGTGAATGACTTTAATCTTATAAATATATTTTTAAAAATGAACCTCACTATCGAGTATGCTGACCAAAGAGAAGTGAGAATTTACCCTAAAATTTGAGCTAACTTAAGTTTCTCTTTGTACTCCAAAGTGTGTATTCCTTATAATTTTTATTTTGTGTGTTGTTAGATATAGTTTTAAAAATGACATACTTATATTATCATATTATTCCTACTCAATAAAATACATAAAAAGTAAAGACGAAATCTTACCTTGATTTTAGTAGAATTTACTTTAGATATTTTTATAATTTTATTTTTCCTTGTTTTGAGTTTGTTAATTCTTGAATGATAACGCTGTACCACTATTTAAGGTATATGAAGCTGTCAAATGATGTTAAAGCTTCAGATGATATCACGCTAAATTGCAAACTCGATGCTAACAGGCTAGTAAGAGTTTTTTTCTTCACTTGCTGTAACTAGCTACCTCTCATTAAATGTCATAAAATCGATCATCAGGGAAACCTTTTGTGTTTAGTGTGTTGCCATTATGCTGGCAGTTAATTGCGTTGTAATCAGATTTTGTTATCAGCGGCAATATGTAGTACATCGGATTCCCCGGACCTTCCTTGTCTCTCATATTTGCGTTCTAAAGATATTAACATCATGTTAATAAACCACAGGAAACTGGCAATGTTGACGGAAATGAAGTTAGGGGTGTAAGAATCAGAAGAATATAGTAAATTCCTACAGTAATTTGCTTTGTCTATCCCTTGCGCAAAATGGAACAACTACTCCATATAAACCAGAAATACCAATTGGTAATTTTTGCAGAAATGCACAATCACAAGGGAATTTGAAAAGAATCCTATAGTAATATGGAGAATGTAGGTAATACGGGATGCAAAATAAACGTTTCAGAGAAATTTCGCTAACCTCGGTAACATTTTGCTTTTTGTACCACTTAGTTTTAAATAACACAATTTATGTTAAACATATTTTTAAGCTAACGATTTCCCAGATATTCCGCAATGATTTGTATTTTATCATACTTGTACCTAATTTCTTAAATGGGAAGTGTTATTCTCTCTCCCTGCTACCAGGTTCAAAGCCATCAGATAGTCAACTCTTAAAAGATTTGACTATCGTTTAAGTCTACTATCCGAAATATACTGTTGCTGATCGCATTAGCATGGCCGACGTGCACAAAGAGACAGAGATTGCAACGCGGAGATAAAGATTGTCGAAACAGATAAAGAGAAAAATAGATAATTGGAAGATTCGGCTTTCGTCTGGTACCGTCTTGATTGTGACAGAATATTCCACAAACTTCTGGAACCATGAATGGACGTATAAAAGGAAGGCGCGGTTAGTGGGATGGACAGTCGTAATGAGAAAGTCGTAAATGGACTCGTGCAGTTGTGATTTGAAAGTGAACTCTTTGTGAGTGTGGCAGACGACCTTGAAGGCTGTAGTTGTGTATGTGACGTAATTCTGCTACTGTAAGGTTTGACCAAAGTGTGAAATAAAGAGAATTTTGAATTTCTGCAACTTGGACACAAAGTCACAGTACATATCAACAAGAAAATGTGTAATAAAGGAATGTGAAATATTGACGTGAAGTATATAGAAGAATAAGCGTTTAAAGTATATGTATAAAAGTGATACAGAAAGTCATGTGAGCGCAACTTAGTTTTATTATACTGTATCCCTTTTAGCACTATCTGATCTTATTTTTCCATTGTTATGTTTAAGTAGTGTTTATTAAACGTTATTTGATAGCTGTAAAGTGCAAGAGAAGTCAAGAGACCTTAGCTCTTCCACAATAAATAAATGAAAAAATAAATGAATGAATGAATGAATAAATAAATACGAGCAAATAAATAAATACGAGCAAATAAATAAAATAAATAAATAAGTGAATGAATGAATGAATAAATAAATAAAATACGAGTAAATAAATAAATAAAATACGATTAAATAACTGATATTTCGAGATACAGATTCTGCTGATATTGCATTTAAAACAAATTAACTTATGTTAATCTTGAATTTGTGTATCCTTCTCTTGAAAGTATGTGTTGTATATCTTTTGTTTCTGGAAGCCCACGGGCGTTGCTGCGTGTAGATGTAGACATGTGCTTATAGTGTCAACTATTAGGTACTAATCATACAGAGAAGGTATCAACCATTAAAGCAGACGTGTTTGCTACCAACCTTAAGGCGGCAAGCAAAGGAAAACATATACTATTGATTTTGTATCTACTAATTACCATGCTCTCCCCCGTTCTTTCTTCCCTTCTTCTGGTACCATCCATCAAAGCGCATTTTCGCATGCACCTCCTCCGTAGGAGCGAAACTTAAGAAATCCCACAAAAGAACGGGAGGTTAACTTTATGTAAATTTGTTATATCCCACAGCTCTCTTCAGTACTCACTTCAACCTAGGTTCGACACCGGCCAGTGGGTCTTCGATGAATTTTTTATATCTAATCAAGCGGAAAGGCTCGGGCGGCAGTGCTTATGGTTCCCATTTGGGAGGACGTGAGTTGGATCACCATGGCGAATTCTCTTGACTTTTTTTGTTTTGTTTTGTTTTGTAATTTACGTCCTCCAACGTTAAGTCATATCGGACGATGAAGTGATGTACAAATGAGTCCGAGGTCCATGGAGCTTAGAGCTACCCGACATTCGTCTATCAACCCCGGAAAAACCTTATCCAGGTAACTTACCCTGACCGAGATTCGAACTCGGGACCTCTTGAACGTGAGGCAGACACGCTATATCATCTAAGCTATCGAGGCGGGTTTGACCCATTTGTTGGGAGTTTTTACCCGGTTGCCAAGCGAATACTGCTAAGCTAATGCGGTTACTAAGTGAGAATTACAACCTCGAAATTTTGTATCTTTCAATTTTACCTCATTTTTTTATTTCACTCCATTAATTCATATTTCATTTCACATTCATCGCTGTTTGAGATTTATAAGTGTAAGCGGAAGTCTCCGGTTTGTATGGCAGGGAAAATGCCCTGTGTTTTCCGAATCGGGACGGTTTCTGAATCCTGGACTCAAAGGGAATAAGTTTCTAAGACACGGGAGGAGAGAGCGAGCTAGTTCTACGAGCTCCCACAGAGAAGTTTAAATCTGAAACTGTTAGGGACCCTGCCTTCTGCAATCGTTTCTCGCCTCTCACTCTTGTGGATGCATCAAGAAATACAAAAGATGTTCCATAGGTCAAGATATTTCTACCACCGATGGGTGGCTCAGGCAGTTTCGTCTGTGGACCACATTTGGGAGGCTCGGGTTCGATACTCGTGACCGACCTACCTGACCCATGGCTTTTCGGGGGGTTTTCCCGGGACGCTAGGGAATGCTGGGTAAGTTAATTACAACCCTGTCTCTCCCTGTCTTTTCATTTCATCTCCATTATCTTCTCTCAATGGCGGTCTCTTTCAGGATAGAATTGTTGGTAGGTGTCTCGGCGCTGTCGTGACTCCTTTGGTCGGCCGCCGTCTGTTTCATCTCACCTCATCCTTCCTCCCGGGGATGCCCCCCACTTGGGGCTTAAGTAACAATAAACACAGGTTTTAGTGCCCAATCCCCTCCGTAGTAATCCTAATTCTAGTTCCCTATCTCCGTGTCTTATACATCTCATACGGTAACATATGTAGCCAATATAGAATTTTTACTGAATTGTAGAAACTTTATAAAATATAATACAAATACACAGCAAAGTAGTTTTAAAATGAATACTTAAATGATAAATTTTTTTACTAAAATCAGGCAGCAAAACTTGGACAAAAATGGTGAGAGACGGTTGACCTGAGGTTGACTGTGTTCTAGAGTACAGCAGTGTTGTTTACAATACGAGAGCAAGCCCAACGTTTTTATAGTTCTATATAAACTTCTTAGAGAGCATATTGACATTTGAGCAGAGAACTGGAGTTTATTGGAAAGTCAAAAAAGTAAGATACAAGCAGTTAAAATGGATGTAATAAGGAGGAGTGCCAGAGTATCCAGTTTGGAGAGGAGAAGGAATGAAGGCATCAGAAAGATAATGGATATGGAAGAATCAGTGATTGAAAGAAACGAGAGTCGAACACTACAGCAGTATTGTCACGTAAGAAGTATGGAAGAGAGAGAGGTGGCCATATATGATACTATAGTGGTCTCCAGGTGGTAGAAGGAAACGGGGTCGGCCTAGAACTTCGTGGAAATCTGGAAATAGTCGGATGATGGGCGAACGGGAGTTGGTTGAAGGAAAGTGGAAAGATAATCACAGATGGAGTTAGAGAATTAAGGGTCATTGCTGAAAAGTGGAGAAGCCCCTAAAAGAAGTAAGCTTTGGCAATTGTGTACTAGATTTTTTAAAGGGAAACAATCCATATGAATTGCGCATCTAAGTATTTGCGCAACATATTATGTGGTCGTTTGGCAATAGGCACAGTAGTGAAATAAAAGCTGCAAGAGATTTAATTGTGAGTCTTTTAGAAAATATATTGTAGTGCACTGGACTTCTAATTCTGTGACCAGGAAAGCATTTGAAGTAGAAATGGAGCAGTGAAAAGCTTAGGTCAATGAACCTTTGATATTCCTATTATGCATATTACAGATAAATGAACTGTAAATCTGTCAGATGAAGCAGACGTGCTTTGATTCGCATGTAGTGTGTGTGTGTGTGTGTGTGTGTGTGTGTGTGTGTGTGTGTGTGTGTGTGTGTGTGTGTGTTCTTCAAAAGATGTTCAAACACCGCCACCATATTGAATACAGGCATTGTACCGTCGGATAAAGCTTTGACGCACTTGCTTGAATACCCCAGTCATATGCAAAAGTTCGCTAGATGCAAATATTCTGGCTACTAGTGTTTCTGGTAGTGTGCTCCCGACACCCGCGGGAGATTGGGTACCTCCGGCCAGGCCTCGACCGCCCGTAGGTGGTAGAGGGTTGCCTAAGAAGTCCCGGGTACTAGACTGCAGAGCTAGTAGAAGGTGTGCTAATATCTGTTTCATATAACCTTGCCCCGCTGAAATGTATCACTCCGCGTTCAACAACCCTCCCCCTCGCCCTAATTGGCTAATGCTTTCGCGTCATAGGCCATAGGCGGTGCCTTCCCGTCACATTTAAACCTGCAGTAAATGTAATAACTGCCGGGAAGATAAATAAAGTCATACAAAAATCATACAAATAAGGATATGAAGGCATGCAAAAATACAAGTTTATAATGAACTGAGCAAATTGAAACAGAATGAGCAATGAAACTGAAAGAGTTTATAATGAAAGGCCTTTGGCCTTTTCCACTGAGATTTTTAAACCAGCACACATACCCTTCAAAAATGCTTGTCTTTCAGTCTTAAAAGTCGTGTCACACCATACTTTACTTTTCGTGTGTTCTTCGTGTATATTTAGCGATTTGTATCTCGGTGCAGTGTGGTTGTCCTTAAATAGCGTCTTCGCCACACAGCAATATCGCCTCTGTTCCTTTAGCACATTTTTCTTGCCTCTTTTTTCATTCACAAATCCCAGCTGTATAAGCAATCTGCTGAAATTTGGTAAATCTGTATCCTCATTTACAGCAGACGAAATGTTACTTATGTTAGGGAGTTCGTTTCTAAAGATAAACTACACCCATGACGACGCACAACACTTTTCACGTATTTTCTCCGAGCACGCACTTTTGTTTATTCCTGCTTTTGCCTGGAGTGGTAAGTTTTTCTGTTTCCTCAATTTCATGTCGCGATGTTCCTACGGATCTAACAATCACACCTGTAACTTCAGAGCACAGCTCTTCGACTTCTCTCACTGACAAAGACGGATTCTTCTCTGTGAGTGCATTAAACACATGCAACACAATTCTTTTTTCGCCTGTTTGTAAATAATTAACCTTGCGATACTTCAGCGAAAAACTGGCGGTAGACTCTGCCATTATACATATAATAAGTACATGCGCAATAAACGATCAATAAAATAATTTAGCTCCCGCACTCTCGAATGGCGATGCATAACTAATCCAGTTCAAAACAAGGTCAGTGATAAAAGTCATATAAACAAATGTCACCACTGCCGCTAAATCACGTGCTATCGTGTCATGTGCTTGAGAGCAAAGGAACCTCCCCTTTACTTCTATTAAGAATTACATGCATTTCAGATAAATCAACTCTATTGCGTAATATATTTAATTAAAACAGTTACGAAAATATAAATTTGACAATTCTCTTCCAACATATAATGATATATCACCATGTTAAATAACGAACTAATTTTTACCGCACGACAGTCATTACCACAACAGTAACCAATGAGAGGTGATTAGGTCACATGACCGTTAAGAGATACTGGGCAAGCTTACGTGAAACAAGGTATAGATCACCAGGCGGAACCACCGAGGTTTTCGGTAGTTTCTTTGCGGGGTTGACGCACGTAAGTGGCGTATCCACTTCCATCCCGTCTTGAAGTTGTAGTCAATGGTGGGTTTTTCAGACCTCAGGTAGACCTCTGCACATCAATGTCAGATACACCACAGTTTTGATATGTCCCCAAAATAAATAATCAAGTGGCTTTAACCCAGCAAGCATGGATGCAATTGGATAGAGCACCAGCACATTTTGATGTCCACGTGAGGCGCTTCCTATATCGCAAATATACTGAATGTTGGATCGAAGGAGGAGGACCACTTGCATGGCCACACCGTTCCCCGGACTTAACGCCACTTGATTATTTCTTTTGAGGACGCTCATCAAAGCTGTGATGTATCAGACGCCAGCTGACGATGTAGAAACAGTAGTTTCTATTGGCTAGAATACTTTGGTATCTGGTGAACTTCCGCACATGCCCGAGTATGCCAAAGCTTTATTCGACGTTGCAATCCCTGTGTTTGTTTTAATGGTGTGTTTGAACATCATTTGTAACATGAATCCTGAATGAATGATGAATCTATTGTAAGGTTAAACACTGAATCCTGTACATAATAAAGTGTATACCATAAAAATGTGTCAGCTTAACAGAACCTCATTCGTACTGACTCGCGATCGTTTTTGGGAACATGGGTTCCTAGTCAAAAGTTACTCTGTTCTATCTACTCTTCTGTTTCTTAAGTTTTTCAGTAACCTTTTGAAGCACTCTGTATATATGTAGGTATATATAATATTAAATTTTAAGGAACTGGGGTATTAACTAGGTCCATTAGCAGAACGTGGCAGAAGCAGAGGAGAGCATGCCATGAACGTTGTGGAACTTAAGGGTGAAAATTGTATCCCGCATTTTATAAAATTTCGCTCGCCTAGAACTGAATATAATTTATTTTTAGTTTTTCTTTGAAGTTAGATTAGTTACTAGATACATTATTTTTAATTTTCGGATGGGTTTATCAACCTGAGCGTCTTCAGGCTGGAATTTATTTACATTTTTATACTTAATTTGCATCATTAGGTGCTAATTTTTAATATGATTTGAAGAAGATTATTGTTTTATCAGCTTATTATTATGGGTATGGAGCTCAGAAGTACAACGTGGTTAACGGACCTCGCGGATCTTGACGTTTTGTTGTTGTTGTTGTTGTTGTTGTTGTTGTAGTTTACGTCCTCCAACGTTAAGTCATATCGGACGATGAATGGAATGGGTGAAATGATGCTCAAATGAGCCCAGGATCCTTAGAGCTTAGAGTTACCCGTTACCCGACATTCATCTTTCAGGATAAGGGAAAACCCCGGAAAAAACCTTATCCGGGCAACTCACCCTGACCGAGATTCGAACTCTGGACCTCTTGAACGTGAGGCAGACTAGCTACCATCTACGCTACCGAGGCGGGCTGATCTTGATGTAGGTTATAATAAAACATTCATGGAGTTCGGGCCATCTGTGATGCTGACCACCGTAGACATGCTCATACATGGAGAGTGAGGTAACCTACACCGTTCTGTGTCCTTAATGATTATCTTCTTTAAACTTCAGTACTATTTACACAATATATTTCTTCCTCTTGTTTTTGTTTTCTCTCATTTGCTTCACATTTCTTTTCATTTTAACCTTATTTCCCCTAAATATTTTCCGGATTTTTGTGTATATTTATTTGCTCTTGGATTAAAAATCGTCCTAAATTTTTATTGAAAAATATTTCCATTTCTCTCGTTTAATTCTTTCATTCTTTCACCTATCATCGCATTCCAGAATATAATTCTAATAGTAATGCAGTCTACAGCACATTTTTCCTTCTTTCTTCTCCCTCTTAGGCCACTTAAATTAATTACAGCTGCCGTTACTCACGTTACATATGTCCAATTCTGGCCTCTTTGTTGTATGCTTCATGATTTTTCGTTTCCCCGTTGAATTTTTAAATATGTAAGTTCTATGAATTAACTTTTTTCTTGAAGTCGCTTATAATTTCTTGCTTTTCACCTACTTTCACTGTTCTAATTTCTTTCCAGATTTCCTTAATTTTGTTATTTCTTTCTATACATGTTTCCCCCATTCCTTAAATGATATGAATTTGCAAATGTATGATTTAAACATTAATGAGAGCTCTCTACTTTCAATACTTTATGAAACTCAATGCAAATTCATCTACCATTCCTGTCACACATAAGAGCCATTAGAGTATTATGGTATTAATCCATCCCTGATGTAAAATAGCATGTACCTCACATTCAAGATGTCTCCAGTTCAAATCTCGGTTAGGTTGAGTAACCTGCATAATGATTTATTTTCCCTTGACCTGAAAAGATGAATGTCGGGTAACTAAGCTCTTAAGCACCCTGAATTAATTTGAACCTCATTGCTTGTATTCATCGTCCGATATGACACCTGTAGGTTAAAGGATGTCAACCTGCTCCTATACGTTATGACAAGGTTTGGAGGGGAACATAGTATATCCATAGATATATTAAATATATGTTGTAGTCATGCCCCATTGTGGCTGCTCGAAAGACAGTTGTGAGCTGAGGGGATAAGGATGGTTGAACTTGAAATATACCAGATACTAGAATGGAGGACCCCTAACATCTATGGATTAAAACTACACGGTGGCAGCTCGTAGAATCGGCTTTATTCTCCTCTACAAAATTACATAGCCTGTTAGGGAGGTCGGGACTGAGAGACTGCACCTGTTCCGGAGCACGAAACTTTACATAGAACATCCTTATTACTTGCCATGCAACGCCAACACTTAGAATCCTGGAACAGCCAAGCAGGATGAAAATGAAATTAAAGGAGAACTGTTGAAGTGATATGGAGGGACAGAAATTTCGATAAATATAACTTGACTGTGTAATCTCCCATGGATTATGAAGATCGGTTGCGGGAATCCAACTCTTGATATTCCAAATGCCAGTCACGTGCGCTATCACCTGCGCCAACTTGCTTTGATAAGTTAAAGCCTATGATTTGTAGCTGTCGACGATTTAATTATAAATTACTACTAATACTACAAAGTCTTCATAAATGTTTGAAATCTTCCATCTGGTTAAAATAATAATAGTGTGAAGTACTGTTAAGTTATTTACAAAGTAAAACAAATTTATATATCACGTATGTATTTTTGGCAGTCATACTGTTATGAGATATTACAACTTTATTTTGGCAATTGCAGACATTACACATTTTAGTAATTACTCGTCCTTACTTACATCACCGATACCGGTGTTCGGGGATGCGGAATCCACTAGCCCGAAAAGTTGGAGCCTGATAGAGGAACCAGGGTTGAGGGCCCAGCACAATGCCTGGGGCGAGAGCGAGAAAAGTAGATGATAGTATGAGTGAGGGGGATTAATTATGGAGTAATTAGTGAAATAATAGTGGAGGAAACCGCCCCAGCACCGTGTTCTCCGCCACATATCTCACTTTGCGGTCGCCTGGGATCGAACTCGGGCCACCTTGCTGACAGCCGAGCTGTGTAACCACTCGGCACGGCGCGGCCAGTCATTACTTCAAAAACTAAATTCAAATAATATTTTATGTGATCTAAATAAAGATGAAAAATACAAAAAAAAAAAAAAAAAATGAATGAATGAAGAGTAAAATCGTTTACAAATGCATAAGTTGATGTTATTACGAAATTTCTTGAATATCTTGTGCTATCACTAGTAAATAAAAACAACTTCAAATCGTAGATGCTATAAATACAGTTCAACTATTTAATATAAACGAGAGGGGTGGATGAGGCGGTAGCGTTGTGGCCCTCATTAGTGGGAGGTCTAGGTTCGATTATTGACCCATAAGCTTTTTGTAGTTTCTCTGGATCGCAAGGAGAATGCTAGGATGGATAATTACACCTCCCGAATTTCCTGTGTCATCACCTTACTTCACCTTTTATTTTGGTTGGCTATTTCAGGTTTGTAAGAGTTGGCGAGTGTTTCACCGTGCACCAAAGAGAATTTAGTTCCTTCTTCTCGGACAGCCAGGCAAGTGAAAAGATGATTAGATATCAACGTTTCGGGAGTGTGCATCTCTTCCATCATCAGGATATTTATAAAATGTTATAACAACAAATGAAACACTGGAACACACACACGACTGGACATTGAAGATCTGAATGTCACACCTTCGGTCTCAAGCCAAATCAGGGCTAGGCCCTCTACTGGCTGTGGAGTGTTTTGTAAAGAAGGATAATATGTGGCAAAAGATGAGGTTGAAGCCATCTGATGTATTATTTTATGTGCCTAGAAGCAGTCTCGGGCGTTTGTAGCGCTCTCCAGGATCGATGTCGTACTAACCTAGACCGCGGATGAGGGAGTTGAAGTTGTGGGAGAGATTTTGATAGAAGGAACGTGATGTAGGTATGGATGTAGTCTGTTATTGTGGGGATACGTAGGTCACGTCGGATAACTAGATTGGGGATGTACCAAGGGGAGTGGCAATGCGTTGGAATCGGATTTGTAGAATTTCAAGGCGGTATAGGTGAGACTTGGCTGCTACTCCCCATATTTCACAGGCTTATGTCATGACTGGTCGGAGTACTTGCTTATACAGGAGCAGTTTTGTAGTCAGAGACATCACTGATCGTCGGTTATACAGAGGGTATAGCATACCCATTCTTTTGCTAACTTTATTAGCCACATATGTAATGTGGTCTCTCCACGTCAATTTCATGTCGAGTAGAACACCAAGATACTTAATGGGCTGGCCCCGTAGCTCATTCGGTAGAGCACCTGCCTGCCGTGCTAGGGGTCCCGGGTTCGACTTTTCTCCGACGAAGATAATTCCCCATCTTCCCCAGAGTCTGGAAGTATGAATGAGAGTGTGAATGTGTGCGTGATCTAATGATTAAAAACCAAAGTTAACGAGTTAACACCTTCAGTATGTTCCAAAGGAGAACGGACGCCGATATGAACATAGCAGTTAAAGGCAGGGTATAAATGGAACAAGGGAAAAAAAAAAGATACTTAACGTAAGTTTCTTTGACACAGTTTTCTATACTCACGCCATCTCCTGATCTGGCATTTAATTTACTGAAAACAGTCTTTTGTTCAGCAATGCGAATTTTGATAGTGTTTTGTCTTTGTTTATAGTTGTGTTATACCTAATATTTCATTTGTGGTTATAACATTTTATAAATATCCTGATGTGGGAGAGATGCACACTCCCGAAACGTTGATATCTAATCATCTTTTCACCTGGCTGACTGCCCGAGAAGAAAGTGAGCGTATTCGTCACCAGGACAGCTTCAGGTCCTAGAATTTAGTTATTCTCTGTAATATCTTCTTCCTCCAGACTGCGGAAGGTGTGCGGGTCCACCAAGGGATGTACAAGTCCGCAGGGGGGTGGCAGAAGGCAGCTAGTTCTTCTGGCCAACGGGGAATTTCAATTATAACCCTTAGGAACTTTACTCTCTGTTGTCGTTTATCCTCAAGTGCGATCCTAGGCATCTTCACCTCATCCCTTCCTCCCGGTGTCCCTATGAGCATCTAGGAGTTCAGGTGCTAAGATTCCGCTTCGAGTGTCATCAGCCACAGCACCATATAGTAATATCGACTAACTAAAGAAAGTTATGCACCAAAGTTACTCAATCTTGCTGCTATCAATTTCGATACACTCTGTATTTTAAGAAACTCGTAAGTGGGGCACAACGTAGTGAACTCCGATCCTTGTGAAACATTAAAATAGAAACAGATATTACAAATTTGAAACATGCTCGAGTTTACGAATGCTGCACGCAAGTCAGTTCAGTCACGAATTGCTGGACAAGGTTTCTCTTTCCATGAAACAAGGTAAAAAGAACAAATGACAATGTGGGTCTAAAGGGCAGAGGTAGTTAAGCCTTTTTATTGCTCCCCTATATCCCTTCTTTATGCCAAATTATTGCGTATTTCATATTTCTTCCTCGCCCTCTTTTATGTCTGTTCTTCCCCTCTTCCATATTCAAATCTGTAAATCATCCTTGAGAAAAATAATAAGAAGAAGCAGCCAGAACTGGGCAAAATTAGAACCTTCAGCAAATATCCCTGCTTCAAATAATAGTCGTAAAACTGAACGTAAAAAGCGCTATCTTACTCTATATATTCTGTTTAAGTGATACTTTCGAAACAGCAGTAATTCCGCGAGTAGTGATAAAAGTAAAAACATCACCTGATCCTCATTCGGTTATATTAGTTTGATTCTGAAGGCACTGTTTGCTATGAAATGACTTAATTTAGGACTATTTTTTATAATAATGAATTAATTATAATACATTGATTGGATCTAACACTTCCAAGACCACATTTTTCTTACGTATTATAAATGTAAAACGAGTAACTATGGAACTTTAAACAATAAATCTAACTAAAATTGCTGGGTAATTTTCATTTTGAATTGCATAGTAATAAACAGTAGATCCTCGTTTACACGGATCAACTGGACCAGGGCCGATCTGGGTTTACCAAAATTCGGCATATTCAGAGAATGACGGAAAAACGATAAAAGCTTGTACAACTTCATCGAAGTATTATTAATGGTTTTATAAATTACCATAGACACACTTTCACCTAAAACGCTTACACTATATGTACTAATAACCCTTGTATTTGCACTCGACACAATATAGCTATAATCTAGTCGGTAGTAAAAAGCGCAGTGAGCTTTTGTTGTCTCAATTTAGTGTATCACATACCAGCAGCGTGATCTTGCATCCGCTTTAACATTAGAAATTCACTTGGCAATGTTTCGGCTTGACTCTCGAAATAAAGCATAAATTTCTCTATGTTTGCTATTGCTTTACGCGGGTTATAACCACAACTACGACGGCTGTTCAATAAAGAATGACCACTTTTTTGACAACGTACCTTTACTCATTCCCATAATTTTGATATTCCTTCTCAAAATAGTCTCCCCTGGTTGCGATACACTTATCCCAGCGTTTCTGCCAGTATTCAAAGACATGATAGGACCATTTTTGAGAGATCCTTCAAAATCACCTCCGCAGCCTTCACCACTGCTTCTGATGATGGATAATGCCTCCCACGAAGACGTTTCTTCAAGTTAGGGAATAGAAAAAAAGTCACATGGGGCTAAATTGGGACTATAGGGAGGGTGAGTGATGCACTTCACGCAACATTGGCAATATGCGGCCGCGCATTATCACGGTGCAGCAACGAGCCTGCTTCACGGAAATGTGACATTTTGCGCCTGATATGGACTTGCAATATTTTCAGGACATTCCTGTAATATTGTCCAGTTACTGATGTATGTGTAGGTACATCATGCTGATAAACCATTCCATGAATATCAAAGAATGAGTTGACCATAACTTTCGCAGCAGAAGCAACCACTTTTGCTTTTTGGGGGGCTGGTGAAGGAGATTTCCACACTGAGCTTTGCTGTTTGCTCTCAGGATCAAAATGATGTAGCCAAGTTTCATTAGGAGTGATTATGTTTGAAAGAAACTCTGGATTTTCCTCTAACATCAGCTTTAACTGCGTGTTACCTCCATTGCAGCGGTAGGCGATACTGAACATGTCTGAACTTACCTGATTCTCATAGGCGGGAACCAGGATTACCAACAATGAAACTACTACAGCGCGTTTGGTTCACATTAAGCTAACAGAATATAATAAGGCTGAATTTTAGTGCGAAAAATTATGGCCGTAAAAAAGACTATAATCATTCTTTATTGAACAGCCCTCGTAGTACATCAACACTGTCTAAATCCGAATACTCATTTTTAGTAAAACTGCATTATGCAATAACGCCTTCCTCTGTAATCGGTGTATAACCACCTCGTTGTCAATGTCTTCAACATCGGAACAGCTATCAATATTTTTATAATGTATATAAAATTTTCCTGCGCACTTATTTTCTTCTTCTTCAATCTTGTTTTCTACTCACTCACACACACCCACACCCACCCACCCACACCCACACCCACCCACCCACCCACACCCACCCACACCCACCCACACCCACACACTCAAACACACACACACTCACATACACACCAGGCCACAAGTTGTTTTCCGAGACTTTATCAAAGTTCCCCTTCCAACCTGATCCCAAGCAGGTGGGGCGAGTGCAATGAATTCGCCCGCTGGCAAGGGAGTTCTAGTAATGTACCTACCGAGAATAGCAATTTATCGTCTGTAAAACAAGTCTTCATTTACTACACAAAACAATTTTTTTTTCAAAACTTGCCCAAGGTCCGGGTTAATGAGGTTTTAGCCCGCCTCAGTAGCGTGGGTGGCAGCGTGTCTGCCTCACGTTCAAGAGGTCCCGAGTTCGAATCTCGGTCAGGATGAGTTACCTGGATAAGGGTTTTTCGGGGTTTTCCTTTATCCTCAAAGATAAATGTCGGGTAACTCTAAGCTAGATGGACTCCGGACTCATTGGAGCATCATTTCACCCATTTCATTCATCGTCCGATATGACTTAACGTTGGAGGACGAAAATTAAAAATACAATGATGTTTTACTGTACTTACGTGTAGAATTTTTTCCTTAAAGCTATAATTACCTGTATGTGGTGTGCATGGCTTTTGCACCATGATGACGCACCTGCTCATACCCGAAGTTTTGGCCAAAAGCAACACACCTATGCTGCCGCGGACACCGTACTCCCCAGACCTAGCCCCCTGTGACTTTCTTTTGTTCCCAAAACTGAAGAGGCCCATGAAAGGATGACACTACGCCACGATTGAGGAGATAAAGATGGCATCGAAGGAGGAGCTGAAAAAGATCACAAAAAACATTTTTGTAAAGTGCTTCGAGGATTGGAAAAAACGTTGGCGAAGGTTTATAATATCTCTTGGGGATTACTTTGAAGAGGACTGAATAGATATTCATAAATAAACAACTACATTATGAAAAAGCACAAAATTCGCGATACTTTTTGAGCAAAACTCGTAGAAAAGTTCTCCTAGGTATCCTTTCTGCACTCATACTCGTCAAGTGTTCTGTCCATTTCTTGTTTGTTTAAATTTTATCTTCTAAATTATGTATGTTTAAGTTTTCTCTTATTTGCTCATTTCTTATTTTATCTACTCTTGTACATCCTTTCACATTCCACAGAAATGGCATCTCCGCTGCGTGTATTTTGCTTCTGGTAAATAAATGATACTGAAATGATACAACAAATGTAAGTACACAGACGTCAACTAGAGTTCCACTATAGATTGTTAAGGTTGCATTGGTAGAGCATGATGACATGACGTTCGGGAGTTTCCGGGGTCAGTTCTGGTCGACTGCCTACTCTGACCTTGGTTTTTTGTGGTTCTCCCTGGTCGGTTGGGCAGTTTAGTGTTTTATTGTTTATCATGATATCCTGTCCATCATTTATTTCATTCACATCTTTTCTTCTCGTCTTTCAGGTGTGCAGATACTAGTTTAAAAGGCAATAGTACCGCCCACTGTACATTAAAAAAGTACTTGCCCATCGCCTTTGAGCCTGGAACTGTTAGGGACTTCCGCGTGTCTTCCGTTTATGCCTGCGGACTATAACCCCCTGTAATTGCTTAACTTTATTCCTTTTTCCTGACGCGATAGCCACATCAATGTAGGTCGCAGTGTACCAAATGCCCCTCCTTTACCTATATAGGCCAAGGATCGCAGTGCAGGAAGCTTAAATGTAACCTTTAATGGCACATTATTTCAGTCTAGTTCATTATTATGAGTAGAGTCACAGATAGCAGACAACAATAGTTGTAGAGTGCTCTGTTCCTTTGTTTCTGAATAATAAAGCATGAAAATTTATAATATGTCGTGTTAAGCAGGAGGTAGAGAAATAGGCACTTACAGAAACATTGCCACCAGAAATGGGAAAATCATGTTACTGATAACTTCGTACACAGAGATTGCTTGTTAATCCCTCCCTCCGATGCCTCGACAGGTTCCATCACTGCAAGCTATTACACGCCCAATCCCCAAACAGATTTTCTCTGCTGTTTATACATAATATCTAATCCTGTTTGAATGATACTCTTAAAATAAGTGATCTTAGTACTAATTTCATCCATATTTAAAATTATTTTAAAAAATACTCAAAGTAAATACGAGGGCTGTTCAATAAAGGATGATCGTAAGTTTTCACGGTCATAATTTTTCGCACTGAAATTAAAACTTATTATATTCTCTTAGCTTAATGCAAAACAAATACGCTGTAGTAGGTTCATTGTTGGTACTCCTGGTTCACGCCTGTGAGAACCAGGCAAGTTCAGACATGTTCAGTATCGCCTACCACTGCAATGGAGATAACATGCAGTTAAAGTTGATGTCAGAGAAGATCCGAAGTTTCTTTCAAACGTAATCACTGCTGATGGAACTTGGCTACATTATTTTGATACTGAGAGCAACCAGCAAAGTTCAGTTTGGAAATCTCCTTCATCGCCAACCCCCCAAAAAGCAAAAGTGGTTGCTTCTGCTGGGAAATTTATGGTCATCTCATTCTTTGATATTCATGGAATGGTTTATCAGCATGTTGTACCTGCACACACATCAGTAACTGGACAATACTACAAGGATGTCCTGAAAACATTGCAAGTCCATATCAGTCGCAAAAGACCACATTTACGTGAAGCAGCACGATAATGCGCGGCTGCATATTGCCAATGTTGTTGTTGAATATCTTGCAAAATTCAACGTGAAGTACATCCCTCACCCTCCCTGTAGTCCGGATTTAGCCGCATGTAACCTTTTTCTATTCCCTAAGTTGAATAAATGCCTTCGTGGGAGGCGTTATCCATCATCAGAAGCAGCGGTGAAAGCTGCGGAGGAGATTTTGAAGGATCTCTCAAAAATAGTTTCCAGCACGTCTTTGAAGACTGGCAGAAACGCTGGGACAAGTGCATCGCATTCAGGGGAGACTATTTTGAGAAGGACCATCAAAGTCAGTCAGTCCTCGTAGAATAAGAAACTAAGAGTACCGAAAAATTACAAATACTGGTACGTTGGTTGAAGAGATTTGGAGACATTTTGCTAAAATGACATCTAAAACCTGGAGGAGGTGAATTTACGAAGAAAATGAAGAAGAATAAGGTTCCCTGATTATTTCTATTTGATCTTAAGATTTAATACATCCCGCAAGCTTTACTTTCTCGCATCATTACAATTGACTCTACTTGTCTCACACATTCTGAACATACATATGAATGAGGGTTATCTTGTGTTACTTTCATATGACTTTTGTTAGTTATTTATTTTTATATAGCTTCCAGAAACTATTCTTCGATATATTATAAATCCAGATAAATCTTTACAGAAATAGTTCCATTACATTTTTCCGTAATAGTGCATGGAGGATAAGGGAAACTAATGTTTACAAACTAGTCAATATATGCGCCTAGACATTCCATATTCTTTCCATGTTATCGGAAAGCTGACATTAAAAATGGGCAATAGTATTCCAACACTTACAATAAAAATATATTAAAAATAGAGCCAAATAATTTAAATAAATTAATTGTGTGTTTAAAAGATAGCTGCGTTTTTGTTTAGTATGTAAATGTCTATATGTTATAATTTACCAGTTGCACAAAAGTTTACATCTCTTCCAAATGAAGGAGACTAATTCCAAAAATTTAATTAAAATCCTCAGAACCATTTTTCAGAAAATGAAATTTCGAGAAATATTCCCTGTAAAAGGTACTGTGGTGTGAGCCGCTTTTCTTTAAATATTTCTTGTCACTCTTTTCTTATCTTTTTTTTTAACTTACATCCTCCAACGTTAAGCTATATCGTTCGATGAATGAAATGATGCTCAGACGAGTCCAGAGTCCATGAATAAGGGAAAATCCCAGGAAAAACGTTATCCAGATATCTCACCCTTACCGAGATTTGAACGCGGGATTCCTGAACCTGAGGCAGTCACGCTATCGCTTACGCTAGGTAGGTATGTCAAATTTTTGGAAGATTTTTTTTGTAGTATTCATTCGAGATTTCGTTTTTAATTTTTTCTGCTTACAGAAACATGCAGGTACACATAATGAAAGCATGTACCTTTCTCTAAAAGATTTTGAAAATTCTGAGGCCTTAATACATGAATTTACAGTGAAAACGCAATATGGAACTCTTGGGTTGAATACATTACCTTATCTAAGCACTATATAGGTAGTGAGAGTAAATGTAATAAAATAACAGAAACAATGTTTGCTGGTTTACGACAGCACGACCTTCTTTATCCATCTTAAAATCACATAGAACTTATTTTTTGATTCACTTTACGTCATTCACTACACATTTTTGTCTAGAAATGTCTTTAAGTTAAGTAATTAATGTTTAGTTGTTCATAATATAGAAAATCACGTTAATATTTTTATTGGACCAATAAACATTTGAAGGTAGTGCTTTACCCTATATGTTTTAAGGAAATTTGGATAAACTTCTGGAGCGATTGATCCTAACAGTCATCTTGATCATTGATACGTACCTGATGACTGATTCTTTGAGGAAATAAATATTATATTACACTATAGCAGTGTCTTCTTTATTGCAGACTAAGTTCATCGAGATTGAGTCCACTTGCACCCTTAAACTAAATATTAAGCCTCTGAGGGAAGTACACATCCCCTCTCTCCGAAGAAGCCACCCTCATTTTAAAACTAAACCCTTTTCTCCTCCCCTAATTCCTTACTCATCAAATCCAAACGAACGATAATTTTTCTCTACCCTTCTTCCCTGTGCCAACAACAAACCGAAAGAATTGCACGTATATGCAATTCCGAAACGTTAACGAAGAAACTTCCCTCCCCCACCTCCTTTAATTCCCTCGCGACCCTACCTTTTCTTAGATACCTACCCCCTAGTGCTACTTAGGCGTCAGTTAAAGTAAAGCCTCTTCTGGGGTAGAGGGTAGATTAGCCACCTCGATTATTCATCTTGAGTGTTTAGCTAAGCTAGCCTGCCAGTTATTGCCCACTGTGGTGAGTTTTTCTCTTGTTACCCTTCTTTCTGACCGCCTTTGTGACAAGGGGGAAAGCTGCCTGCGGTCGGAGAATTGTCTACGAGAGATTTTCTTGGATTTTCATTCCTTTCCGAATAGGTGCAGTTGGTTGACTGAAACGTGACTCAGGACAATGGGATTTAAATATGCGTAAATTCTAATATTGTTTTAGTATATTTACTGGTATGCAAAATAAATTCCAGCAAATTGTTATCTCATATATGAAATAATTACCAGCATCGCGATATAAATTTAATGGTTACCTTCTGTACATACTTTAAAGTAATTAAATTAAGGAAATGAAGTGATTTAGCCCGCCTGCGTAGCATAGATAGTAGCGTGTCTGCCTCACGTTCAAGAGGTCCCAAGTTCGAATCTCGGTCAGGGTGAGTTACCTGGATAAGGTTTCTTCCGGGGTTTTTCCTTATCCTTAAAGACTAATGTCGGGTAGCATAAGCTCCATGCACCCTGGGCACATTTGAGCATCATTTCACCCATTTCATTTACCGTCCATATGACTTAACATTGGAGGACGTAAAATAACAACAACAAAATGCAATGCCATGGCCGGGATTTAAACCACGAATCTCCCGGTCTCCATTCAGTTGCTCTTAACCCTTGAGCTACCGTGACTAACATAGCAGCATGACATCAAATTCTCCAATTGACTCGGGCCGTGCCGTGGCTTAGTGGTTAGACCACATGGCTCTCACCAAGGCGGCCCGGGTTCGATCCCAGGAGACCGCAAAGTGAGATTTGTGGTGGACAACACGGCGCTGGGGCGGGTTTTCTCCGGGATCTCCGGTTTCCCCCGCCATCTCATTCCACCGGTGCTCCATCTTCATCTCATGTATCATCAATGTCATCGCCTACGGTGCCGTATGTAGTAAAAGCGGGCGTTAAACACTACACATTTCATTTAATTTCCAACTGACTCGTATGTTCCCCGGTAAAGCACTAGGGGTTCTCGTATGCTATGAGATACGCACCGTTTGAGGCGACTCTCCATGCTGTAAGTATTCAGGTCCCAAGCTGTATAGCCATCACTATTAGTTAAATTGTGGAAATTATTCGTTCTTTCACACTAGCCGTGTGCAGGCTGAGATTTGGATAGTTAGAATTTAATGCCACGCTGGCATGTTGGCCATGGTAGCTCGGGGTTAAGGGCAACAGGAAGGATACAAGAAGAAGTGGTTCAAATCAGGGCTATCACACCGAGTTTTTCAATCTGACACTAGCCAAATTTTAGCCTATACACGGCTAATGGAAGAACGATTAATTTCCATCAATATATTTGACCTATTTATTTAAAAAAAATGAACTTAAAATATCGTATGTTACAAAGACATTTATGAAAATAAAAAATCTTGAATTTTATGAGAATATCTGTGAAGACCTTTTCATTAGGAAGGAATCTTTTGTACCTGCAGTCGCACGTTAGCGATAAAATAACATACTGAACAAGGTATGCATGGTCTCTATAAAATATACAATTTATTTCAAATAACTTCAGTGGTATAAGCCATTTGCAAGATATCTATTCTTAATGGCTCATTGTTCTTTATTCTTTTGAAGTTCCACCAAGTTTCTGTTATTTCTATAATGGTATGTAGCGTTCAATTGTTTTAACATTTGACTAACTTTATTCCTTTTATATCTGTAGGAAATTTTTAATGTAAATATTTCTGTAAAAATTAAATACTACTAAACTGATGGAGATTCAAAAATATGATTTCCTGAGAGTAGTTTGATATCCACTAATAAACGGCAGAGTGTAAAGAAATGTATGGAATGTAACACATTTTTTCTAGTTCCTATTTATCGCTATGGACCAGAGTTTTGGGATGTTTAACTCAAATTAAGAGCAATACTCACTGGAAATGAGTTTTGGCCCCTTAATAGAGGAAGGGAAAGAAAATCGAATTCGGGGAAATGAGATTCATAAGGCAAATACTCAGATATAACTACACACTCTTAAGAGATCACATGTGCAGATGTAAGAAAACAATTGCAAATCTATAACTTAAAATAAAAAATTGCAATGTAATATAAAGACACTGAAAGAATGGACCTCAACACGCTAACAAAACAGTAGGTATGTATTTCTTTACATTCTGCGACTTAAAAAGCAAACAGGAAAAAATAAATACTTTATTAATGAAACTATAATCATGTCGTTGACATTGAACTGTCGAAATTTTGTCTCATAGGAGTTCTTTTATCTACCAATCAAATCTACTGGTACACTTATAAGCCATCGGACTGGGCCGGGTTTGAACCTGCGACCTTGTATCTATAGACTGGTGCCTGACCAATTGAGCTACCCAGACCGACATCTATAAGAAATATGTTAGGAAGATAGTCTTTGGAACGGAAGAGACTTCAGAGTCTATCCCTGAAGTAGAGAATATTACTGAGGAACGTAATAATTGGAGATATGATGTTGAATAGTACAGTGAAATTGAAGTGAGACTTATTTTATGGATATAATGAAGCACACCTTAGTGAATTAAGGTATAGGTACTTATAATGTGCCAATGAATAATTAAATTTGAATATAAAAATATGAGATATATTTGATAACCGAGCGAGGGGGCTCAGCGGTTTCGTCTGTGGCCCGCGTTCGGGAGGTCAAGGTTCTTTTTTTAATTTACGTCCTCCAACGTAAAGTCATATCAGACGATGAATGGAATGGCTGAAATGATGCTCAAATGAGCCCGGAGTCCATAGAGCTTAGACTTACCCTACATTCGTCTTTCAGGATAAGGGAAAACCCCGGAAAAAACAGGTCCAGGTTCAATTCCCATGGCCGTCCTATTTGATCCATGGGTTTTCCTGGACCTCCAGGCGAATGTCCGGAAAGCTAATTGCATTCCCTGAATTTCCAGTCCCTCTATTTTATCTCTCCTCTGATGGTCTCGCCTCTGAAGTGTCGGCGGGAATCTCAGTGCTGCATGGCAGGTGCTCCTGGTAAACACTTGCTCCTCCGGTAGGGCGAATTCTAGTCTCCAGGCCGGTCTAGTGGGCCGTTTCAGGACCACATTGGATTAGATACCGGTTGTACTGTCCTGCCTGGGAGTTTCCAAATGGTAAATATATGGAAATTGCCCTCTGCACTGGCTTGACTCCTTGGGATGACCACCATCTGTCTCCTTTCGCCTCAGCCTTCCTCCCAGAGGTGAACCACATGTCTGATCTCTGTGTCATATCTCCTCCGTAGCATAATCCAATTCAATATATTTTATATGTACATAAATTGTTTAATATCATAAAAATATGTAATATGATACAATACAATGCAATTTGTTTTTGAATTGTGGTAGATAACACTTGAGTTGCTGGCTACAAAAATGTTGAATAAATTATAATAATATAATAATTATATATAACTGCTTTATAATTGTGCAGACTTTCACAGTTCCTTCAATATTTTGTTGGATCATTCTTTAACTGTAATTCTTTTACTTTATTTTGTTTTAATTTATCTAAATTGTTTTAATAGACAACTAAACCTTACAATAATATTGTGTAACTGATAAGAACAGGCGAACAGATAGACAATTTGGAATACACGTCATGTTGTAGGCATTTAGTGTCAGAAGAGAGTAATTTCAGAATTAATTTATCAGCTATCCGCGAAATTACAAGGCGTGTCCGTAAAATAAGGTCTCCAAGGCGCTGGAGCCGTGAGGAACGCTATTACGTGAGATCCGGCAACACTGGCGTGTAGCTTGGTTTCACCCCTTCAAATTCCCCCCGTAACGAACCCCTTGCAACCATTAGTCTTGGCTGGGCAGCCGTTTGCGATGGAGCTTCCTATCACTTCCGCCACCAAGTGCGAGTTGCGTGCAGTGGTACGTTTTTTTTTGAGTGCCAAGGTCACTACCCCCACTGAAATTCGTCGTCAGTTATGCGAAGTCTATGGGGCACAGTGTATGGACGTCAAAAACGTGCGAAAGTGGGTCAGAGAGTTCAAAGACGAACGTACAGACGTCCATGACGAACAGTGTTCTGGTCGGCCTTCGGTTTTAGCCGAAAAAATTGCAAAAGTGGAGCAAGAAGTGCTTAAAGATTGGCGTGTGACAGTTCGCGAGCTGTGCGAACTTATCTCTGAAGTCAGTAAGACTACGATTGACAAGATTTTGACCGCACATTTGCATTATCGCAAGGTGTGTGCGAGGTGGGTTCCCAAAATTCTCACCGAAGACCATAAACGGCTGATCTCCTGGCCCAGTTCGGATGGGACATTCTCGCCCGTCCCCCTACAGTCCAGACTTAGCACCTAGTGATTATGTTTCCTTAAATGAAGTCACACCTGGGTGGAACACATTTCCAGACCGACGATGATTTGAAAAACGAGATTGAGCGATATCTGAGCAACTTGGCGGGAGAGTGCTATGACAAGGGTATACAAAAACTGCCACAGGGCATACATCATGATCGCAATGGTGATTACTTTAAAAAATAGCTGTAAGTTCTACCTTTCCATCAATGCAACACTCATTAACAATAAACATGTTTTCTATATTAAATAAAATTGGAGAACTTATTTTACGGATACGCCTCGTAGTTTGGATATCTTTTAGACGAACATATTTTATAAAGGACCATGCGACGAAGTGTACTTTAACAAAACTAAGAAAATGCTAGAAGGGTTGGCAACCTGGTCACCGATATCGTTGGATGTCTCACGTCTGTGAAATACTGGTGAGCAGAAGCAGAACTCGTAGCTGGGATTAATATATGACGTAGCAGTCAGGAATTGTCACGTATGCTAACTAAAGCTCTTGCGGTATTTGAGCTGCAGATACTTCGTTCATGACACTATCGTTGATGAAACGTTCGCCCTGAGTTTCTTTCTCCATGTTCTTCTAGCCTTAATCAGTCATCATAATCAGCAAATGCCAGGGAGGTATCTAAACCTGGGCTTATAACTTTTCGTTTTCTAGTTATTTCGTTTCACAATGAAGTAAAAGTGAGAGTTAAACACTTTTTTAAGAAAATAAGTGAAAGGTATAAATTCTCCGATTTGTACTGGTTAATTTTGTCTATATTAGCATCCCACAGCTTGAGTGAAATTAGTGCCCTGTCTTCTTATAACAGAAAGTAAAGAAATTATCTTGTTAATGAACATCTCTATTTCCATAATTTCCGTATAGCAAACCTCCCAAAGGACAGCTGCATGCGGTCATAACTGACCCCACTTACGAATGTGTGTATCTTACGCCTGCGTACACTTATGAGGGATTCATATTTATTAATAAAAGTATTGTCAGATAGAATTTAACGCTTCAGTTGGTTTTTCTGAGGTCCTCTCCCCTTGCGAAGAAAGCCAGTGCTCTTCAGGTATAAACATATGTCTTCAAAAGATTTTTTGTTGGAGGTTAGTTCACTAGATAATGATGAATGCAGGGCTGCATCTTAGGTAGGTACCTGTGTTGAGATATATCGCCACTCAAGTTGAAGGAGGCGTGTGATGTTTGTCTACATGCCCCATTCCCCAAAACTTGGAAACAATAGATCTTAAATTGGAACTGCCAAACACTATTTTTTCCCAGTAAGGTAAGGTTTTCAATGCATCTAAAGCGATCTTTCGGCCTTCTAAAAACATGTAAAGTAATGCCGACCTGCAAAAATATGCAGATACTTACAAATGCACACCATTAACATCTCTTTATTTGGTCCCTAATCCTGACAATTATTACCTGGATTAATCCAAGGCCGAGGTGATTGAACGAACGGAGTCACCAACTCTCTATTATGAGAATTTTATCAGAATTTTGTCAGTCCTTCTAATGAAAAGTTGATATCTCAAATTTCTATTCCAATAGGCAGACGATGTCTATTTATTAAGAGTGAGTCTTAGTGGCCCCACTCTAACAGATGAATCTCGCATTCGGTGGGTATTGGGTTCGTTTCCCTTCGATCACCCTTTGTGACCTTTGGATTTATCTATTTTTTAAGAGTCGATAAGCGAATGCTGCGATGTTTTCTTTACTTTTTAAAAAAGTAAAGAATACTCCCCATAGACAATAGAGGACTGCTTGATCGACTATAGTACCATCAATTCCTACCCTTCTTTCTGAGAGTGGTAGCTGCGAAAGTTCTACATAAGTCTAAATGAGCAAGGTGTTTCCCTGCGTTGTAGGTATAACGAATACCAAGAGCATTTGGATATACATTTCTGTCTGTTCCGCAATCATTTTTATTTAAAACTGCCAGAAACAAAACTCTTACTGCGGTGCTTTATTTCTATCTCTCCTGCGTTCTCAGTATTTCTGTCTCTACATCTTTCTTCATTTACTAGGCCTCCTCCACTTTTTCTTTTCAATAACTACCATATTTCACTATCTTTCATACTCCTTTTCCCTCATCTTAAGCTTCTCTCTCCTCTGTGAGCGTCTTACAGGTTATGATGTTTTAGAAATCGGCAGTCGGGATGTAAACTAAAACATAAGGTGAAACTCACAACAGACAGTAAAAGACGCACAAACTCATTATGCTTTTATTGTGATCTGAATTATATTTTTGTCTCGTGGTAACTGTTTTATGTATGCATGTACTAGTAAGGAAAAGCAAGGAAATTTATTAATTACGAGAAAACATACTTCATTCAAACCCTGTTACGTTGCATCTGTTACATTACAGAGCGCACATAGGTTTTTTATTTTTAAAACTCCTGGTATGAGCAAGAGGTCCCAAGTTCGAATCTCGGTCAGGGTTACCTGTATAAGGTTTTACCGCAGTTTTCCCTTATCCTAAAAGACGAATGTCGCGTAACTCTAAAGTTGCATGGACTCTGGGCCCATTTGAGCATCATTTCACCCATTCCATTCATCGTCCGATATGACTTAAAAAGTTAAAGGACGTAAAGTACAAAAAAAAGTTCACCTGAAAACTTAGAATTTATTTCCCTGTATTATACTTGAAAGGTACTGATTCTAAGTGATGTGAAGAGTATTATTAAGCCAGATAACTCCGCGGCAACGCAGGAGGCTGACATTTGGGAGATTCTGGATTCGATTTCTGCGATTGGACATTTTTAAATTGAAATTGGGGCCATACCGTGGCTGATCGCCGATTCCAGGCGACCGCATGTGTGTTTGTGGTGACCAACATGACGCTGGGGTGGGTTTTCTCCGGGATCTCCGGTTTCCCGCGCCATCATTCAACAATTGCTCCATTATCATCTTTCTTTTCATCCACTTCGCCGTAATTCCGTTCATCTACTTCTCTCACTCTCATTCCAGGCATCGGGGTGATCACTGTCCTAGATTTCTTTATCTGATACACAGTTACGGTTCTTCAACCCGCTGCCTGATGGCATAAGGGATAGAGGACCAAGATCCCCTAACACCATGATAGTGTTATAACCAGGAAAGTTTCGTAATTTTCTCTGATTTCCAAGGCGATTGCTGGAGTGGTTTGTCTTCTATCAGGAATTTTCTTTCCCTCATTTTCTATGATTTCACTTGTTTTTTTTATTTTAAGTTGGCTTAGAAGTTGCGCAGTGCCGGTCCGTATCGGAAACATGACGCATTGATTGCTGCTGGAAGGAGCTACTCAGCCTTGTCAGATAGCAGCCTTCTCTCAGTCAACTCCGCCAGAGAGAAACTTCTCTCAGCAGCCCGCCGATGTGATGGGGTCAGCAAGCTTGGAATAGTAAGGGACTTCTATGCGTCTTTCCCGACCGTTCTATCTGCGGCTTTTTACCTCATCCATTCCTCCTTGGGTGATAAATACAAAAGCTCAGTATTGAAAATGGAGGTGCGATGTGTCCCCTTCGTCCTCCGATTATATATACTTAAGTCAACGTGAATAATGTTGCTAAAGAAATAACGGAACGAGATGGTTCACACAGTGTGAACGTACCTAGATTTGGGATACAGGGTTCGAATCCTATGGTCAGCCTTTCTGACTCATAGAAATGTTGATTCTTTAATGGATCGAGGTTATTTAAATTTCCCGAATTTCCATCCTTCGATTTCACCTCGATTCTCATTCCCTTTCACCTTTCATTGTTTTTAGAGGCGTGTCCGTAAAATAAGGTCTCTAGGGTGCTGAAGACATGAGGAACGTTATTACGCGAGATCCGGCAACACTGACGTGTAGCTTGGTTTCACCTCATCAAATCCCCACCATATTGAACCCGTTTTAACCATTAGTCTTGGCTGGGCAGCCGTTTGCGATGGAGCTTCCTATCACTTCCGGCGCCAAGTGTGAATTGCGTGCAGTGATCCGTTTTTTGAGTGCCAAGGACACTACTCTCACTGAAATTCATATACAGTTATGCTCTATGGAGCACAGTGTATGGACGTCAAAAATGTGCGAAATTGGATCAGAGAGTTTAAAGATGGACGTACAGACGTCCATGACGAACAGCGTTCTGGTCGGCCTTCGGTTTCAGCCGAAACAATTGCAGAAGTGGAGCAATAAATGCTTAAAGATCGGCGTGTGACAGTTCGCGAGCTGTGCGAACTTATCCCTGAAGTCAGTAAGACTACGATTGGCAAGATTTTGACGGAACATTTGCATTATCGCAAGGTGTGTGCGAGGTAGGTTCCCAAAATGCTCACCAGTTCGGATGGGACGTCCTTACCCATGCCCTCTACAGTTCAGGCTTAGCACCTAGTGATTATCATCTGTTTCCTGAGTTGAAGTCACAGCTGGGTGGAACACATTTCCAGACCGACGATGATTTGAAAAACGAGGTTGAGCGCTACCTGCGCAACTTGGCGGGAGAGTGCTATGACAAGTGTGTACAAAAACTGCCATAGCGCATGCAAAGGTGTATCGATCGCAATGGTGATTAAGTTGAACAATAGCTGTAAGTTCCGCCTTTCCATCAATGTAACACTAATTGGCAATAAACATGTTTTCTATATTAAATAAAATTGGAGACCTTATTTTACGGACACGCCTCGTACCTATTAAATATTTATTTATATCGGGTTGGTTGGCTGTGTTACCTTCCTAGGTTTCGGAAGGAAATTTGCTCTCTTAAAATCCTCGTGCTCCAGATTAAGGTCTTCTGATCCCGGACTCGTCAAGGGATGTCTAAGCCTACAGTGGGAGGTAGCCCGTAATACGAGCTGCCAGCGAGGAGTATCAATCTGTCCTATTGAAACCCTGACCCTGCCAAAGCTGTTGTGTCCTCAGATCCAATGAGTCTTAGTGTCCTCTCAGCTCCCAGGATGCGTCTCGTCAGGGGGTATAATAAAAAAAGGATAGTCTATAGATGAGGTGCCAAGCCCCCCTTCAAGCATTCTTATAGCGTCGTAGAGGTGTCTGCAACTCTGTGGATTCATCT
This sequence comes from Mantis religiosa, assembly GCA_030765055.1. Lineage (NCBI taxonomy): Eukaryota > Metazoa > Arthropoda > Insecta > Mantodea > Mantidae > Mantis > Mantis religiosa. Next base: position 63,159,074 of record CM060956.1, on the reverse strand, counting down.
CATTTACATGACAGGACATCGGAACTGTCATCACAACTTGTGGAATCAGGCTTATTTCTCCTATGCTACTAGTATCTTGCTACTGAAATGACATCAGCCGAAGTGTGAAGCTACCTTACAATAACTAAAACCCGCGTTGCTTATGATCCAAGGGGTTCAATGTATGAAAGTCGTTAATTCTTTATTATTTTAAGTTAATTAAGTAGCGTTTCTATCGGATTATTTAGATATATTTTATAAAATGTTTGCAGATTTTCAGATCGTTTCGTTTTCGTAGTTTTTAAAGAAAATATACCTACAGGCACTTCAGTTTTAAAAACATTGGAACCAATTTTCAATTTGAAGTTCCAAATGTGACTATTCTACAAATATATCACTTGATCTGTAAATAATATATACATTATTCGAAGTAAGTCATTCTTACACTTCTAAATTTATAAATTATTTCTAAAACACAAATGTACTTCATTTTAACTTCCCTTCATATTAGCCAAAAAATATTGGCTCTTAAGCTGTGCTAATAATTAATACAGTTTTCTTTTAAGATAGATAAGGATGATTATAAATCGTGCAGTCTCTCTCTTTCTCTCTCTCTTTCTCTCTCTTTCTTTCTTTCTCTCTCTCTTTCTTTCTCTCTTTCTCTCTTTCTCTCTTTCTCTCTTTCTCTCTTCCTCTCTTCCTCTCCTTCTCTCTTCCTCTCCTTCTCTCTTCCGCTCCTTCTCTCCTTCCTTTCTCTCTCTCTTTCTCTCTCTTTCTCTCTCTCTTTATCTCTCTCTTTCTCTCTTTCTCTCTCTCTCTCTTTCTCTCTCTCTCTCTTTCTCTCTTTTTCAATTTACGTCCTCCAGCATTAAGTCATATCGGATGCCCGCCTCGGTAGCGTGGTGGTAGCGTGTCTGCCTCACGTTCAAGAGGTCCCGAGTTCGAATCTCGGTCAGGGTGAGTTACCTGGATAAGGTTTTTTCCGCGGTTTTACCTTATCCTGAAAGACGATGTCGGCTAATTCTAAGCTCTATGGACCCTGGGCTCAGTTGAGCATCATTTCGCCCATTCCATTCATCGTCCGATATGACTTAGCGTTGGAGGACGTAAATTGCATGAACAGAGGTTTTAACTGCTAAATAGTCTAAAGCTTTAGTTGCATTGTACTTTTTGTTGCAGTTACTAATTTCTATTTGAAACTTAAATTTTGGATTTGTTTTGTAGATGCTGTATTTATGAACCTTTACGTAATCGTTTACGTAAGACGCAACCTTTTTGAGTTGATAGCTTTGAGGGCGGAATCAAGAAACTGACGGGCCCAAATGACCTAGTTGTCATCGGAACTTTAATACTCCCTCACTCACTCCCTCACTCCCTCCCTCCCTCACTCACTCTCTCACCTACTCATCACTCACTCACTCACTCACTCAAATTGTTGAGATTTTTATTGCGAACACCATCTGCTAAGAGGCTAACCGGCCCCTGTGTGTGCCTCGTGTTCAGTACGCCTCACGGTGCGGCACGTATTGCTTGACTGCCCGCAGTACGCCCGCGTTCGCCAGTCTTTGGGCTTGGGGACTAACTTGCACGGTGTTTTAGGTAACGACCCAGTGGCCGTGGACAAGGCACTGCGGTTTGTTTCTGAAATAGGTTTTAATAAACAAGTCTGACTTGTGTTTTATATTTATTGCTTTTAGAGATTTTAAATTATTAGTCTTTACATCGTTTTTAATGTCTTTTTAACATTTGTGTGTTTTTATGGTATTTTAGCTTTTTAACGAAATTTTTTTTAGTTATTAGGTTTTAGTGTTGACTTGGGGCCCAAATGACCTTGTTGTCGACGGACCCTTAAACACCACACACTCACTCACTTATTGCGAACATGTCAAAACATTATATTTTGTTGCGTTATATTGCAATTTAAGATTACAGACTGAATGTACTAATGTACGTATTGAGTGTTATGTGCCAGTCTATACCCCATCACGATCATGGTTCACCCGTTTTTATGGTAAGAATAGTCTCGCATTCAAGAAGTCCTTAGTAGTCCTTAGTTTTCCCTTTAGTGAGGGAAAATGACTGTAAACTTACCATCTATGGATCTTAGGCTCATTTGTGCGCTATTTCACACCTTTCATCGTGCGATATGAGCTATGCCGAAACACGTTAGACAGACAGACAAACAGCGATATGAAACTGTTATGGTGCTTCTTCACTACGTAGCAATAAAAATGTATAGCGTGTAGATTTAAACCTTGGTTGGTCACTAGTGACTCCCAATAACCTTCAATAAATAGGCATGGAATTTAGTAATGAGCCATGCACTTGAACTGTAAAGAGAATTCCCACTTTAAGTTGTATACTTTATTGGAACTTATTCCACAAAATGTTTTTCATCTTTTGTGTCAGTTACTTATAGTCAATTTCATGAAGAGTAAATTAGAGGCTGAATCTAACAGTCGTGTTAATTGTGGTATAAGGAGGGACGTGTAACACAAAGAATTTGTACCATGAGTCTTAAAGGAAACTTACAAAGGAAATTCTCATTTACTTTTCATGTAATGTTTATAAGTTCACTATACTGACATTTTACACATTCTAAGTGTCATGCCATTGCCTTTTTTCTGGTCGAGGGAATGTTTAGTTGGTTTAAGTTTCAGGCAGTTGGCAAGTATTATACTGTTGTCAAAAAACGTATGTATATTCTATGAGAACGAGGTAATTTGTTTCTTGATGGTCGAATTTGAAGTTCTGGCATGACATCAGTGACTGCCTGATGGATGATGCCTAACTATGCAGTTGTTCCCAGTCAGGTTTACCAAGTCTTCTGGCAGTGCTAATGTTGACACTGCTTAAGTAAACCTCAATATGGCTGCCACTTCGATTTTTCTTCCTTCTCCTTTTTTAAACCGCCTTTTATTTTTCACCATTCCTCTTGGGTAATTTTTCTGAGCTCCCTTCATCTCAGTTTTCCACCCCCTCTCCGAACCTCTCGACCAAATGACGCCGGTTGAAGGGGGATCTTCTTGGGAGGGGTGAAATGAAAATGAGAAAGAGGGAGTAAAAATAAGATTCGTTGGCTGGACCCTGCAGGATATAAAATAGAGAAAGAAGTCGGCAAAAGGGGTGGCTGCAGAAAGGAAACGGAATGGGGTGAAGGCGGAAGAAGAAAGGTTTCAGGCTGATTTTTGGTTGGCTTTTAATTTTAACGGACGAAAATTTATTGCTATTCTTTCATTCGTGCTCCTGCTCTTTCCTTCATCTGCTTTTGAGGCAAGTTCCAAGACATCTGAGGGATCGGAATTTCCTTCTTGCCTCAGAGTTGCCTGTGATGGAATTCTCTTATTAATTCAAATGTTTTGCGGCATGTTCAGATTTACCGCCTTTTAAAATACTGTTTACTTATGGTTTATTTCTGTATCTGATACCGACCACGCGTAAAATGTTACATTAAAATACTTGTGTATCTTGTCATAAAAGACACTCTAAATTAAAACTCAACCCAGTGTTCTGTTTGAAAATGCTTGTAATCATATCCTATATGCTCTAAAAATTTTATAAAATTCTAAACTCTAAAAAGTTAGTGTACCCATAAAACTATAACTGCCTTTGATTTGACGCCAGTTATAAAAGAAGTAATGATTTTCAGCTTTCACTGTATTAGGTAACTTTTTATCCTTTGAAATTACGTCCTCCAACGTTATGTCATATCGGAAGATCAATGAAATACCCAGGTAAAACGATGCTCAAACGAGCCCAGGGTCTACACAGCTTAGAGTTATTATAAACTCTGTCTCCATCTAGTTTAATCCACCTGTAAACAACAAGGCTGAGCTGACTCAACTCGCCGCGTGTTAAACGCTACATGCACGCACATAAGTTTTGCAGCACTAGCAGTATATATAGCAGAGCTAACTTCTAGACAGTAAACAGAATTGGGTTATACATTAATATGTTAAATCTATGAGTTGGAATATAAATAGAATCATGCAGTAACATAATGGTTACCTTTAATCGGATTCCTACGAAAACTTTTGATTTGACGCAGATTCCACATCATAATACGTATCTTCTCTGACTACTATAACTGATTTCCGCCCTCGTTTTGAAATTTCAATCCAATATCTATCAACAACCGATGGATAGTACTTCGTGAAAAATTTGGCAAGTCTGTGTCAGAATTTACCGCATGCAAAACCTTGTTTAGAGTCGGCGGTTCATTTCTGAAGAAATAAACATGAACTTTACTGCGTATAAAAAAATCTGCATATATAATAGCCCGGTTTCTGGAATCTATACCAGACCTTATTATACAAACTTCATTTTTAACTTTATTAACTTCTGAATCAGATTTCACAAAACAATTTACAAATTTTGCAGATATAATCTACTTTCTACCTTAACGAACTAACTAAACCTAAAGATTACTGGATTCCAGTAATCTTACAAATATAATCTATCTGAAACAGTATTTTTCTACTTTACTTCTACAGCAACAATATAAATCATATCTACATTTCTACTACAGCTTTAATTCTTATAACAAGCTACGAAAGACTGTTTCCTACAGTTTTAAAGTATCCTCTTCTGCAACTGGTATCCAAAGCTCCCTCCTACTGGTATCCATCCCCTAAAGGAACTGGCATCAGTAGATGGAGCTGGTTCGTCAGTTCCAGACATCCGGGTAGTCATCTCTCCGCTTCTGCGTAATCAGCTGCATCTGTCCGCTCTGATACTCTCCATATATATATATATATATATATATATATATATATATATATATTCTCTCTCCTGATATTCTCTTTCTGCCTTTCTGTCTTCTTTCTGATGTCCATAATTGTTGTCTTCTATTTATCGGCTGTGCGTCTTAAATCAGGTCTTCAAGTCTGGTAATCGTATCTTCAGTTTCTCTTGGTCCTATTTCCCTCCGACGATCTCTTAAGTTATATTCTTTCTCGTAGATTGAAATGTTTTTACACTTCTTTTTTGAAATATTTTGTCGCGGGTCATATATTCCTGCAACGCCATAACGGATGTTATCTGAGACATGTTTCTAAATGTACATTAATATACATAATCCTCTGTATAGCACTTTTCGTAAAAGCGTCGTATTTCTTCACACGCTGTTTGCATTTACGCGATTTCCTGGTGTTCTTAGAGTTCCGGATGCTTGCTGTTCCATTCTAACAGTACTTACAGAAACACCAAGGAAATCATTAGTTTCTTTCTCAATATTTTTATAGAACATTCTGGGTTTCTTTCTTTAAGCACCGCGATCATTCGCTTCTCGCCACGTTTTAAAGGTTTGCCTCGATTGTGTTTCATTTCGCACGAAGCACTGGCCTGCTACATGATGAAAAGCTTACTGATTTTAAATTGCATATACATAAGTGTTCTTTGGCATGTGATATTTGTCGCACTGCTGGAACGGTTACCATGGATTAATCTTTGGAAATAGATACCTCTCAGATAACGCACTGATTACTCCACGTGGAGTAAACATCTATCTGTCATTTGTGATTCCTGCGAATTCCATTGGCTGAAGTGATGCGTTCATTAGTGCTTAGCACACTACCGGGAGGCGCGTCAGTTCCCCTCTCACTCTTACAGGAGTAATCAGTGCGTTATCTGAGAGGTTTCTGTTAACAAATATAAATCCATGGTAACCGTTCCAGTAGCGCGACTATACGCGAGATGCAACTTCACACTATAAACAATATCTTAATCAGCATTCAACTCGATACAGACCTCGTTGTGAGAGCTGCCTGTTATGGAAATGCAAAAATATTATAAAATAGCAGTGTCCTTTAGTAACTGTTAAATAAACTGCAGCTTAATTTAACATAATAAGTCAAAGGTGTGTATAATTTCACATGTCTTCTATCTAATCTGTATATAGCATACTATTATGTATATATCTGTTGTAAATAATCCATTCAGGTCTGATAAACCCATAACACATCTTTGTGGTATGTGAAGCACAAAGATAAAATGTGGGGTATTACGTTTATAAGAATCGAAACGTCTGCATACTTTTCTCTCTCCGAAATTAGCTCTCGCAGAGCAGTGATCAGAAAACTACTTACAGTACTGTACGGGAGAGGTTTATCGTACTCATACAAATAAAAGAAAACGCACATTAACTTCTTTAAGCTAATCAACAGTTTAACCACTTTCTGTCCGAATATCTCTGTCTCTGTCTCTCTTCCCGTCCAAGTGTTTACAGCAGGATTAAACTTGCTTGAGACAGATTATAATTATGCTGTCCAGAAGGTTACAATGGCTTTATCTTTGTTAGTACAAACATCTCAGATAACGCACTGATTATTCTCGAAAAAATGACGGGGGTAATGGCGCGCTTCTTGGACGACTGCTAAGCACTAATGAACGTATCACTTCAGTCATTGGGATGCGCATAAATGACAAATGAGAGATGTTATGTCTACATGGATAATCAGTGCGCTATATGAGAGGTTTCTATTAACAAAGATAAAGCCAGGTTAACGTTCTGAGTAGCAAAATACCCGACATTCGTCTTTCAGGAAAAGGGAAAACTCCGGAAATAACAGGGAGGTAGCTCACCCTGACCGAGATTCCAACTCAGGACCTCTTGAACATGAGGCAGACATGCTAACATCTACGCTACCGAGGCGGGCTATTAGGTAAATAAATTCAATATTACATAAGTAAATACAAGCTTTAAATAAACAGTAACTTAGAGCAAGCCATCAGCAGCAACACTGATACTACCATGAGGTATACATGATAATGGACATGTTCGATTAATCGCAAGAACTGGTGAACTAGCAATTTGCAATATTGGTATTACTACATTCCAGACTTTTTATGTCACAACATTCATTTAAATATCAGTTGTGTACTAATTTCACCAATTAAAAACAAAAGCTTAATATATCCACAGTACCTCTGTAATTCCAATATGGCATATACACATATTACACCATTTAAAGGCAAGACTAATTTATGAGTTATTTTTAATAAGGATCTATCTTTTAATAAACATTAACACAGTAATCAGTGTAATATATAGAAATTTGGGATTCATTATTCGTAAACACGGCCAACTTCAAGGATATTAGACGTTATGTTACATTATATAATTCATTTGTAAGATCCAGTCTCGAATGTGCTTCACTAGTATGGAGTCCTTATGCCATCATACTTATTAAACTTATCGAAGTTATTCAGTAAAAATTTCTAAGGTATGTGTTTTTCATAACTTTTCATTATTTTCCTAAGTTCATATAATATAATTCATTGCCTCAATTATTCAACTTTAGAAGTCTATCAAATAGGAGAAATTGTCAGTTATTGCTTTTCCTTTACAAATTACTTCATAATATGATTGATGACCTAAAATTTTTCTTCCTTAGAAGGTTAATACTGATTCTTATAAATATTCACCTACGCATAGAATGCAGTCATTATACAATAAATTACATCCCTTAAACATTGATATATTTAGTACGAAAATCAGAAACTTTGCTTTATCCTGTGATTATTTATTACCAAAAGTAGATTGATTGACTTACTGCACATGTGAGCCAATGTTACCAACTTGTGTTTGTTTTTGTTTTGTTATCATTATTCTGTAATTAATTTTGTGTTAATTTTAATACATTTTGTTCATATTGTAACTTTATAGTGAACATTGTAATTGGGAAAACCTGAAATGTTCACATTCAATAAATAAATAAATAGATAGGCAGGCAGGCATTGGCCGCGCCGTGGCTCAGTGGTTAGACCGCTTGGCTCTCACCAAGGCGGCCCGGGTTCGGTCCCAGGCGACCGTAAAGTGAGATTGGTGGTGGACAACACGGCACTGGGGTGGCTTTTCTCCGGGATCTCCGGTTTCCCCCGCCATCTCATTCCACCGGTGCTCCATCTTCATCTCATGTATAATCAGTGTCACCGCCTGCGGTGCCATATGTAGTAAAAGCGGGCGTTAAACACTACACATTCATTCATTCATTCATTCAGGCAGATAAATAGATAAATACATAAATAAGTAGTTAAATAGATAAATAAATAAAATAAATATGTTAAAAATAAATATGAAATTAATAAAATAATCATCCATCATCCATTCATGCAATCATCCATTCCCGTCGAAGTAGATGGGTCAGTTGACTAGGTACTGGCCTACTGAACTCCAGGTTGCGGGTTTAAACCCTGCCTAGACCGATGGTTTTTAAGTTTGCTTACAAGGGTACTCTCACTTTACTCACACCACTATGCACCTGAATTGTTGATGGTATAATGCCTGCTGTATATAAACCATGTACACCAAAAATCCGCTGCGGAGTAGAACTACAGTGCCCAAAACTGAAGCCTGGAAAGTGCCGCATGCGATCACTTGCAAGTAGCTCCTGGGCATCCCTCAGCTGTCTGACGGGTGCGGGGGACGGCGTTCCTCACGTAGGCACTACCCGTCAGGGTTAAACAATCCTTCCCGTACAATGCTGTGTTATTATGCCTCTATGTTGCTACGTATTCTGGACTCATTTTTCGGGTACTTCCAGCTGTACTCCACACCCAACTTTTGGCACAATGGCCGCATATAGAGCTGAGATGTTACCATATACTCAAGCGAATACAGGTTTGAGCATAGTGATAGTTCCCTTGTTAGAAGTGACAGTACTGTGTCAGTGGATTTACTGGCACTTAAAAAAACTCTGCGGAACAATTTTCCAGCACAATAGGGTCTTAATATCATTCAAATTGACTGCTTTAACAAATGAAATAACGTTTAAGTTATTTAACCCACATCCCCTCCAAAACACAGCTGCTTTGTGAAGATGTACTTTCGATATTGAATTTTTGGATTGAGTACCATCGGTACTTCAGTTACCTACCGTAGAGGAAGTAAAATTTGTAATTTATAACGTACACCAGATTAATATTTGTATAGGATGTCCATAAAAGAGTTGCAGGGTTTTGAAGCACAGTATTTTAATGAAATCGCAAATGGGGCACATATATTTTGAAATGCATTACATTCTTTCGCTTATACAAGGGGGTCCAGAAAGTAAGTTCTGTTTTTATCTCCGCTGCAGCACTGCGATCGCAGTTCCCTACATACACGGTAGACATTCTGTATCAAGGAGAAGAAACGTGCGCCATTGTGAGATCGCTGTCAGCCACGTACGCTTTGTTGTACTTGTTTACAATGGCGGTGTTTATTGAAAATCCCACCGCTTGTGAAATTAGATTTGTGATTCCTTTTCTGAATGCTAGGAAAGTGAAACCAATTGAAATTTATCGGAAAATTTGCGATGTCAAAAGGTGTTGTGTTTCTTCACGATAACGCACGACCACACACTGCAAATGCGATGAAAAACATCCTACAGGGATTTGGCTGGGACGTATTTGACCATCCCCCGTACAGTCCTGACCTCGCTCCTAGCGACGTTCATCTGTTTTTGCATCTCAAATCTTTCCTTGGCGGTCAACACTTCAACAATGACGAAGAGCTGAAAGAAAATGTTTCCAACTGGTTGAAGACACAGGCGGCAAACTTCTATGAAGAAGGTATACAAAAACTTGTGCCTCGCTATGACAAATGCCTGTAACATTTCGGCAGTTATGTGGAAAATTAGTTTAAGAGTTGTAGAATTTTGTGCAATAAATAATTTTTCTGGGTCTGTACACAACTTAATTTTATTACCAAAAAGAGCCTACTTTCTGGACGTAACTCGTATTACTTTTTCTATTCGTTATTCAACAAAATTCCATTACAAAAGATTATTCTACCATACACTTCAGGTTAGTCGAAACAAATATTTGTAGAAGTAATGTTATTATATAGGTATATTTTTATGGGCACAGTGGTAATGGGGAAATACAACGAGCTTAAAAAGTGGACACATCTTTTAAGAGCTAGTTGCTATTAATGGCTTGAAATGCCTCTTACTTACACGAGCAGATGGGGGAAAACGAACGACTTACTATTTGGGAAAACTAGAAATATTTGATTTGCTTTTAATTTACTTCCTCCAACGTTAAGTCATATCGGATGATGAATGAAATTGCTGAAATGATGCTCAAATGAGTCCGGAGTTTTTGGAGCTTAGAGCTACCTGACATTCGTCCTTAAGGATAAGGGAAAACCCCGAAAAAACCTTATTCAGGTAACTCACCCTGACCGAGATTCGAACTCGGGACCTCTTGAACGCGAGGCGACACGTTCTGCCTGCCTACCGAGGCGGGCAAAAACATTTGAATATTGAGACCAATAACAATATCTCGGAAATCTGAACTCTACAACAAATTTGACATACTCTTTCTCCTTTAATGTTATTTGTGTTGCATATCTTTTATGGATTACCAATTATGGAAAAGACCTCCAGATTAGAGGGGACTTCAGAGATTATTCACAGAGAATTCAATATATAAATATTTATTTGTGATGAAAATTGCTTAGCATACGCTTTTTAATAAAATGATTAACTATTTTTAAGAAATGATAGAACGTAAGCTTTCACGGCCGGAGTCCATAATACAATTAATTATTTCCGAGCTGCTTTTGCCGTGGTCTGTTGGCGTAAGACCGTCCAAACGTTTCGTCTACAACTGCGGTAGACATCCTCAGTGGCGCGGTCGAAGTTTCCTTGTAGAGAGTTTCGCTGCGTCTGACGAAGGTAGACTGAGGATTTCTACCGTATTTGTGTGCAAAACGTTTGGACGTTCTTACGCCAACAGACCACGGCAAAAATAGCCCGGAAATAATTAATTGTATTATATTTTTAAGATAATTAAAATGTTCGATCATTTTTTCGACGTAAAGAGAGTTTATTTTTGGAAATGCTATCTCTTCCTGGAAAATGGAACTGAATTTGCTTTATGCGGTTCCTGCGGGTACACGTATATCCTTTTCCTATATTATTTTATTCAGGGATACTAAAGTACTTCCAATTTAATATAAGTATTTAATTTTTGGCAGCAGTATCATACTTCATCTACCTACTGGTAATTAGGTATAAAGTAATGAAGGTAAAAAAAAAGTTTACAGTATAAATTAGCTTTCAGAGCTTGCTAAAATATCCCAAATAAAATATTTGATTTCATGACCCAGGAGCTTTTCTGAATACCCTGGATTTAAGTTCGGTAGAGCCTATTAGTTTTATAAGCGTCCCTTCTCTTTGGCTTACGATAAAAACCCGTATGACGTCTCTGATTTCTCCCCCTCGTTATTCTTCGCCATTATTTCCTTGCATAATGATAGCTAATTTATTCCTCTATTGAAATACAGTTGTATCCGGCAGAGAGGCGAGGTTGTATTGGTGGGCAGTCCGCAGTGGAGACACCTCCAGGCGGAAAAAATAAATAGGAGTAATGGCCGCAGCAACAGTCCTTACTGAGTTCGGTGAACCGCATCACCTCACACAGCAAGCAGTCCCAATCCTATATTAACTGTAATACAATGGGCATTTGTATTGTTTTCTTTCAACGAACCGGGTGGGGTGACTTTGGAATATACTGAAAAATTTGTAGAGGGAATCCAAAATCGGCGGTACCACATTAGAGTGTTAGAGTTATTACCTTAACCACTGCCTTTGTAATTGTAATGCACAAGGCACCTTGCGATGTCTCTTGTTTGAAGGTATATTTGTGACTTATTCAGATTTCTAAGTCAGAAACGTAGTGGACAGAAGTTAGAAACTTTTCAAGTTTTCTACTGTTAAATGATATGTAGAGGAATGTCGTATTTCATATAAATTCCACGAATTCACTAGAATAGAAACAACTAGAACTATAGAAAAGCTCTTTGTGTTTGCGCGTGCGCGTTGCAGCCTTCGTGCTCGCTGCCTCTATAAACATTAGTATAGCTGCAAAACGAAATGTCGATTATATCTGTACCAAAGTTAACATTTACGTTCAGCGTCGATAGAAGATTTGCAAGAATGTTCTCCATTCTAAGTTATTTTTTACATATCAAATATTTAGAAAATTATTTTGTCAAAAAATATCTGTAAAGATATTTTCATAGCAATTTAAAAGTGTAGCTTATATTTTACCAGAGATTGCAGCACAACCGTCTTTTGACCTGTAGGGATGTGGCCCTCCCATTTCACTTACACTACTGCACTTAATATACGGATGTAGCGTGAAAGTATCTATTTGATACGTTTTAGCCTGTGATTAAGTGGTAAGAAATCTCTGGAACCTATAATCACAAAGCACTTCTTCGTATCACGTAATTAAACATTTTATTATAAATAAAACCACCCAGAAGGATCACGATTATCAGCTTTGATTGTCTGAGAAACAACAAATCCATGGAACGCTGAAGCCTAAAACCGCATCCCTGCGGCCCACTACGGGCATCTGAGTTATGGACTAATCACGAAAAGTGAGACGTGGTTACTGCTTCTAGCCCCCCGAGAACGTGGTCTTCGCAACCTGGAAGCAGAGAACTAGGAACACAGGGGTACGGCCCGAAGACTGCTGTGAGAACGTGGAACAAGATACGGAGTGAAGATACAGATAACAAAAGGAAACGATAGGAGGGAGCAGTTTATGGAATGAATGGCGGAAGAAACGCGAGATCAAGAGCAAACCTGCCCAGAACCGTTTCATTCACCATAAATTCCATATGAGGTCTGAGATGGAGCTGCCTTGGTGAGAACAAGTCGTCTGGCCACTCACTATCTAATAGTGATCGGGATAGGAAGACCGTAAAAACATGGGAAGAAGTTTGAGGCCGGAACAGGAAAATTCCACGAAACCATGAAGAGTTTATGATGGTGATGATTATACGATATATTCTTTTAATTTACTTCAATTCAATGTTTAGTCATATCGGACGATGAATGAAATGGGCGAAATGATGCTCAAATGAGCTCCAGGGTTCTTAGAGTTGCGTGACATTCGTGTTTTAGCATAAGGGAAAAGCCCGGAAAAAACTTTACCCAGATAACTCATCGTGACCAAGATCCGAACTCAAGACATTTTGAACGTGAGGCAAGCACGCCACTACCCACGATATCAAGGCGGACGCATGATGATCCATAATATAATTTCAGATAAATAACATCCCAAGTGATATAATAAATGTATTATTACTTATTATTTGTTCCTATCTCATAGGGACGGCTTCACAGTGCACGTTTAGTAACTGAGACTCAATTATGAAAGGATTCAGTAGAACGAAGCTAAAGAGACGCGTACAGTGACACCATTGTAAACCGACCGTGGAAACGATGTGAAGTTAGAAAGATATAGGCTTCCAGAGTCTCAGAGTCTGCCTTTTTTGTGGTCAAAGGCTGTATTAAAGACTACTGCTCTTCAGGTATTAATTGTAGCAGATGTTTACTTAAGATTTACTATTTTGTTGCAGTTAATCATGAAGAATGGAGAAAAGATTCTCATTAAACTCTGTTGAAATGCATATGATAGTGCTGTAATATCAGGCTTCAATGAGCGTTGATAAATTCCTCACATTTTCTTGTTGCTATTGATATTACCACGCACTTTCAGAGTTTAGAACTAACTCGGTGTTGAGCGTAAACTGGAGAGGGAGTGAGAGAGAAATGGGAAGGGAGGAGGAGAAAGAAAGGAAAAGAGGAAGAGAAGTTGGAATTTTTTCCATGTTAAGTTTAAAAGTAACTTTGAGCTAATTCAGAGAGAAGTTTATCAGATAGTGAATATCAATTACAGGTATATTGTTAAAAGAAAACATTTACAAATAAATAATGAGAGAAAGAAAGAGTAAGAAAGCAGGAAAGAGAGCGAAAGAGAGAGAAAGAAAGAAGGAACGAGATAGGGAAAGAAATAAAGAAAGAGAGAAAGAAAGGGGGAGGGAGGGAGAGAGGGAGGGGTAGGGAGGGCAGAGGGGGAGAAGGAGAGGTGGGGGAGGGGGAGGGGGAGGGAGAGTAAGTGCGAGAGACCGCGAGGGAGAGAGAGCGAGAGAGAGAGAAGTTCACATCAAGAGAACTAAACCCAAGGTTATCGATGATTAACACAATTTTTGTTGCATTAGTCAAAACTTACTTTTATAGGTTGTTTATCATTGGAATCATTTTTTTTTCTGTTAAGGCAGAATAATATAACACTTTTATTGCTAATTTATTGGAGTTTTTTTTCGACCACTTGCATGTCAGCCTAAAAGGCTTACTGAGCAAACCTTCAGAAACGGATGCTTTCATTGTTTTTTCAAAACCTTTCCCAAAAAATTACACTATCTTCCTAGAATTTTTCTCGCCATAGAAAGATTAAGCTTTCTTTTCTGCTCAGAAATGGTAAACCAAATAGAATATGCCAGGTAATTTATTCTGTAATTTTTAATATGTTTATCCTTGTGCTACTTTAGGTAGAAATGATCAGAAATGAATGCAGCTACTTTACTTATTCTTGTTCTATCTAATTTAAGGAGAGATAAGAAAGTGGGTTTGAATGGATCTAACACTTGTTTCTTAGTTTATCTTTTCCAGAATATCTTTGAGAATTAAGTTGCTGTGTTTCGCTAATCCTTGGCTTACCTAGGTGTTGACAGACACCGGGTTTTTGGTTTCGTTTTTTATTGGACAAACATTCTCCGGTAAAGTCTGAGACAGTGTTGTTGAAGAATAGCAATATTATTGATAAGGAGTCAGGGTAGGTAAGCCCGCCTCGGTAGCGTAGATGGTTGCGTGTCTGCCTCGCGTTCAAGAGGTCCCGAGTTCGAATTTCGGTCCGGGTGAGTTACATGGATAAGGTTTTTTCCGAGGCTTTTCCTTATCCTGAAAGATGAATGTCGGTTAACTCTAAGCTCCATGGACCTCAGATCATTGGAGCATCATTTCACCCATTTCATTCATCGTCCGATATGACTAAATGTTGGAGGACGTAAATTACAACAACAAAAAAGTACGTACTTAGGTTGCTTTCTTTGTTTTAACATCCAAGTCCCTGGTTAAATTCCCAGCTAGCAGTGGCTCAGTGTCGAGAATAAAATCTATAGATGCTCTCAATCTATGTCATCCTTGTACTCACATTATTATGGAAAGTAACGAACACCTCCCACTACGTGCCTGCAGTCTGAGTAGGTCCAGTCCTCTTTTGGTGGAACAAGGTTCCCCCGAAGGTGTTCGACTGCACTAAAACCGCTGCAAACAATAATTCACTGATGTTTGAGATTTCTGCATTTAAAATGCAAGGTAAATATGTTACCAACATTGGTGACTCTAAGTAGTGTCCTAGATATAATTATATGATTCCTCCAGATATTGTCACATTACTTTAATGTCGGAATTGCAAAACGGATGTTAGAAATAGAGCAGGTCTACACTTCCTTGTTCAGTTTAATTTGCTTCAGTCTCAGTTTTTTAAATTTTTAAATATTTCTTAGGTGATTATGTTCGTTTTGATACTTTCATTATTTATATCATTTTGGTTGTCAGCATTGGGAAAATACTTGTAGACACTCCCCTTTTGGTTCAACATTTCCCTCACTTTTTCTTAAAGATTGTCGGTTCTTGATGTTATTGTATATTTCTTATAAAATTTAGAGAAGATATAAATAACACTTCACTTCCTTATGAGTAATTATAGATGTGAACTATCAACAAACCACGTGTCTTTGTTGTACAGGGTGGGTCTCGCAACTAAAATGAACGTGAGTATTGTAGTTTCTGCATTACGTACGAGGCGTGTCTGTAAAATAAGGTCTCCAAGGCGCTGGAGCCGTGAGGAACACTATTACGCAAGATTCGGCAACACTGGCGTGTACCTTGGTTTCACCCCTTAAAATCCCCACCATAACGAACCCGTTGCAACCATTAGTCTTGGCTGGGCAGTCGTTTGCGATGGAGCTTCCTATCACTTCTGCCGCCAAGTGCGAGTTTTCGTGCGGTGATCCGTTTTTTGAGTACCCCCACTGAATTTCATCGTCAGTTATGCGAAGTCTATGGGCCACAGTGTATGGACGTCATAAACGTGCGAAAGTGGGTTAGAGGGTTTAAAGACGGACGTACAGACGTCAATGACGAACGGTGTTCTGGTCGGCCTTCGGTTTCAGCCGAAACAATGGCAAAGTGGAGCAAGAAATGCTTAAAGATCGGCATGTGACAGTTCGCGAGTTGTGCGAACTTATCCCTGAAGTCAGTAAGACTACGACTGACAAGATTTTGACCGAACATTTGCATTATCACTAGGTGTGTGCGAGGTAGGTCCCCAAAGTGCTCTGACCCAGGTCGGATGGGACATTCTCACCCATCCTCCCTACAGTCCAGACTTAGCACCTAGTGATTATCATCTGTTTGCCGAGTTGAAGTCACACCTGGGTGGAACACATTTCCAGACCGACGATGATTTGAAAAACGAGGTTGAGTGCTACCTGCGCAACTTGGCGGGAGAGTACTATGACAAGGATATACAAAAACTGCCACAGCATATGCAAAAGTGCATAAATCGTAATGGTGATTACGTTGAAAAATATCTGTGAGTTCAACCTTTCCATCAATGTAACATTTCTTGTCAATAAACATGTTTTCTATATTAAATAAAATTGGAGAGCTTATGTTACGTACATGCCTTGTATATTTCTTTGCCATTCTCTTTCCCTTCCTTTCTCTTACTAATAGCTACTATTGTCAATATATTCAATTTCCAGATCCACATATTGTGTAGCATGTACGCCTTCGTAAATGTATAAATCACAGTAAATATGTTGTAAAGTGTGCTTAAATTTGCTAGAGTTGAATAAGTTGGGCAAAATTGGAATGTGACAATGAGGACTTAAAGCTAAAGTCCCAGTGGCACCATCAAACTGAAATCTTCCTCAAGCAGAGAAGAAATCAAAACTGTATTCACTCGTTGACTTCTTTCAAATGGCTTATCGTTTGTACCTTTGCTAAATGGTATACCTTATTGTTAGCTATTGTATGAAGCATTCTGCTGCTGGCATTGGTTCGTGTGATGGAAAAGATGTCACGATGTTGTAATTTTCGCATATCACAATGTTGAAGATAATGTTGACAACGTGAAGATTTTAGTGACCAAATGTTATTTTTGCTCAGGAAGAAATTTTTGCAAGAAAGTAGGCTGGACGACAGGACATTTCACCTTTCGCTTTCACAGACATAGGAGCAGATCCAAAACACGTCCTGGCCAAGCGAGCTAAGAAATTCATGAACCACTCAAAATAAATGCACTCGGAACGTTAGCTATTCACAGAGGAGAGCTATACCCTGGTCTTTATTTTAATTTTTTAATTTTCTTTCTTCCATCCATCCTTGCTGTACCCCAGTTTTCTTCCAAAAATGCAAATTACGTTTTAGTTAAAATGTTACGGAGGGGGTTGAGGAGAGAGGAATGGCGGTCGGCGTTTGTCTCTCCCTCTCTCACTCGTCACTCGGCACTTTTCTTTAGAAATTTCAGTCTTTTCTCTTTTGTTCAAGTATTCTTCTTTTTCCTTTGTTTTCACGCCTTTCCTCCCACTTTTCCTTTATTGTTCTGATATTACCGGGCGTCTTGGCCCTCCTTTTGTGTTTTTATTATACAGTACTATACATCTCTGTTTTGCTGCACCCCCCTCTACCCTCCGCGTTGCTCACTGCCTGTACAAGATAATTATTTTTCTTGTTTCTTTTCGCAACGCTTTTGTTCTTTTGCTCAGCTTCGTTGGCTTGTCGAGGCTCTGTGAAAATGGACGTCGTCTTTCCCCCCTTCCACCCTCTAAGGGTTTTTATTTTTTCTTTTATCCACCCCTCCGCCTTACTCCCCTTCTACTGACACTTTACCCACCCTCTTTTACACCATATATGGTCATTGAGTTTAAAGAACAAAGAACGTCTTTGCATTGCGCACTGTTATTGTCTTGTTAATTATTTTTTTCTTCTGATGTTTCTTTTTCCTCCCCAGAAAGCGGAGTTCCTTGCCAAGAGGCAATGGAACAATCCTCTGAAGTTACTAATTGGTTAAAAAAAAGAGCTAAAGCAATTATAAATGATTTCGCGTTGTGAAATTAATTAAACTATTTCTGTTCTCCACTGTTCAGAGAAGTATGTTCATCTCTGCCTTGACGAAAATCGACCTGTAAATGTATTTGAAGCGCACCGATCTTTTACAAGCATTCTCAGAAATGTAGGGGAAGCAAGGACTCAAGAGCGTAGTGAAACTTATTGTTGTCGGATTTGAAAGGACAAGGAGTTGCGGGTACTCATCTTGGCTATCTGTAAGTACACAAAAGGGTAATGATATCCTTGGGGATGACACTGTGTGAGCTCTCGAGAGTCGATGGAAATCTTTGGTGCGTCAATTTGCATATAACCAGAATTTGTGCTTTAAAAAAAGCTTTACATGAAATTCTTCAACAAGGTAGTCTTGAGAAGGTTTATTTTCCGATCTACTTTACTAATTAACTTCATTAATCGAGAAAAACACTATTAGGAATGGTTTTATTACACATTTCTTTGAGTTCAAATGCCAATTGTAAAGCACAGTAGGCTTTAAGCGATAGTCACAGCTATGTTGGCTTGAAATACCATTCTTATTGCTTAACGATGAGAAAAACAGCATGATGACTTATCACTTGAGAAACATGATGTTTTATGTCAAACTTATGTTAAAGTACTTAAGTCATTCAATAATTAGTGATAACATTTGAATTAACAATAAATAAAATTTGTTTTGGAGCAGTCACATTATTGCAGTGCTTAGAACTAATCTCCTCTAATATGAATAACTCGCCTCAACACATCAGGGAGTCGACGGATGCCATCCCAGCGTCCTGTCCTAATATTCAAGCAGACTGCTCTCCTTTGCCTATAATTGCCTTTCTGGTTCTAAAGCGAACTCTTCTATGTAGTAATTTTATTTTCCCTTGCTAGTTCAAGTGCAGCAACGATGTTCTTCCAGCAGTGATCTAGCAGCATTCACATGCACATCATCACTTGCTGATTGCGGTCTGCCAGCTCCACGTTTTTATGAACGTCTTCCCTTTCTCTATGAAATGCATTGGCTCACCTAGCCATGGTACGATATGGTAATGTCTGTCTACCACAAGCTTCCAAAAATTCTCTATGACATTGTCGAGCATCGATAACTCTTGCAACCTGAATTTTAATAAAGCATCTTTGTATTTACTAAACATGTTTAGAGCACTAATGATAACAGCCTACAATTAAACTTACTAAAATATCTAATTAAATAAAATTGTCTTCAAACTCGCATCTCATAGTTTCCATCATAAGTCTCAACGACTGGGAGTTCTCAATACACTGGCCCACACAGCTTTATCTATCTCTGATCCCAGCCACTTAAAACAAGAATTACAGCACCTGAGACTCACTTACCGTCAAAACGGCTACTCTGAATATGACGTTGAATCCTCGATCACCAAAGCTAGGAAAGGGAAACCTGTAATCCAGCAAGCGTCAGATAAGCCTACCGCTACAGCGTGCATTCCGTTTACCAGCAATCTATCCGGCAGAATCAGCAGAATTCTCGCCAAATACATCAGGACCATCCACAAGCCACCTCCGAAGATTAAACATATTTTGAGACCAGTGAAAGACAAATTGGACTTCCAAGTTCCGGGAGTGTACCGCATTCCCGGAAGGAAGGACCGGAAGGACCATTGATACCAGAATAATCGACCATGAACGGAGCATTCGTTTAATGCAACCTGAGAAGTCTGGGCTGGCAGAGCATTGTTTTGATAAGGACCTTATAGTCAACTTTCGGGAGACGACCATCTTGGCGAAATGCAGCAGTTACTGGGAGCGGAGAATTAAGGAGGCTTTGGCGATTTCCTCTGAAAGGAGCACGCTTAATCGTGATGCTGGATTTCAGTTCAGCTCCTCTTGGAAACCGGTCTTCAAAATAGAAATCCGTCGACTTAAGAAGCAAATATCAATACAGCTTGATAATCAAGCTAAGTAGTTACGTTTCTTTGACACAATGTTCTACACTCACGCCATCTCCTGACTTGATATTTAATCTACTGAAAACAGTCTTTGTTCAGTAATGCAAATCTTGATAGTGTTTTGTCTTTGTTTATATTGGTGTTCTTCCAGTGTTTTATTTATGGTTATAACATTTTATAAATATCCTGATGATGGGAGCGATGCACACTCCCTAAACGTCGATATCTAATCGTCTTTTCAGCTGGCTTGTTGCCCGAGAAGAAAGTGAGCATTAAATGTTCTTACTTTTCATTGCTATCAGCTTACATGATATACCGCTGAGAGCGCCAAATGTAGGTAACGCGTGCTTTATCAGATCTAAGCTTTTTGTGTAATAATATGTTTGTCTACTCTTTATGCTAAAGAATTGGGAATATGCATAATTGGGAGTCATGTTAGTCATGTTCAAGAAGATCAAACTTTTAAACAATTTAAAAAAAATTGAAAAAAAAAAAACATATCTGAAGGTTAATTTTGGATCTGTTATGTTTTGAGAACCTTCGTGTCACATTTTTGAAAACTGCCGAACTTAAAATATGTTTTGTATTTACGTCAGCCTTTGTCTAGTTACACTGCTTTCAAAGACCGCCTCGTGCAAACACTGACACAGCTTTCCATTTATTTCTCTTATTTTTAGTTTTGGTGGCCTCAAAACGGTAATTAACGAAGTACTAGTAGACAAAATAAGCAGGGATGTCCGAGTCATAGTCATCTAAGCCGCTATTCTCTGCTAAATAAAGTAAAACAGTCTGCCGGTGTTACTGACAGGCAATATAAGAAAAAGAGGGTGTGCAAATGTCTGCTTAAGGCAGCGTGACGATTTAGATCTGAAGTGCCTGATAGTCAGCAAATTCTGATAGAGTAGCGGGCGTTTGCCTTCGCATGGGAGGTCAGTCAGAGCAAATACTACAGTTTCTTTATTATCTGTGACCTGTAAAGCGTGCTTGTTTCCTTTTTAGATGTGCTTTCTAGAAATATTGCCTTAGGTTGTCTAAATATGTTTCATAATTCTGTTAGCTTAATGTGAAACAAATACGCCGTAGTAGTTTCATTGTTGGTACTCCTGGTTCCCACTGTGAGAACCAGGTAAGTT
Organism: Mantis religiosa; assembly: GCA_030765055.1. Lineage (NCBI taxonomy): Eukaryota > Metazoa > Arthropoda > Insecta > Mantodea > Mantidae > Mantis > Mantis religiosa. The sequence goes on along the minus strand of CM060956.1, from coordinate 63,138,095 downwards.
CAGATATGTTCAGTATCGCCTACCGTTGCAATGGAGGTAACACGCGAGGAACAATATGCGACTTTGAAATTCTGCTTTCGTCTCAACAAATCCTCAGTTGAGGCCTATACAATGTTACAGGAGACCTAAGGAGAGTCTGTTCTTCCCTGCAGCACAGCTCGAAGGTGGTTTAAAATGTTTAAAGAGGGGAGACAATCAATTTCAAAGGAAGGTGGACCCGGTGCTCTAGTTACTGCTCCTATGGAAGAAAACATCAACACTGCTGCTGCCATTGTGAGAGAGGATAGACGAATTACCTTAAGATCACTTTCTGAAATACTGAACATTTTAGTGGGTGCCCCCCACGCGTTGGTGACAGAAACATTACACATGAGACGTGTTTGTGCGCGATGGGTTCCAAGATTGTTGATTCCCGAACAAAAGGACATTCGCACTCCTGTCTGCATGCATTTAAAGTTGATGTTAGAGGAAGAGCAGGAGTTTCTTTCAAACGTAATCACTACTGATGAAACTTGGCTACATCATTTTGATCTCGAGAGCAAGCAGCAAAGCTCAGTGTGGAAATCTCCTTCATCACCAACCCCCGAAAAATCAAAAGTGTTTGCTTCTGCTGGGAAAGTTATGGTCATCTCATTCTTTGAAATTCATGAAGTGTTTTATCAGCATGTTTTACCTGCACACACATCAGTAACTGAACAATACTACAGGGATGTCCTGAAAATATTGCAAGTCCTTATTAGGCGCAAAAGACCACATTTCCGTGAAGCAGGGTGGATGCTGCACCACGATAATGCGCGGCGGTATATTGCCAATGTTGTTGATGAATGTCTTGCAAAAATCAACGTGAAGAGCATACCTTACTCTCCCTATAGTCTGTATTTAGCCCCATGTGACTTTTTCCTACTCCCTAAGTCGAAGAAACGCCTTCGTGGGGGGGCATTGTTCATCATCAGAAGCAGTGGTGAAGGCTGCAGAGGCGATTTTGAAGTTTCTCTCAAAAATGGTTTCCAGCATGTCTTTGAAGACTGGCAGACACGCTGGGACAAGTCATCGCATTCAGAGGAGAGTATTTTGAGAAGGACCATCAAAATTATGCGGATGAGTAAAGGTACGTTTTCTTAAAAAAAAAAAAAAAAAAAAAAAAAAAAAAGGACCATTCTTTATTGAACAGCCCTCGTATATATTAAGCAGGTGAAGACTTTTACGAAAAATGTAATTTTTTTTCTTATATACATAATTTATCTTACATTTATGATACACTAGTTTTATCGAGGACTGTTGGTATGTAGCTTTCTCGTGATGGCTACGATAGCGGTAATTACCGCCGGAGGCAGGTAAAATGTATGTGTAATCCTTATTTGTGTTATTCTCAACACCTGCTTGCGAAAGTTACTCAGTGTAACTGCGACCAATACAGTAACAAAAACAGGTGAGAAGTTTTAAAAATGAAAGGGAACGATATAAGCCGTTCTTTCACATTTGGTAGCAGTGAGGTTGGGACTAGAAGTTTCTCCAGCAGGCGTCTATGTTGTAACCTGCTGCACAATGTCCCCTGGAGTTCGTTCAGTCTCACAAACTTTTAATTAGTAAAACGCGCGGGGAAAAAAAAGAAAGAGGCAAAGCTAGGGACGGTTCGATCAACTTTTTCAACTTGCTCCTTTTCTGTTTCCTCAAAACAGGCGCTATAGAAAAGTCTTTGACGTAAAGTTAATAGGGTTCAGGCAATTTTTTTCTTGTTACCAATGAAATAAAGAGCCCAAAGTGGGTATAAAGTTTTATAATACGGCCAAGCGCTTTTTTGCTTCACCTCGGCAGTGCCTTTATGGAGATAAGAGAAAGTTTGAGCCACTGGTAAGTGGTTAGTAGTTGCTATAGAAGCCGCTTTTCTAGATAATACCTTTTAAAGTGCAAGTAAATTAAAACTTTTATCGCCTCAAACTAAATTAGTTAGTAAAAAATTCTTTAAAGAACTATATTTTTTACCTGCTAAAAAGCGTTCAAATTTACATCATATGAAACTAGCCGTAAAATGTTCAGAAGCCTTATACCTACTATGAAGTAAAGCGGCCATGTTTAGAATTGTAGAACACAATAACAATCAAGCAAAATACTTTTATTCATTCTAGTTGCTGTCATAATATCCTCTTTAGTATACATTTTTTGCTATGTAATCCAAGTAGCTATGACAGAAATGCTCCTACCTCCAAATACATCATAAAAAGAGAAATAGCCAGAAAACGAGCTCAGAGTGGAAAACATTGGTCTCTCTTTTATTAATGCGTAATTGAAGGAAACCTTTATTTAAAAAAATGAGAAGTATCTCAATGAATGGCTTGGAAATAAATAAGAATGTTTGCACAGCCGATATAGATATTTTGCTTGATTTTCCACGTAAGAAGTGTAGCTTTAAAATGTCACATTCATTTGTTAAGACAAAGAGTAATATAACCTTTCGTATATGAGCGTAAATGGGCTCCAGGTACATCAAATATTTTTACAATCGTGTCATTTTACGTGTTATAAGGAGGGCCGAAGTTTTATGACTCAAAGGAATGACTGAACGTTTTAAAAAATACGAGTATCTTAGAATTACAAAAGTGACATTAAAATGATATTTAACTTTTTAAAATTCGCACATATACAACGGATGCCGGAAGAACCGTGGTCCAAACAAGTTCTAAAGTGGGAAGTACCAGGCAGAAGAAAGCAGGGAAGAGCCAGAAGAACGTGGTACGAGGAAATATATGGTCATATGAAGAAGAGGGGACTGGAAGGAGGACAATGGAATGACAGGAACCTATAAATAAAAAAGGAAAAAAATCGTAGACAGACAATTATACTTTAATGTATACGCCTATGAAGTAAACGGTAGGTATTACAACAAGATGCTATTAAAAACTAATTTCAAGTTTCTTTAAAGATACTTATTTTTTTAAGAACTCCACGGATAGTGGTGGCAGTGTGTAAAATGTGCGTAGCAGTCTGTGACAGAATATTTGGTAACTGTCAAATACAAAACCACATGCTACCACTTCAGCACTGCATTATGCTAATACTTCTGTGTGAACGAGCTCATGGGTTTATGAAGAAACAGAGATTGTTAGAGAAAATAAGGTAGAGAAAAGATTAAAAGCAAGATGCAAGCGTTTTCCAAAAAATAAAAAGCATGCGCACTATGTGGATATTTTAAAATAAAACACGAAAAACACGAGTCAGTTGGAGAATTTAATGTCATGTCGGCACGTTGGCCGTAGTAGCTCAATGGTTTAGAGTGGCTGGACAGAAACCAGAAGATCCGTGGTTCAGATCCCAGCTTTGGCATTGAATTTTTCAGTGTGGCTCTAACCTTTCATAGTGCGTCTTACACAAGGCTAGTGTGAAAGAGCAATTAATTTCTATTTTAAAATAACTACCACCAAACATCGTTTTTTTTTTAATTTTTCATTTATACCCGGCCTTTAACTGCAATGATCCTATCGGCAGCCGTTTTCCTTTGGAACATATCGCGATGGTGTTGTCTCGTAGACTTTGGGTTGCTGGAACTTTGGAATTTATTTTTAGTCATTAATCAATCACAGATTTGCACTCTCATTCATACTTCCAGACTCTGAAGAAGATGGGGAATCATTTTGGTTGGAGAAAAGTCCCCACCCCCAGGTGGGAATCGAAACGGGAACCCTCGCACGGCAGGCAGGGCCCTACCGATTGAGCTACGGGGCCAACCACCAAATATCTGTTTTTGACCTTATGTGGTAATATCATAATATGGCAGGAATCAAAAGAGGAACTTCACGTCAACCAATGAAACTTTCGTGAGAGGATACTAAGATTAGCAGCATGGGGAGGGTACCTAATAACTACCCCTATCGACAATTGGAATATTGAATAGCAAACTGTTATGAAAGATGAAGTGAAGTGAAATGGAGGGATAAGAGACTGTAGATTTTGAAATTATCCTTCCCAGCATTCGTCTAGCAGCCTGAGGAAAGTCTTGAAAAAAAAGTGAAAAGATTCAAAACGTAAGCAGGCTTATGTGTATACCCATATAAGCGCGACATTTAACCAGGTCTAGTGGTATAGGTTAAAAGCAGAATAGATCAATATAGGTTCTCCCTACTTGGTATGAAAGTTATCCACACGATTTCCTATATACCTACTTTGACAGACAGCTAAAACTTTATAGATAGAAAAATCCGATATCTATATTTCACTGAAATTGCATGTTTTAAAGAGCCACATGGGAAACAATTATTTTTGAAAATTTCACAGGTCTCCCTGGTACAGATTTTTTGTTAGTTTTGACATGCTTAAAAATGCAGTAGTGATTTGATAAAAATATTACACGTTTAAGATATTTACGTAAATAATGGGTTGCCTCGAAATGATATTTGAAAGCCAGCCAGCATATGTGGGCTACGTTTTAAATATTTATAGCTTTAGTCTGTTTTCCCTTTTTTACCAACAATGAAATATGTTATCAGAACGTTTCTGCAAATAATTATCTCGACTAGCCTTAAGTACAGGAAAAATGATATCGTAGAATACGTTGTAGAAGCTACATCAAAATAAACGTTAGCCCTTTTTTTAAAATTAACCTCCTCCAGCGTAAGTCATACTATTACAAAATGAACGAAGTGGGTGAAATGATGTTGAAATGGGCCCAGGATCCATAGAGTTTAGTCACCTGCCATCTTGCGGGATAAGGGAAAACCCCGGAGAAAATTTATCCAGATAACTCGCCCTGACCGAGATTCAGCCTTGGGACACCCTGAATGTGAGGTAGACATGCTACTAACTCGCTGTAGAGGCAGGCTAAACAAAATTGGCTAGAGAAAATCATGTGAAGATAACAGATCTGAACTCGAAAGATAACGCACCTCCCTTTTAAGGCGACAAACGGTTGCGTGAACTTGCATTACCGCACAGCTCCGAACGCTAACAACAGCTAGCAGCGCTTTCCCGAAACTACCGAAGGAGGCAAGTATTAATGAAATTAACGAATAATGCCGAAATTTGAATAAAAGTCGCTTTAACAGAATAAACCATTGACAGTAAATCGACCAAAATTGCTGCTGCCAATGATTTCAATAACAATGTGCTGGACGATGTGCATTTCCATGGTTCTCATTCCCTTTAATGAATATTGATTCATTTTATGCTGCCTTTCATATGTAAACCTATATCGGAAAACTTTATGGACACCATTTTGCAGTTTGCTATTGGGCTTCTACGTAAGATCGAATATTGTATATGTGCTAGTTGAAACAAATTCTTATTGTGTATTCTGTGATTGTTCAAAATAAACTGTGGATACAAAAGCTATCTATGGCGTGAGAGATGTAATTCGATCTTTGAATTCTCAGAAATTACAGGTAATCCATCAACCACGGAAATACAAGGAGCGTCCAGAAAGTAAGTTCTGTTTCAATTTATCTCTGCTGCACCGCTGCAATGGCAGTTCCGCACATACGCGGTAGACGCTGTCAGCGACGTACGCTTTGTTGTGCTTGTTTACAATGTCGGTGTTGATTGCAGTTCCCACGCTTGTGAAATCAGATCTGTGATTCCTTTTCTGAATGCTAGGAAAGTGAAACCAACTGAAATTTATCGACAAATTTGCGATGTTTACGGACAAAATGCGATGAGTGAGAAGATGGGTCCGACAGTTCAATGAAGAACGTAGTGAAGTGAACGATGAAGAAAAAAGTGGGCGTCCATCTTTGGTTACAGAAGAACTGGTTCACGCGATTGATGACAAGATCCAGGAAAACCGCAAGTTTACAATTAATGCTTTCGCTATGGAATTTCCCCAAATCTCACGATCACTAGTTCATGAAATTGTTACCGAAAAACTGAAATTTCGTAAACTTTGGGGTGCCAAAGATTCTTTCTGAGCAACTCAAAACAAAACGGATGGGCAGTGCACTTCAGTTTTTGACCCTACAGGGTTTTGACTTGGACGTGTTTGACCGCCTCCCGTACAGCCCTGACCTCGCTCCTAGCGACCTTCATCTGTTTTTACATCTCATATCTTTCCTTGGCGGTCAACACTTCAACAATGACGAAGAGCTGAAAGAAAATGTTTCCAAACTGGTTGAAGACACAGGTGGCAAATTTCTATGAGGAAGGTATACGAAAACTTTTGCCTCGCTATGACAAATGCCTGCTAAATTTTGGCAGTTATGCGGAAAAGTAGTGTAAGAGTTGTAGTATTTTTTGCAATATATAATTTTCTGTATTTGTACACAATTTAATTTTATTACCAAACAAAACTTACTTCCTGGACATACATCGTAAATGGTGATTAACGTGAGAAAGGATTATGAAGAGATCCACAATGAACAAATGGGCATGACGAAACTGATTTGTAAGTTCGTTGCTCATCACAGATGACTTGAAAAATCATTAATACCAAAATAGTGCCAGATAAACGTGTAACCCAATTGAGTTACAGATTTCTCACCCAAATCTGTCTAGTTTCTTCTTGATGAAATCGATTCGAACAATTTACTCTAATGAACTGTCGGTAACCGACTACTAGATAGGAATTTTAAAGCTCTTAATTCAAGGGAAATGCTTAGAAGTGATTATGTGGAGATAATAGGGTATTCACAAACTTATAGCTTTTCATTAGCTCAATAAAATAATTATTCATAATTTGTAACCGCCAACCGGACATATTTCCCAGGATTCGTATATTTCGGGTCATTGTTTTCTCTACTAGAATTATGGTTATTACACATTATAATAAATGACGAAAGTTAGCCTGCTATAAATGGGCTGACCATTAGCAAGCAGAACAAACTTAACCAATTGTGAAACTGCCTCTGTCCCTTGTTTCTGAGAGAAGCCTTTTGTTCTCATTTGCTTGCAAGAACCACTTGTGAATCTTCTGAAGAAAATCCTAAGGAATTTAAAACTCATCAAGTTATCCAGCCGCTTCAGTATTGCTATGAAGAACGACTTAAGGCTAAACTTTGGATGCAGGAAAAGGAACGTGGGGGATTTCATATCTAATCTTTCGTCTTTTCCCCTTTTCTCTGGCTTCCAATTTTCTGCACGTCTGTTTTTCCTGACAGTCCCCTGATAATAAGGAAAGGGGTTGAGAAAAGGGAAAGAAAAATGCGTTCATGATGTGGAGATTTAGTGAATCGGGCGGGGGGATAGACGTATTAGGGGAGGAAATACATTTATTTTTTTAAGAAAAAAAGGGAATGAACGAAATAAATGACTAAGGGTGTGCACTTGAAAGGAAACGGGAGGGAATCTTGACAAGTCAGCAGAAAATGAACACCCAAGGGGAGAACTGTAGCGGGGCGAGGGGGGAGGTTAAGAATAGCCTGCGATTGGTGGATAGTTTTGTAGTTTTAAGTAGCTGCAGTAAATTGCTGAGATTCTTCAGTAATTACCTTTTGTTCCCGGCTTGATAGGCGTGCATATACAAGGAGATGGGCTATGGGAGGAGAAATCTTGGTATGCCATTAGTTGGGGAACTTGCGAACTTCTGGAAGTCTTTGTGTCAAGGAGGTGGTCATCATATTCCGGGGTGCAAGGGCGCAGTTCGTCAAATTAGAATTAAAGAAAATTTGCACTATTACTCCACTCGTTTCCTTTCTTCTATTTACTCGCTATAAACGATGTCAATGTTCCACCCAAGAGGACAGTTCCTTCTCCACTTATAGTGTGTTCACTAAAAGCCAATTGTGACACATTTATCCCATATAGCTCTCTCTAGTTACATTTGCTGACATTCTGTCTGTTAATCGTTTATGTTAGGTTAGTGACACAGACATTATCTTGTAGGTACGTACCTTTTTGGGTTTAAATGATTATGTCGTGTTCTACGTTTGCATTGTGTTAGCTCTTATATAGATAGGTGTTTTAGACTTTCTAATTATCAGTACCTTACAATACAGTTTTGTATCAGTAAGTACTGTATGATGCGATGTTTATCACTGGAAGTATTATTTCAAAATATGATTTGCAAAACAGGTTTTACTTGCTGTTTAACACTATTAAATTTCATTTTAAGATTGAAAGTACTCTAGAGTAAGATCGGTGTTGTTGAACTCTTGGGAGCTGCCATTAAATTGTGTCCCCCTATATAACATTTTGTCTTGTGTCGTGGCGTAGTGGGCATTGTACTTTGGTTGACTGCTACGAAATTCGTCTGGTTTCGATCCCAATCTTGGGGAGTGCGGATTTTAAGAACTTAAGTATAGTATAGATGCTCACTCAGTATCGTGAGGAAACTGAGGAGCTGCGATAGGTTGCGAATCCTGGTAACGAAAACCAACATTCCGGCTGGGGGATGCCGAGATGCTGACCACATCTCCCCGTATCGGTTGGATGAACGCCCACCTCTGCCGTGCGTAAGTGGGCGTGAGGCCGGCAGTCGGGTTGGTGGACCTTGGCCCTCTTAGGGCTGTCGCGCCAGTGGTTAAGTTTTTAATATATTTATTATTATATCCAACTATATACTCTAATATATTGGTGACTGTAACTTTCCATTGTAATTCTTTTTTAAAATTTTCGTCCTCCATCTTTACGTCATATCGGAGGGTAAATGATGCTCAAATGAGCCCAGGGTCCATAGAGCTTAGAGTTACCCGATATTCATGTTTAAGTATAAGAGAATATCTCGATTAAAATATCCTGACTGAGATTCGAATTCAGGACCTCTTGAACGTAAGGAACACATGCTGCCACCTACACTACAGAGGTGGGTACTTTCCATTATTACCACGTATTATGAGGACGAAATACTTTATATTATCCAAGACGAAGATTAATAACCATAATATAAATTTATATTACTTATCGTTATTATTGCTTTCTCTGCATGCATTTAATAGTGTTTCAACAACAACATATTTGTCACTTCGTGTATTAAAATATGTCAATAAATCAGAAAATATAAATACAAAGTCATACCTGGATTCCAAAGTAAAACATTCCTGAATGCCAAATTGAATTCTATGTACCTGCTTAAAGCATGGAGTAGGGCAGAATATGAGAGTGGCTTGTGCATTACCTAAGTCAGAGAACTCCTCAATGCGCATGCGCGAACCTTGGTCCCTGCAGATAGTGCTTCATCTGTGCTGAAAACAAACTGAAACTAACTATAAGCACATGTTTAAGATGTAGTCCTTGAACAAGGAAACGTTTTTAGTGGGAAATATTTTTAAAAGAAAAGTGAGGTTCATAGCCTGAAAAAGGTGTTCGCTGCTTATGACAGCACATGCTTTTCTTGTTTTTGAAGCACGAGATTCTATAGGTAATAAATAACATTTAAAGCACATTGCTTTTGTGGGTTATATTTAGGATATACGATGGAAGGGGATAGCTCGTACACTATGATATACATAAATATATTGCGGTTACCACCACCAGGGGTGAAATGAAGGAAATGCAGGAGGCTGCAGGCAGCAAGCAGATAAGCAGATGGCACAGACGCGCGGAGGTCTGTAATAGTTTCAGGCTCGAAGAACTGCTAGAATACTGTAAGAGTGCCTAAAGAGAGCAATGAACGACCCATTGATCAGGCAGCCCTCTGATGTTAGGGCGGGGGGGTACCTTTTCCTTTGAACATCCGCTCCATTACCATACGCCAGTAAAAAATGAAGGCGAATGAATTTTTTAGATAGAGTCAACATGAGAAATTCAATGCCATGGCCGAAATTTGAACCGTGGATCTCCTGGTTTCCGTCCAGTTGCTCTAACCCATTGAGCTACCATGGCCAACTTGACGTCATGACGTTAAACTCTTAATTTGACTCATATATTTTCCCGGTAGACCACTAGGGGCTCTCGCATCCGAGATACACCGTTTGTGGTGACTTGCTCTCAACTGTGACTTACTGGGACTCAAGTACTTACGATGGTAAGTCGCCACAAACGGAGTATCTCGGATGCGAGAGCCCCTAGAGGTCTACCGGGGAAATATGAGTCAAATAGAGAATTTAATGTCACGACGGCAATTTGGCCATGGTAGCTCAATGGTTTAGAGTGACTGGACGGAAACCAGGAGATCCGTGGTTCAAATCCCGGCCGTGGCATTGAATTTTTCATGTTGACTCTAACAAAAATCTTAGCCGATAAACGGCTAGTGTGAAGAAATGATTAATTTCCATCAATTAACGAAAAAAAGCCAATGAAATGGTGGAAAGGAAATAGTGGCAGATGGGAAACTACCCCAGAATTTGCCTATTGATCAGGAAAACGATGAAAATTCCGAGGTCAAATTGGACGGTTATAGGTAATAATCGAACCTGGACATCTCATATGTGAGGCTCACACGCTTCCATTCAGGCATTTTTGCGGTAAATTTACTTAATATCTATAGTTTTTTTTGTTTTGTTTTGTAATTTACGTCCTCCAACGTTAAGTCATATCGGACGATGAATGGAGTGGATGAAAGGTGCTCAAATGAGCCCAGGGTCCACAGAGCTCAATTACCCGACATTCGTCTTTAAGGATGAGGGAAACCCCGGAGAAAACCTCATCCAGTTAAGTCACCCTGACCGAGATTCGAACTCTGGTCCTCTTGAACGTGAGGCAGACACGCTACCGAGTTGGACAAATATAGTTGCCACTATACAATCATTTTATAGAGTACCAATTAAAGTTGATTAATAAATACCTCATTAAAAATTTTAGTTGAATATATAATTTATCGCAATCGAGTATCACCAGAAACATTTTAGTTTGCAATCTGCTCACCCTACTGTCTCCACTGGTCTCTTGCTATAACTGTTTCACGGTCTTAAACAAAGCTTAAATTGCACGCCATTTTCGAGACTAATTTCCTTGTTTCCGTATACAAAAAGAGATAATCATAACGGATATATAAAGTAAAATTTATGGTGTTCTCCTCTAGCAACTTCGTTATTCTCATTAAACATTATCCTGGTCCGATACAATAGCTACTTGATATTCCGGCACATTTTTCTTCGCTGTAGAAGGGGAAGCATATTTCAAGGCGCGGCGCCAAGTCTTGTTTTGGGTCCACAACTGAAATGCGAACACGCTTGGCCATTTTCTTTAAAGTAACGCCAAGAAATAAGAATGGAGAGGGAGTGGGCGAGGAAACTGGGCCGAGGGGAGGAAAAGAAAAAGAGGGGTGGAGTTAGAGGGTGGTGGTAGGGGGGAAACAGTGGAAGGAGAGTCAGAATTTTATCCCTTGGAATTTTACAAGACGTAAAAGCATGCAGTGAGCCAGCCAGCGCAATTAGTCCGAAGATAAATGAATCTCCGTGGAAAAGACTGGAGACTTGTTCTTCTGTCTTACTTTTTTTCCTCCTCCCCCTACCCTTCTTTTTGTCTTTTTCTTTGGCAAGTGGCTGGTAGTAAAAAACGCTGCAGGCAATCATCCGCAGAGGCTTGGGAGACATCAGGGATGGTGGAGGAAAAATTTACCTAATTGTATAAGTATACCTAATGTCCAAAAGTCAATGATCTATATTTAAACTAAATTATGCAACCTAATATCAACAAACAATGAATACATAGATACAGGAGTGTTAATCTGTTACATTTGCATACTAATTCTCTAAAATTAAAGTTAATACATGATACAAGATTATTGATGGTATCTTTAAATTATTAAGGGAACTTATGTAAAGCAACTTTCTAAAAATAAAATAGTGTTTCCCAATCGCTACTGATCTATACATAGTTCTTGCAGCAAATCACGGCACAAATGCATTCTGGAACAATGGAGGAGCACTTCTTAGCTACCTCAATTCATTACAATATTTAAAAAATCCCGGTATTGCTGCCACAATTCCGAAAGCTTAAATTTTATTATTAATAAATCCATGAAGAATTTAAACTATTAATTAGTAAAAAAATATTCATTCAAAGATCGATTTATTTGAATATGGTTTGTATGTTCTGCTTATTTATGTACCTACCTATAGGCTGTTGAATTTAGTGATGAGTAAAAGGTGTGTGATAAGCTGTAAAAATAAAATATTCAGTTGTTATATCAGTTAACAGTTGACACTCGACTAACAGCTGAACACTTACTATGCATTCAATCTGGTGTTGAGAAAAAGAGAGTGACAGACAAACAGACAGACAGACAGACAGACAGACAGACAGACAGACAGACAGACAGACAGACAGACAGACAGACAGACAGACAGACAGACAGACAGACAGACAGACAGACAGACAGACAGACAGACAGACAGACAGACAGACAGACAGACAGACAGACAGACTGACTGACTGACTGACTGACTGACTGACTGACTGACTGACTGACTGACTGACTGACTGACTGACTGACTGACTGACTGACTGACTGACTGACTGACTGACTGACTGACTGACTGACTGACTGACTGACTGACTGACTGACTGACTGACTGACTGACTGACTGACTGACTGACTGACTGACTGACTGACTGACTGACTGACTGACTGACTGACTGACTGACTGACTGACTGACTGACTGACTGACTGACTGACTGACTGACTGACTGACTGACTGACTGACTGACTGACTGACTGACTGACTGACTGACTGACTGACTGACTGACTGACTGACTGACTGACTGACTGACTGACTGACTGACTGACTGACTGACTGACTGACTGACTGACTGACTGACTGACTGACTGACTGACTGACTGACTGACTGACTGACTGACTCACTGACTGACTGACTCACTGACTGACTGACTCACTGACTGACTGACTGACAGACAGACAGACAGAGAGACAGTACTGTGTAGAAGAGTAGTCACCACTTAAGCTAAAGGTAACGTCAGAGGGCATTTATCTCCGTTTAAAAAATAAACTGGTGGCCAAATTAAACAAACTCCAAGTTCAATTGTGCAAAAGTAGAACATCATTAACTTACTTGATTAATGGAAACACGAGTCAGTTGAAAAATTTAATGTCAGGTTGGCCATATTAGCTCAAGGGTTAGAGCGGCTGGATGGCAACCAGAAGATCCGTGGTTCAAATCCCGGCTATGACATTGCATTTTTCTGTCTGGCTCTACCCTTTCATAGTGCATCCTACACACGGCTTGTGTGAAAGAACAATTAATTTCCATTAATTGTACCAAATAGTGGTCCGAACTATAAAGCCCGGGCCTTAAAGTACTTACAGCATAGTAAGTCGCCATTAAGGTAGTTGTCTCATGTGTTTATGAGAACTCCTAGTGGTTTACCGGGGAAAATACGAGTCAGTTGAAGTCATGTCGGCACGTTGGCCATAGTAGCTCAAGGGTTAGAGTGACTGGACGGCAACCAGAAGATCCGTGGTTCAAATCCCGGCTATGACATTGAATTTTTCAGTCTGGCTCTATCGTTTCATTACTTTATTAATTTCATAAACCATTTTTCAACTTTTCCATGGTTCTTGTTTATGGAATGGGTATCTTTCATGCAATATATATATATAATATTTTTTAATTAATGTATAATGCATGGAATCACGAAGAAAATGGTTTTTGATCTGATGAAGTAAAGATGCTAAAGTAAAAAAATATCGCTTTCGCTTATATTTCTCATTAACACTTCAGTTTTTATTTCTTAAATTTATTACTCTGTCAGTTAAAATTATAGATCACATATAAAAAATCACATTACTGAGTGCATATATCATAACTGTATAAACTAAACACACGAAAAACTTTAAACATAGATGCAATTTACAGGATATACCTACATGAAACGAATAAAATTAAAAATATAGAAAAACACGTATACCATTTATTATTTTGTGCATATTAAAGAACAAGTTTCTTAATGTCGGCCATCCTGCATAATGGCCTCTATTTCTAGGCTTATTAAGTGAGAATGAAATAGCTCAGAGTTTAAATAAATTAAATCATTAAATCATCTTTAAAGGATAACTTGAAGTTATGAAACGTTTATGACCTTAATGATTATTGACTCATTCTGTTGCTTGTTTTTAAAGCGTAGTTTAATTAAAAATTTCAGCATATGTTGTACGAAAAATGATGAAAGCTTTTAAGGTTTCGGTTCCCAAATTTATGTCAAATAGTAAGATTCTTCACTATGTAGTGAAGTTTGTATTTACTAATTATTATTGATATATTATTCAAAAGTTCAATCATAATTTCAGGTGAAACACAAAACACTCAACTGTCATGATTATTATTACTACTGCTATTACCATTTTTATTGTTTATAAAAGATTTCTTTCAACACTAAATAGTATAACTGGACACTATTGTAATTTGATATTGTGCTTATTTCAGTGAGCAATGCTTTTTAACTGACCCAGTCGTACTTAAAAAGTGTTTGACTTATGCATCAGATAATGTAATCAGAATAATTAAAGGGTTAATAGTAATAAATTATTGATAATATAATTAAAGCTGAATATATATGCAGTTAATATGTAACTTATTAAATTTAAGGAAATGCAAGACTACATTTGCACTACAGATGCAGAACGAATCATTGTCCACTCAGGGTTCTATTTGAGTGGTATAGACATAATTAAATACATGATTAAATAATTGTTTATCCAGTAAACAAGAATTATTAACATATTCTTTTGGATTCGTTTAAAATATACAGATGTTCTAGTATAAACCAAAATGTACTAGAGTTTAGGCAGCGCTACACGTTTAGCATTTCAAACTTCTCTGGTATGGAATCCAAAAGATGAATTCAAAACGAAGCATGTCGGAGAAAAACTAATGCTTTGTGAAAGCTTTAAAACGTACTGTACGATGCGATAAAACAGAGACGGGCGCTTTGCCGCCAGTATTACAGTTTCCAGACAAAGGCGCTGACATCTTCGGTATTAGCATGTTTAGTGCTGCTCTCTAGCGGCAATTCTTAGAACTTCGTACTCGCACTTGTCTCTTTTACTCCGGCTCCACGGAACACCGATGTAGTCAACCACAATCAGAAAGGAGTGGAGGGAAAATTGAAAAGACATTTATCGCGTTCTCAAAATTGTTTCTGTTCGAAAGATAACTAATGCAATGAATAGGTAAATATGACTAACTACGTAGACCATTGGAGCGCTACTTGATTTGTATCCGTGGTACCGGGTTAAATTTCCCCACGGGAATAGCATTCAGTCTGGAAGATTGAGTGTGAGTGAAGGGGGGCGTAAAAATAAATACAAATAATGAAAATATACATTAACAGAAACAAAAGCTCAAAGAGTAAACACTTGGAATATTGTTCAAAGTATGGTGTATAACCATAGTACTTAAAGGTAATTACAGAAATGAATAAAAATAAATATGTATGTGACATAAATTCTAAAATTTAACTGTTTCGGATGTTTAAACTACTTCCTTAAAGTTAAAGGAGACGACCTAATTGTACAGAAAAAATTATACTGTTCTAGATATTAATTTCAATATACAAATTTGATCTGCAACATCGACTTCGTTCTACTTATCATCATTATTAACCTCATCATTGTTATTATTATCATCATCAAACTCGTCTTGGGTACATTTTCCTTCATGGTTAATGAACCCTTCACTCACTCAACAAGAATGCGTCTTTTTTATTATTTAAGTACATTCCGTTCAAGGTTTTCGTTCAAAACAGAATGTATAGAAAAAAAAAAAGATCAATCCCGCCCTTTCATTTATTGAAGGCTGGACCACCTGAAACCTAGAGAATTATGTGTATCCCCAACTGCTATTCATCCCTTTTTAGTATATGATCTTACATTAACCAAGGTATTGTTGCTCTTATTTACAAACCCTTCTTTATGAATTCATTTGGTGGCTTTGACTTTCTATGGTAGCTAGATGTGCTACGGAGGGGATTTGGTACTGCGATCTATTGTGCCTAAGCCGTAAGCAGGACATCTCCAGGAGGAAAGATGAGGCACAGGAGACAGAGTGTGGTCGACTCAAGGAGCTACGACAGTGCAGAGGGGAGGGTCCCTACATTTGTCCAATTGGAAAAATCCCCGGCAGCCAGTACAACCGGTATCTCACCCGGAAGCGGCTCAACAGGCCTGCCTGGTGACCGGAGACCATCATACCGGAGCAGAAAGGCTCACTCAGAGCATATCATCCAGCCATGCATAACCGAAACTCCCGCCGACACTTCTACCTTGAAAGAGGCTACCCTGATGAGAGATGGCCTAAAATGATAATGGAGATGAAATGGATGGACAGGAAATTCGGGGGATGTAAGTAACCTACCTACCCGGTGACCCCGGAAAACCCTCGAAAAACCAATGGGAATCTAAACCGAACATTCCAAATGCGGGCCACAGGTGAAACCGCCCGAACCATCCCTCGCGGTGGTTTTAGAAAGATAGAAATGTATGTTGTATATATGTGTATACTAATGTATACATACGTTATGTGTGTGAGGGAAGGAGGGAGGGAGGGAGAGGGAGAGAGAATGGTAGGTAAGCTGGTGGGTGTATGTTTGGGTAGAGAATCTCAAATACTAATATTCAGGCAAGCACTAAAGTTAATGTTTAATTTAGCATTGAAATACCATACACTGTGTCCTCAATTTACTGGAATCGCATCTGAAGTCTCTTTAATTATGGATGATTTTCACGTAATTGGTAAAAAAGAAGGTAAAAGAACTCTTACTACTTAATTTGTCATTTATTTGTCTTCTGAAATTACCATTTTCGAGATATGCATGTTTCACAATATGTAAGTTTTCTCAAATGGAAAGCCGTTATGCAATTTTTCTCTTAATAGTGCAATGAGAGCTGAATTTCAAACGCATCGCATACCTACCAGCTCTCAATATACTGACTGCTGTGTCAAGAAAGTTCTGGGAATTGGTCAACGGAACACAAAATATGCATTATTTGTCCAATTTTATTTTATCGCCTTTAAAGTAGCCCGTTCCGAAATTATACATATATGCCAACGAATAATCCAACTATCAAAACATATTTGTAGGCATGTTTTGGTATCTTTGTCAATTTTTACCGCGAATTCTCGTTTACGTCTTCTATAGACTGAAAATGGGTGCATCGAAGTGGAAACTTGAGTTTCGAAAAGAGAAAAAAGACGGCCGAAGCCAGATCAGGTGCATACGCTAATTGTTCGATGAGATTTGTTGAGTTTTTGAGCAGAAATTCGTTCACAAAGATAGCCTTGCGAGCTGGGGCGTTATCATGGTGCAGCATCCATGAGCTGTCTCTTTTTCGCCGTAATTGTTAACTCAAACGCCACATAACGCTCAGATAATAGTATTTATTTACCATATGACCTCCTGGAAAGAATTTCGAGTGCTCGACACCACGATAATCCAAAAAACAAAGAAAAACTGTCAACATGACTTTCACTTTTGATTGAGTTTGACGTGCCCTTTTCGGTTTCGATTCAGTTGGAAAATGCCACTCGGAAGCTTGTTGACTGGTAAACCCACGTCTCGTCACCAGTTACAATGCGTTTCATGAATGTGGAGTCAGTGTTGACTCCTTTTAGCATGCCTTCAGTGATCCTTATGCGATGGAGTTTTTGCAGAAAGTTCAAGTCTTTCGGAACTAATCGAGCGGCAACACGTGTCATACCAAAATAATGCTTTAAAATGGTAGGAATCGATTCATGAGACACAGAAAGCTCAGCAGCAATTTTTCTCAGACCTGAAAGATGACTTAACGTTGGAAGACGTAAAATAAAAAAAAGAATGACGATTTTCAGATACCATTTCCTTCACTTTAGGAATGTTTAGTTCAGTTGAAACAGTTGAGTGCCGACCAGAGCGAGGAAAATCTCGACCAGTTTTGAATTCACTGTACCACTCATACGCACGTGGTTTTGATAGTAAGCCCTCTGTAAAATTTTCGGCAATTCGGCAGATGAAATACCATTTGCAATGCAAAATTTGAAGCAGATTCTTTCTTCAATATTTTTATTCATTGTAAAATCGCAACACACCTTTTAGATGCACTAATAAAATGACACCCTGTAAACAAACTAGATGACAGAAAACAAACTAGATGACCGATGACAATCAAACTCCGCTTGGGTATAGAGGAAAGATGTAGCAACTTAGCGACAACATAATTTCGAATCTGCTCTTAATACGAGGTTTTTATATGATAAATTCCCGGTACTTTCTTGACAGATTGTATAGATACGATTCCTAATGTACTTACAAGGGAATATTGAAAAACAATTCTATAAATTTTAATCGAGACTAACATTTAGAAAATTAACCACTTCTTGAGTGGATAGAGATAGGTATGCAAATCTAACATATCATCTGTTTTATTGTCATTTAAGACATAAGTTGGGTCTTTAGTTCATATATTAAATATCCAGTCCGTATTTACCTTAGTCACTGAGGACCTCCCACGGAATTTGATCCCGGACTTTCGGAATGCGGACCACAGGCTTTAGAGGGTCTCTCAGCGGAACAGCACAGAATCCTTTTAATTACCGAGGGTGTAAATTCTTCCGCACCCTGTATACCATGTCCTTACTTAAGCCACTTTTCTTCTTGCACCTTTCTTCTTAACAAGGTCTGTTATCTCACATTCCTAATGACCCTATTGCTTTCACTATCATTTCCTTACTTTTATATATCTCATTTTGCTCCTCTGTTCTAATCGCGGGACCTCGAAAATGTCTTGAGATAAAAGGCGAAAAATAAGGAAGAGGAAGGTACGAAGAAGACAGAAAGAAACAGACAAGAAAAGGAAACTTTTGTAATTTTCCCTTGGCGAGATAAAACGCATTAGGGAGGGGAAAATGGACGAACCCGAAGAAATAAACGGGCGAACAAGAAAAACAACAGAATGGTAGAGGAGGGGGGGGGGTGGTGGGAATTGCAGACTTAGAATGTTTTTGTGTGTCGCGGGGATTTTATAGGCCATGTTTAAAACGTATTACAAAAGAAATGTTTTTCTCTGCATTTAATCCTGCAACATCTCAGCAGCACACAAAGGATGTGGGAGAAAATAAAGTGCTTTTTTGGAATATATTTCTAAGCGTCAGACTGTCTTACAGGGAACCTATTAAAATAATTAATGTTCTTACACCCCAAAACAAGCACAGAAGATTATAGTAAGTTTAAAAGTAAATTTAACACACTATTTTTTCTAGTATTTCCCTCACTAAAACACGGTAGTACAACTTTGATTTTGTCTATCTTCTGCTAAAGAAGGTGATTTATTCCGCCAAAATAGTCGATACGGAATTCGCACATTAAGATTTTACACCCCTCCCCCAAGAACAAATAGACGACATGGTGAGGCGAGGTTGTCCTCCTCCGTTGCCTAGACTGTGATTCCGAGGTCACGGGTTCCAAACACGGTGGAGGGTATTGGATTTTTTATGAGTAAAATTCTTTAGTATTGCTTTCTTCGGAAGGGAATTAAACTGAAGCCTACATGATCCTGTATGTAACTTAAACTAAAGCCTGTGACATGTGTCGTAGATTTATGCCTGATAAAGATGCCACTGTGCAAAGTAAAGAGATCTTCAATGCTCAATGTGGAATGGGTACAGTGAGAACTATGGCAATTAAAAATCGCCCATAAACAACTCAACCTTATTTTATTTGGGCGAAGTCGTTAGGACTCAGGAACAATAAATTTGTGCTTCAAATCCCTCCAGAGCCGTCCTACTGACTGGTTTTCCCCAAGTTTTCTTCAGTCATCTCCGTAGGGGAGGGGATCCGTCCCCTTCAGCTGCTTTAGTGTGAGCGCTGCGGACCCTTAGCACTCCTGGTACCTTTGACGTTACTAGAGGAACCTCGGGGCGAACATTCGAGCCCCTCCCTGGATGGGAGTTCGGATTAGGTTGGACTCGAAGGGGCAGTGTGTTTCCGTTACATGCGGGGTATCCGGTACCTCCGTCCAGGCTTCGGCCGCCCGGAGGGGGGCAGAGGGTTGCCTAAATAGTCCCGGGTACCAGCCTGCAGAGCTAGTGGAAGGTGTACTAGATCACCAGGCGGCCCCACCGAGGTTTTTCGGTAGTCTTCCCTATGGGGTTGACGCGCGTAAGTGGTGTATCCACTTCCACCCGTCTGGACGTTGTTGTCGATGGGGGGGGGGGAGGGCTTTTTAGACTCAAGGTATTGTCCAAGGGAAAGACTCCCGGAGTTTTCCATCGCTCCCGGGTAACAGATGCCGGGATCTTCGACTTTCGGATAGACCTCACTGAACATCAGTCCTCATAAGTAGGGGGCGAATTTTGCCCTATTTGCCTATTTTATTCCTACGTTCAGCAACGTAGGCTTTTAAGTTATAAGCATGTTTCCTACAATGATTAGCCTAATTTCTTAGTTTTATAATGCCTATAAATGCCTATTTCATACGTTTGTGCCTATTCTGCTTATTAGTGCCTAAAACTGCCTTTTTAGTCAATTTCTTCGGCTTGTAATTTATGACAACAGCCTTTGCATTTGTTGGTTTCAACGTGAAGTATTCAGGGAAGAAAAATTTCTTACTGCTGCACACTGAATATACAAAAAGGGGTTTAGGCAGGTAGGTATCTGACTTACAGACGTGTCACATTGTGCTAATGACGTCATAGAAAAGTCTTAGACTTCGCTCAAGGACGAGTAGCAAAGACCAGCTAAATGACATTTCAATTGATTGAGAAATGACCACTCTTTATGTGGGGAATGGAAAGTCCATTCCGTAATCAGTGTTTTAAATGGAAACATAGATCAGTTTCCTATGCAAACATACCAAAAGAGAGAAGCGAGTGGACAAATGGTGATACATCGTTCAGCACAGATGGGAAATTAATTTTTTTTAGCCTTGTGTAAAACGGCGAGTTTAATCATTCCTGTTTGTATTAATACTATATTATCTAGTTTCAAAAACCTTGTAAAAATCAGCCCCTGTAGCAACATTATGCCGAACGCAAATTAGTATGTTGAGGAGAGCCGAAAGAAGAGAAACTGAATGTTTTCAGTTTTCCAAAGTAAAGCACAAATTTGCTTAATATATAAACTTTCTTCAGCACATGATACGACATTACATTGAGATTTAGCTTAAAAAATATCTGAATCGTTAAACAAGCCCGTCTAATGAATTTCATCTTGATTAGAATATTATTTATTTCAAACTTATAGGTATAGCTTGGCAAACTCAGTGTAATGGATTTCACAATTCTGTTACGAGTATTATCTTTTGGCAGTTCAATGCAGTAGCATGATATTTCTGTGCAGGTGTAAAGGCTTATTTATTGAGCTAATAGTAATACCTGATAGTGTCAATTGTTAACAATCATATCAGATCATAATCAGTACCGCTGGTAAGCAGGAATTTACTCCTGTAAGATTTCTTTTACATGTGTGTAAATCTACTGACACGAGGCTGTTATTTTACCCAATCTTAAAATCACCACTCTGGGACTCTGTTCAGGTTACAACTTAAACTTGCAAGGCCAGCGCTTAATTAGCTAGGCTACACAGACTAAGGATATATGCATGAAAAAATTCTGCTTAATGGTTTGTGTAAAATTTTACAGTAATTCCTTTATTAAAGTAGGTACGAGAATTCTTTTCACGATGCCGTAATTGCTGTAATTCTGTTTGAATGAACGGCAACGCTTACTAAAAAGTTGTGATTTATTATTTGTTCTTAGTCAACAATGGGGCATTTAGGGTTTTTATTACAAAAACTAAGATTCTATAGCTTTAGCTTTTAATTAATTTTTGTTCTGTGCGTTGTATCTTTCCTCCACATCGTGACCATTTTTAGATATATAAGCTTGCTATGATGAACTTTTGAATTTCTTATATTTCCAACAATAGTTTCTATTAAGGAGAAACATCTGCAAAGTGGCCCAAAACTTACAACAATCTCAAATTTAGTTTATTTTGTCTTAAAATTAATATAGAGATGCTTCAATAATATAATTTTTTTTCTTTTTTTCTCTAGCGGCACTACAGAAAACGTCACTTGACCATTTAAATAACCCTACATCTGTCTCGTAGCTGTTATTACGCCATTTTAACTTCAGATTTCTCAGATTCCATATTTCCTACATTTTCCTAACTTCAAAATACTGCACAGGATGCAGTTTTCTATTAATCTGCATGAAATTCTAAAAATGCCTGCAAGGGAAAGTGCATATTAAGTATACCCATTTACATTTGTTGTGTTTTTGTTATTTATATAATGAAAAGTATTATAATGAAAAGTATTATAATGCTTAATTCTTACTGAAAACGCTTAAGAAAATAAAAATTGCTAAATAGGTGTGATTATGTTTTCCCTTCGTTGATATTGCGGTACACGTACAGGTCATTAATAGGTTAAAATGGGCGCAGAAACTTATAACCCAAGTACTAAATTTTAATGGAAATTAATGTTCTTTCACACTAGCCGTGTGTAGGACGCACTATGAAAGGGTAGAGCCAGACTAAAAAATTCAATGTCATAGCCAGGATTTGAACCACGGAACTTCTGGTTTCCATCCAGCCGCTCGAAACCATTCAGCTACTATGGTCAACGTGCCAATGTGACATTAAATTCTCCAACTGACTCGTGTTTTTCCCGGTAAGCCACTAGGAGTTCTCATAAACACATGAGACAACTACCTTAATGGCGACTTACTATGCTGTAAGTACTTGAAGGCCCGGGCTTTATAGTTCGGACCACTATTAGGTACAATTAATTGAAATTAATCGTTCTTTCACACTAGCCGTGTGTAGGATGCACTCTGAAAGGTGCCATGCCGTTTTATAGTGCGTCCTAAACAAAAGAAAGTTTCTCCCGATTCCCTTATTTGAATCACCCTTGTCGCCGTCAAGACCTCGGTTTTCGATCAAATCGCTGCCAGCGGCTGCAGTGAGAGACAGTGAGATATTTATCATATGGTATGTGTTAGTGTGTGTGTGTGTGTGTGTGTGTGTATGTGTGTGTGTGTGTGTGTGTGTGTGTGTCGTGAAAGAGAGAGAGAGAGACGGGGGGGGGGGAGTTAGATAGGTAACTCCAGTTAAAATGGCTGACAATTTTAATGAAGGCTAATGAATGAGCTATTTGAAGACAGTTGCCGACTATGTGAAGATATACAATTTTATTGTGTCAGTCTTGTCAAGGCCGCCTCGTGGCCGAGCGGTTAGACCACTCGGCTCTCACCAAGGCGGCCCGTGCTCGATCCCAAGCGACCGAATTAAGATTTGTGATCGACAATACGGCGATGGGGCGGGTTTTCTCCGGGATCTCCGGTTTCCCTGTCATTGTCACGAAATTGTGACTATTCAACTATATCTACTGAATTTTGACATCTTAAGAAGAAGCGTAAGTTGCCATGAATTGCTGAAAAATGCACGGATGTTCTTATCACATCCACATAAAGTACTTATAAACGTAAAACCCGAAAGCTGTATTTAGGCATTATGAGTGCCGATAATTGATCATATATGATTAAAACACGAAGGAAAAGGCGAGTTTAGAAATATACCTCTGATATGAACTGAAGTTGCCCCTATATTACGACTTTTACTATAGCAGGCCGCGCCGTGGCTGAGTGGTTAGATCGCTTGGTTCTCACCAAGACGGCCCAGCTTCAATTGCAAAGGGAGATTTGTGGTGGACAACACGGTGCTAGGGTAGGTTTTCTCAGAGGTCTCCGGTTTCCTCCGCCATCTCATTCCAGCGGTGTTCCATCTTCATCTCATGTATCATTAGTGTCACTCCCGGTGCCGTATGTGTAAACACTACACATTTAACATTTTTCACCATAGTACGTACTTTACGTTTCATTTACTTCCCATCTGCTTATAAAGCACAATTTTTCCCTGGATGTCTTGCTAGATGCGAAGAACCCGTTTTGACGATCTAATTTTCAGTTCTTAACTACGTACATTTAGTAACTTCTAGAATAAACGAAAAATAACTGATGAATTTCTTGCTGAAAGATATTGATGAAATCTCAATTTTCTTTACTGCACTAACTTATAAGAATCAATTTTCTTAACACAAAATTTGGCCATTGACCTAAATTCCCTAATACAATTTCAGCTTGTGCATTATGCATTAATTCGGTCATACAGAAATTATTTGTTGCAATTATTTAAACGTCGTCCTATTACTTTTTTATAAATTAATCTTAACCGATAATTTGGTATGAGCTTTTTCTGTTTTATTGAAATTATAAATATAAATAAATTATAACATTTATTAGTAATACCTTGTGTGATACGAGGGCTGTTCAATAAAGAATGATCATAATTATTTTAGGTCATAATTTTCGCACTAATATTCAATCTTATTATATTTTGTTAGCTTAATGTGAAACAAACACGCCGTAGAGTTTCATTGTTGGTAGTCCTGGTTCCCGCCTATGAGAAACAGGCAAGTTCAGACATGTTCAGTATCGCATAGCGCTGCAATGGAGGTAACATGCAGTTAAAGTTGATGTTAGAGGAAGATCCGGAGTTTCTTTCAAACGTAATCACTGATGATGAAACTTAGCTACATCATTTTGATCCTGAGAGCAAACAGCAAAGCTCAATGTGGAAATCTCCTTCATCATCAACCCCGAAAAAGCAAAAGTGGTTGCTTCTGCTGGGAAAGTTATGGTTATCTCATTCTTTGATATTCATGAAATGGTTTATGAGAATGTTGTACCTGCACACATATCAGTAACTGGACAATACTACAGGGATGTCCTGAAAACATTGCGAGTCCATATCAGGCGCAAAAGACCACATTTCCGTGAAGCAGGCTGGATGCTGCACCACGATAATGCGCAGCCGCATATTGCCAATGTTGTTGCTGAATATCTTGCAAAAATCAATGGGAATTGCATCCCTCACCCTCCCTATTAGCCCCATGGGACTTTATTCTATTTCCTAACTTGAATAAACGCCTTTGTGGGAGGCATTATCCATCATCAGAAGCAGTGGTGAAGGCTGCGGAGGCGATTTTGAAGGATCTCTCAAAAAATGGATTCTAGCATGTCTTTGAAGACTGGCAGAAACTTTGGGACAAGTGCATCACATTTAGGGGAGACTATTTTGAGAAGGACCATCAGAATTATGAGGATTAGTAAAGGTACGTTGTCAAAAAAAAATTGTGATCGTTCTTTAATGTACAGCCCTCGTATTTTGTCTACCTCATAGGGATAAACAGTGATATAAAACACTGAGCTGTTCACAGGGTATTCTCGGAGAATCCAAAATGTAGTTTTCCTGGTTCATGCAAATATTTTTAACATATGGCATTTTAATAAAATTTGTATCAGTCACGATAAAATAAAAGAATAACGAAAACATTTCCATGTAAATGAAATTCCCAAATTTCCAGTTTGGGTATGTGGAAAATTTGCTTGAAAAACTTCGAATCACAACTTTGGAGGATAAGGAATTTAAATACCAGCATGGTATTTCTCGACCTTTAATTTTTTGAGTTATGTAGTTCCCAAACTTAGAACCAACCACCCACCCACCCACCCACTGCACAGAGAACTACCCACTCCTCTCTCTCCCTCTGTCTCTCTCACACACATCAGGGGGCTTTTACTAAAATCGAGCCCTTGGAACTTATATTTCCAATGAAATGTTGGTGTCTAATGCTGGGGGCAATACGCTAATTATATAGTAAAGAAAGTAAGGAGGGAATTCGCCACTGTGTCCAGTTTTGATCCATTACGCCTGTCCCCAATTGGGGCATTCCCGGGATGAAGGATGACGTGAGAGAACACAGAGGATGGTCAACCTAAGGAGTCACAACAGTGCATAGGGCAGGGTCCGTATGGGGAGGTGCGCCCAGCACCGCAAAGTGCCCAGTACCGCACGGTGTTAATATCTCGCAGTTGCCGATAGATAGTAGAAGCTCATGGTGTGTATTTTGACGAACAACTATCTTTGTTACCATCGGAAAGTTTTCCCTCCTCTTTGACCGTTGAATCAGAAGTTATTGTTCAGAGAAATTGTGTACTGAACTGGAGCTATGCTGTTAATAACTTGCTGACATTGCTGAGGCCTTCTCCGGTGAAGAACTAATTAAGTATTTGTACTCATATTATTTGGTATTAAGTAGACCACACAAACACAAAATACAGTGTCGGTTTAAAAGAATCGGGCCGTGCTATGACGTTATATATACGTAGGGGAAGACCGTGTAATTTGGACCACTTAACTTTAGGTGCTAGTAACTGTACAGTATAATTTCGATAGAGTCCACAACTTGTTTTAATGTATTAATAAGAGGAAGTTATACCATTATGAGAATGTACAGATTTTAGTCGCAACCATATAATTTGCAAATTGCAATTATAATATTTTTCCTAAGGCGTGTATTTTGGACCAGGGGTGTGTAATTTGGTCTGATAAGGTGTGTAAATTGAACCGCTACATAATACATTTATAACCCATTCATGTGCTTTATTATTAGCTTTTATTGACTGAAATATACAATAACGGTTGATTTAGCACTTGAATAATCAAGTTCTTTGTCCCAATTTAAGGTGAGCTTCACTCCTTACTCCAAATTGAAATTACATTTGAAAATTCTAGCAGCTGTTGTCATCAGGATGACGTCGCATGAAACTGGAGAACCAATCCTTCCCGACAGTTTTCTTATCATAGGAAAAGCGAGTTTTTAAATTATTTCGCTTTGCGATTTCATATACCAGTTGCATAACTCATTTTCGTGTCAGTCTGGAAAATAAAAACGTTTACATAATTAAATTCTTGCAAGGTTCTTTAAAAAGTACGTTTAAATTGAACTTATTTTAACATGCCAATTTATTATTATTGTTATTATTATCCTCTAGGTAGTGTAATTGTTAACGTTGTTATAACATACCCATAGAACATTCTCTCCAAGTGCAGAAGATGATGCACTAACTCTTCCTCGACTTCATTTGGCAGATCTGTGGGTCGTCCAATACCCACAATGGGTGCTGGAGCCTTCGCGTTGTTGTATCTTTTTAATGTGCTTGAAGGTATTTAAAACCTTCGTGCCGCTTCATTAATGTGCATGCCTTCATTTATAGATTCAAGAGCTTTTCTGAGATTTTCCTCTGTACAGGCCCTTAGATTTGCGAGCTTCTCATGTTGTCATCTGAAAAAAAAACGCAATTTGCATAGTGTGCAACAGAAATAATTATAAAAATGATCATTTACCAGAATAACTTAAGAACACTAATTTATAGTTACTGTTTATTTGAAATTTATTACCTAACTTACTTAATCCGTGTAATTTGGTCCGGACCAAATTACACTTCACATTCGGTCCAAATTACACGACACGACAAAGGTTTATGAATATCACATATCTTATAAACCTAAATTTTATTAACAACTTATATCTACGCCACACTTACCTTGATGTATTGGAGTGTTTCGTATTGTAAATGTGTTTACAAAGAAAGCTTCTAGGTGGAGGAAAACACTATAATAAAAGCGGAGCAAAATTACAGCGAAAACGCTCTCAGTAAAGATCACAACCCCCCTCCAAGGTCACTGACGCTGGAATGCTGAAAACTGGGGAGAACGCTTGTAGGAAGGACTGCTCAAGATAGCCGTCTGGTTGGTACCGTCATCTGTGGCCATTCTCTTAAACCGACCGTGGTCCAAAATACACGCTGGTCCAAATTACACGGACTTCCCCTACGTGTGAGTTGCTCAGTACCGTACGATAGCAATTTTCCCAGTACCATACGCGAAGGTACATTTTTATCCCCCGAACTTGCACTGATATTTGATTAAATTTTGTTTATATGCATTCCTGTCAACATGGAGGCCAAAAAGAAAGGAGAATGGTTAGAAGTAAATATGAAACAAGCAATAAAGAATGTGATAGAAGGATCAATGAGCCTGGTAGTAGCAATATATTATATTGCTGAAACATTAACTTCGACTCTGTAAAGTTGATGTTGCAGGAAAAGGCACAAAAACAGAAGAACAAACCAATAGCAAAGGGACGCAAAACTTGAGAACCTAGCTCTATCTCTGTGCCAACAGAAACTGGAATAGTGAAAAGTCTTAGAAGAAAAAACGAAAACTAAATGTTGGAACCAAAACCAGAGTTGATTGAAGTGTTCTAACAGAATGTATCATTTTCTTAGAAATAACAGAGGAGACTTGGGTTCAATGTGTATCGTGCAAGGGTTGGGCACATATTGAATGTACAGGACAAGAGAATATTCATTTTTATAGATGTGATCACTTTATTTAAACAAAATGTTTCATTAGTTCTAAGATATTTTTATTTTGTTGTGATAATCTCTAGAGAACGTTTTGAAAAATATATTATCATGTTAATGTGTTCTGTTTTTATTTAAAAATACAATAATTATGATAAGAATAATTATCTTATGATTTATTATGCAGTTCCTTTTCCTTTATTTAGAAATATGTATTCATTTACGTCTGTCCGGTACTGGGAAACACTTTTGAGATGCGCAGTTATCACTAATATTTACTTTAGTTTTTAACAGTCAACATGAGTCGCGTTCATGAATGTTCATTAGTAATGCTGTTTCTGTATGTTATTAGCTTCACGGTAATAGTAACACGCTACTTGTTCTCCTTTGCATTTTCTTTGAATTTTGAAAAAGCCTTACGTGTGTGGTACTGGGCGCATCTGCCCTATAGTAAAGAGAGTAAGGAGGGAATTCGGCATTGTGTCCAGTGTTGATCTATTACGTCTATACCACAAGTGGGGCATTCCCGGGAGAAAGGATGAGGCGAGAGGAGACAGAGGGTGGTCGACATCAGAAGCCACAGCAGTGCAGAGGGCAAGGTCCGTACTATTGACTAGTTGGAAACTCCCAGCGGGCCAGTACAACCGGCATCCTACCCACCGTAGGCTAACTCGGGAGACCATCGTTTCGGAGGAGGAAGTGTTTACTAGGGGCATATCATCCTGCCATGCAGCGCCGAGACTCCCGCCGACACTTTCTACTCTTAAAGAGACCACCACCAGATAAGAAGTGTTGTGAAATGGCAATGGAGATGAAATGGAGGAACAGGACATTCAGGGGATGTAGTTAACCCACCCAAAATTCGCGTAGCGATCCGAAAAGGAATCATGTTTCGGATAGGTCCATCACGGGAATCGAACCCGGATCTCCTGAATACGGTCCACAGACAAAGTCTGAGACATCGTGCTCGGTAAAGAAAGTAATATATATTTGTTAGGAATAGGTTCTTGAAAGCATTTCTTAATGACATTTTTTCGTGTTGCTCTAAGATGTAAACTAATTTCCCTTCCCCATGTACCTTACTTTTCCCTGTTTTCTGTTTTCCCTCACTTCTTCCAGCCATCCAATAAATTGCGGGAACCGACCAAGCCCGCCGACCTACCCACATCGTGTTTTCCAAAACGCAAACAGAAACAAAAATACCGCTGCCTTCTCCTCCCTTGGTCTGGTGAGGACGCAAACATTCGCGTAATTACAAATTGATCTCCACCCCTTCCCACCCTTCCATCTTAAAGTCGGCTGGTTCCTCACGCTCTGTTTGACTCGTTATTGATGACCTGACGTCATACTTTGGACATATTGCACAAGAACTCTTCAGGTACAGGACTCCGATATTTTCCATCCTGTTCTCTTGATGGAAGCTTTAAAATACAGTGTAATGAACAGCAACTACAGGATTACCTCTGGGCAAGCGCATGGTGCTGTAAGTTATTATGTATTTACACATTTCAGAAGAAAAACCTGATATTAAACTCATGACGTTTTCACCTATAATCACCTATTTCTATACAGCTTCTACTGCTCTTATACACACTTTATTGTTCTTCCTATTTACCACGATGAAAATCTGTTAAACATATTTTGTTTTTGATGAGTACATAGTAATGACGACAACATTTTAAAAACTGATAGAATTGAAAAATTTGAAATAAGAATAACGGATCTCTCCAAAATGACTCATGACCCCCCCCCTTCCAAATTGCGGTATGAAGAGGTTATCTGCATTGTTTTCTTTGTATTCTTACTGGCTGTTTTTATCCAGGGTAAACCTAAGTGAAGGGATTACCAGAGAGGCCACAGGGATAAGATTAACAGCATTGAGTTCCTAGCAATTATATACAGGGTGCATCTTCATTGCTGTCAGATATTTCAAAACAGTAACAGATCACATATGAGCATGGTCGTTTATTACAGTTATTAAAGTATGTACACCTTCGTTGGCTTCTTGTTGCCCGCTGATTGATTGCTTATATTTTGCTTGTTTGGTTTTTCTTTGTAAACCAAATAATTAATCAATAACTAATCGACTTGACTTAGCTGATTGCTGGTCATAGGGCATGAAGGCAGAACAAATTGCATTTTGTAAGTAAAGTAATAAGCACTTTTCCTTTCAGATGAAAATGCATCATGAGCGGCTGAACTTTGTGCAGAAAGACACCCAATAGGTACGTTACCTTCTTTTATTTATTTATTTATTTATTTATTTATTTATTTATTTATTTATTTATTTATTTATTTATTTATTTATTTATTTATTTATTTATTTATTTATTTATTTATTTATTTATTTATTTATTTATTTATTTATTTATTTATTTATTTATTTATTTATTTATTTATTTATTTATTTATTTATTTATTTATTTATTTATTTATTTATTTATTTATTTATTTATTTATTTATTTATTTATTTATTTATTTATTTATTTATTTATTTATTTATTTATTTATTTATTTATTTACTTATTTATTTATTTATTTTACGTCCTCTAACGTTGTCATATCGGACGATGAATGGAATTGCTGAAATGATGCTCAAATGAGCCCAGGGTCCATAGAGCTTAGAGTTACCTAACATTCGTATTTCAGGATAAGGGAAAACCCTGGGAAAAGCCTTATCCAGGTAACTCACCCTGACCGAGATTCGAACTCGGGAACTCTTGAACGTCAGGCAGACACCTTACCACCGCGCTACCGAGATGGGCAGTTATCTTCTTCACGAGCATTCTTCAGAAATTCACCAACGAGGGAGGGGGAGAGAGAGAGACTCACTTGAGAGGAGTGTTTCAGATAGAAAATCATGAAAGTTACAAGATGCAACGGTACCGTGAAGAATGAATTCTTGGTATTTTGGACGCAAATCCATTAAGAGGCACAAGATGCATTACAGTAGGGAAAACACATAACTATCAGAAGAATTCTGTACGAAAGTCTTTGTATCCGTACCACCTTTAGCAGGTGCAAGGATTAAATGTTGTGAACTTAAAGTGAAGAACATTCCGTCATCACAGATTTGTTGTAAGTCTATGAATGTCAAGCATGTGTCTTATTCAATGATGAAGCTGGGTTTATATGCAACGATATCTTCAATTTTCACGGTATTCATAATTGAACTTATGAAAACTCATGAAATTCATCAACAGATGTTCTCCTTAAACGTTTGAGTTGGAATCATTCATGACCATCTTATTGGTCCAGGCTTCTTTCATTCGTAGAATGCAGAGACGTATTTAGTTTCTCAGAAATCAGTTACTTCATTTGATTTATGATGTACCTGTTGATGTCATCCAACAATTGAGATTTTACACGATGGTGCACCAGCTCATTCTAGACGGATAAAGCGTAATTTCTTGAATAATGTATTTCTGCATAGAGAAATTGTGTCTCTACTCCTCCACAGTGTTATGAAACTATAAAGAACTATACATTAATAACAGAAACCTATAAAATATTGCATAACAGTTGTGACCTTTTTTACAGAAAGAGAACGACCTTTGGAAAACTGCTGAAAATGTCATAGTACAAATACATATGAAGAATAGTTGACATTCGTTATTCCGTATATACAGGAAGAAGGGAAGTGAAAAGTAACAATACAAGAAGAACTGGCTTCCATTGAAAAAAATTTTACCAAGATTTTATTCAAAATACACGTTTTAGGGTGTCCGTCACATACATCTTTGTGAACCACATAACTCTAAAAACGTAAAGTCAATTAAATATTTTCAAGAAAACCCACCTCTCTATACCTTTAAGTGGGGGATATATTACTTTTATTTTCACAAAAATCACTTTTGAGGTATTTATGTGGAAAAGTAATGTATGTTTTGAACTTTGGGTGTATCATCCCTTTATTTTGTTTGAATCTTGTATTACAGGGAAATCTTAACTGCAAGACAAAAACGTACCACAGCAAAATATAGAGCTCATACACAGTATGTATCTTAATATATTTTACTGTAAGATTTGCACTTTTCAAAGTATTTAATTAATGTTACAAGTTTAGATTTTTCCCAAGCGTCACCTAACGCATAGAAGGTTTGTGATTCTTCCGCACCCTCCTCTTTCTTTTGTTTAGCTCACAAGATTTCATTACCAAGAAGAAGCCAACATTTGATTTACGTTTCAGCATGTTCAAACTTTCTTGCTTAATTTAAAGAAATTCTCGATAGTAAGTAGACCTTTGAATTTAGGTGAAGCATGTATTTTTAGTGTTTCCCAAAAAGCTAAAATTAATTAAATATCTGCCTTTCATATGAGAAATACATCTATGGAAGGAATTCAGTTATTTTTATGTTTGAGTACCTAACAGTTTTTTTTCCATTACATGTGTTGTTTCATTTTTATTTCACGCATCAATGCATTAACACTATCGGATTAATTTGATTCAAAACTTTATAACTGTTAACTTGTAGGATGGAGAAATTATTGGTTTATTTCAACGCTTTAACGATACATTCATTCATTTTTAGGAAGAGGAGCTGCTCATTTCCCCACTCTAAGACTCTCCCACTCTTTGCATTGATCAGTGACTGCAGCATTATAAAAGTCCTTTCCAAAGAACAAAACAGAGCAGTGGAGTTTTTCACATAGCTTGTATGCTTATTTAACTCATTTATGCTTATTTAACATTAGGTTTTTAAATGTATTCAAATAATCCTTACTTTGCTGCGTTTAAATGTATAATGCGTACTGCAAACAATCAGCTCTAGAGTATAAGGTCAGAAGGCTAGGTCTGTAATGTAAATTGCATTTACACTGAGAGTTTTTTCAATTCATATTGCAACATATGTAACCATAAACTACAAACATACTTTTTATGTAGATTTTTTATATGCATCTTACCTTTTGAAAGCATGCCATAGATCAATTTAAACGTCTGCATGTGAGCCTGTACGTTTTGCCATCATTAAACTGAACGAACCATAAGACATATTAGAAGTCTTAAAATATTAAAATATCTGCAAAAGAACAGAAAAAATCAAAAGAAGGCCTTCAGATGCTTTATAAATAACATAAAGACAAAGTTCTGTTATAGCATTTTAATCTTGAAACCCTCTTTTTTCATATTTATATTTTTGGCAAATTATAATTTTCAATTTGTTGAATACGCTGTACTTTTCCCCATAAATAACATTTTGTAGGTATACTTTCCTTACAAACTGAATAAAAATTGATCAAAAGCTTTTTTTAATGCTTAGTTGTAGTTTTATTGAAGAATGATACGTTTAGACAAAGAATTGAAGCTGATGTTTTAACATTTATTTCTTCCCAAAGTAAGAGAACAATTAAAAATTCGTCTTCTCAGTTTATTAATGTGCTATAAAAGAGGTTTATTTACAAGATATGAACATTATCAAGCAGTAATAATAATACTAATAATAATTGATAAATAAAATATTAATATATGACCTAATAGACATATAAGCTATGAAGCCTGGAACTTGTACTAAACATGTAAGTCGCAACAAGAAGTACGTATCTCATTCATATGATAACATCTAGTGGTTCACTGGTAAAAATGCCAGTCAGTTGGAGAATTTAATGTCATATTGGCATGTTGCTATGGTAGCTTAATATTTGAGCGCAAAAGGATGTAGCCCGGGTGGTTCAAATCTCGTCTAGGCATTGAATTTTTCAGTATGACGCTACCTATCCAAAATATGAATACATCTACTCTGGAATATGCTCACATATATATTAAACTGTAAACGTTGTATTAAAATTTCAAACGAATCGATTGAAGTTGTAGCTATTTAAAATTGGGTGCCGTAAGAATGTGTGCATATTAACAATGTGTTTTTTGCCGCACTCAAATGTGAAAACCTAAATGATGATCACAGGATCTCAAACCCATGAAACTTGGATTGAGCGCTTCTTAAAATATTCGCTCAGGTATTGACGCCAGCGCCACCAAGTGTGGAAACGGCGGACTGTTTGCTCCAGCTACGTCGGCTCAATTGCAAATGCAGTCCTTAGAGTACTTCGAGATGGGGTGAAATAAATCGATATCCCTCGTTATAAAACGGTATACTTGTTGATTGTTTTATTAGTTATGTCTAGTGTGATAGCCACAAGCAATAAACCGCTTATATTCCATTCGCAAATTGGAAGTTTCATAACTACACATAAACCAGAAATAACATTACAGATCTTGCCCCATTTTATGCTTGAAGGGATGAGGTTGTCTAAATACATTTATGGTATTTTACACTCCCTAATGTTTGCTTAAAGTAAGAGAAATTACACTTATATTCCTCGTGTCTGGTGTTGAGGTTCCATAAAGAATTTTCATTTTAATAGCATTTCTGTAAAAATTCCTGCCTGAGTCTATGAACAGGAAATATAACTGAACCTTTTCAGATTTCAGGTGATTTTACGTGTCAAAGATTATGAGAATATACTCCACCTTTAGCCTATTCCTTTCCTTCTCACCTCCTTCACTATAGTCTGTTGGTCTTACTTTCCTGTTACCGCTCACGTCGGATTTTCTGTCTGCCCCTGCTTTAACTTTCCTTTTGTTTTGTGTTTTATTATTGCTATTCTGATATCCACAATTATAGTAAATTATTCCTCCATTGCGTTTGTTTACAGCCAATTTTCTAGCATATTATACCGATTAATTTGCTTTTATTAAGGCTACTTATTTTGTCTGTATTTTTGCAACATTAGTTTTGCCCAGTAATTTCACTTCTATGTTCATGATTTGCTTTCTCACACTACTCTACCGTTTTTAACACTTTAGTCATTTCTTTCCTCGTCTTCTATTTACCTAACGTTTCTGTTTATGGTTTCACAAATATGACTGAATTTATATACTTATTTTGTTTGAATATGCGAGTCCTAGTCGAGTGATACATCACTGAATAAGCATCACTAATGAGGTGCATTATCATCATCATCATCATCATCATCATCATCATCATCATCATCATCATCATCATCATCATCATCATGGCGGCCCGGGTTCGATCTCAGGTGACCGCAAAGTAGGATTTGTGATGGACAACATGGCGCTGGGGTGGGTTTCCTCCGGGTCCTCCGGTTTCCCCTACTAGCATTTCACCAGATGCTCCATCAATCATTCATGCCAGGTGTTGGACCGACCCCTCAACTCTGATTATATCTATATCTCAGGTCAGATGTTTCGACTCCCTCGCTAGGGAGGGTACCCAAGCGCCTCCTAACGTCAGCATTGACGAGAAAGGGATAAAAAATTATTATTATTATTATTATTATTATTATTATTATTATTATTATTATTATTATTATTATTATTATTATTATTATTATTATTATTATTATTATTATTATTATTATTATTATTATTATTATTATTATTATTATTATTATTATTATTATTATTATTATTATTATTATTATTATTATTATTATTATTATTATTATTATTATTATTATTATTATTATTATT
>CM060956.1:62795035-63100035 GCA_030765055.1 Mantis religiosa | reverse complement strand
TGATAGCTACTTCCGAGATGTTCTGTGCTATTGGCTTTACTAACCTCATTATTTACAGTAAGTTTAGCATGTCTTTTTCTTTATTTCTTATGAGCAAATGACTAGCATGTGTCTACCAGAAATCTCCCTTTGCGATCGCTGGTGTCGAACCCGGTCCGCCTTGGTGAGAGTCGAGCGGTCTAACCACTCAGCCACGGCGCCTTCCTGAGTGTAATTAGAAGGTATTGCTGCAAATTACTGTACTGAATGTAGATATTTTATGCAAATATTTACTGCGCTAAACAGATAGTTGGTTGAAAGTAATCGTTTGTAGAATGCCCATGGAAAGTACATATGCCAGAAATAACAATTTTAGATTTCGTAAAGTCAAACAAGAACAGAAACTTTTAGCCAACCTCCGTGGTGTGAGGATAGTGTGCCTCACATTCAAGGGGTCCTGAGTTGGAATCTCTGTTAGGGTGATTTAGCTTTATAAGGGGTTTTATGGATTTCCCCTTAATATAAGAAAATGGAGGTCGTGGAACTCTAAGCTCTAGGAACAAGGGGCTCATTCAACAATTTCATTGATTCGCCAAGCAGTTGATTTATGCAGCTAAAGTCAACAAATAGAGTCAAAGAATCCTTTTTCAGGTAAGGGTGGCTCCAGGTAACGTATGAGACTCGCATTCTTTTTCTTCTTCTTTTTTTCAATATACGTCCTCCAACGTTAAGTCATATCGGACGATGAATGGAATGGGTGAAATGATGCTCAAATGTGTCCAGGGTCCATAGAGCTCAAAGCTACCTCACATTCGTCTTTCAGGATAAGGGAAACCCCCGGAAAAACCTTATTCAGGTAACTCACACTGACCGAGTTTCGAACTTGGGACCTCTTCAACGTGAGACAGACATGCTACCATCTACGCCACCGAGGTGGGCTCGCAATGTTTCCCTCGTTCAACTCATGTCAACGGTCCACTCTAGCATTGGTTTTTCGTGGGTTTCCCGGTCGTTGGACAATTTTCTTTACATAACTTTACTTTCACTCCATTTCGTTTTTGTACTTCAGTTGTTCTAGGTTTTGTAGTGTGCGGAGGTGCCATAGAGATAACGTGAATACACGATACCGGGCTCCAAAGGTAAACAAAAAATGCTTGAGAAGTAAACAACCTTGCTGGTATCA
The DNA here is from genome assembly GCA_030765055.1 of Mantis religiosa. NCBI lineage: Eukaryota > Metazoa > Arthropoda > Insecta > Mantodea > Mantidae > Mantis > Mantis religiosa. The sequence continues at coordinate 63,098,873 of CM060956.1, read as the reverse complement.
TTATTGGCAACTTCTTGTTTTTCCTCCGTCTTCCACATATTTGTTCTGTGATTTTTGCCCAACGAATAAATTACCTGTAATATTAATGCTTTATTTATTCAAGGTGTAGAATGATATAATACTTGTAAAATAAGATGTAATTAGCACTATTCTTTTATCATTTAAGAAAGAGTGAATTCTTCTCTCCACAATGTTAAAATTGCTAAATTCATAATCCTTTATCTAGCAAACTTTACTTCAACTTTATCTGGAAATAAGTGATTATCCTTTTCAGTTCAATGATCTGGTTTTACAATTTTAGTTAGTTTATTAATACGAAATTGGGGACAGAAAGGCAGTTGGAATTTTAATTTTATAATCTTAAAATTAAATCTACTTATTTTCAATAGTTTCGGAGAAAACGGTTCATTTACCTATTACCAAAAAAATCTGATCAGAGAAAAAGCTGTTGGAGTACTCAAACTCGCTCTTAATTCCCAGGAAAGACACCACATGAAGCTATCATATACACAGTACCAATATAAATAATGAAACAACCTTTCTTAAGTGATAGAATGAAGTTCACTTTTCAGCAGGTAGTTTCCCTATAATTTACACAATTCGCTAATGGGGGTTTAATTGGTGCTATCATTTTAGTGCTGTTATTGTAATGATTCCTGATGGGTATATTGTTTGAGTATTTTGAATGCTGGTCAGCTTCATCTATTGAAATATACACGGTGTACATTAACGAGGAAAGTCAAGGTAGAAAAGGAACCACACCCCAACTTTTCCCCCCTCGACCCAAGTAAACCAACAACTTGGGAATGTAATGTAATAAATATAAAACAACAAGTTTGCAAGCAGATTGTCAATTGTAAGTTGTTACGCGAAACAAACAAAATTTTACAGTAAATTGCATTTTAGAATAACTATTGAAAGTTGCAATTAGGTTGTTGACTTTAAGGTGGTATCAAGAACAAAAATATAGGAATTGTTCTATTTAGTGCTCTGCCATTATACATATAATAAGTACTTGCGCAATAAACGATCAATAAAATAACTTAGCTCTCGCAATCGGCACAACACACCTTCGAATGGCGATATATGACTAACCCAGTTCAAAAAAAGGTCAGTGATAAAAGTCATATAAGCAAATATGTCATCACTACCGCTAAATCACGTGTTATCGTGCCATGTGCTTGAGAGCAAAGGAACCTCCTCTTTACTTCGTTTAAGAATTAACATGCATTTCAGGCAAATCAACTCTGTTGCGTAATATATTTCATTAAAACAGTTACAAAAATATAAATTTGACAATTCTCTTCAAACATATAATGATATATAACCATGTTAAATAACGAACTAATTTTTATCGCACAACAGTCTATACTGCAATAGCAACCAATGAGAGGTGATAAGGTCACGTGACTGTTTAGAGATAAGGGGCAAGCTTATGTGAAACAAGGATTAGTTGTCAGAATCCTTGCTAAATGCTCTTGTTCTATGTCTACATGAGTCCCTAAACGTGTTGGTTCACAAAATTCCACTGCCGTTAGAATGAGGAATTTTATACGTATATAATTGACATCCTTCAGCATTAAGTCACATCGGACGATGAACGAAATGGGTGAAATGATGCTCAAATAAGTCTCGAGTCCATAGAGGTTAGAGTTAACCGATATTCATCTTTCAGGATAAGGGGAAACCTTGGAAGAAGCTTATCTAGATAACTCACCCTGATCGAGATTTGAACTCGGGACCTCTTGAACGTAAGGTAGACACGCTACCACCTACGCTACAGAAGCGGGCTAGAGGAACTTACAGCTTAAATGCAAGTGCATCCCATTCAGTATTTTCATCATTTAGATATGCTGCATCTCCAAAACATGATTTCGTTTTATCAAGATACCCATGGAGGTTTTGTGGCATCACAAAAAATTATGTTCAGTTCATAGACATCTGTAAATATTCTCCATATCCTGAGGTCCACTGTTCCCTATAAAATCAGAGCTCAAGTAATCTTGCTGGTTGAAACATTGTTGAATAAACCTCGATGGCTCTGGCTCCGTGGATCTGGTTAAATTCTTCAATTAGTACCTATCTAACTTTTTCAGCAGTAAGTAGGGCAAGCACAGTCCACTCAAAAATCAGATATCAATAGTTTATGAAAATTAGTTAGATAATAATCTTGGTATTTTAGTTCAGAATATCGCAAGGATGCGATAAGAAGATATTTCAGAAAAGCTTCCCATCCCAAACTAATGTTCATATGGGAAATTTTAAATAGTTTTTGTTTTCTCAAAATAGATCTAACGAGCCATGTATTAAACATCCCAAATGTATGGTGAACATTTGAATCAAAATAAAATATGTTTAATATAGGAGTATTTTCTCACAAATGAGATGTACATCTTGGATTTTCTAGAAATTTCCACAAAGGCCCTCTTCATGCTGGATGATTTTTCCATAATTGGCAAACTGCACAAACATTGGATGTCTCGTTAAAACATACGATTTATGACAAATACTTATTTTTAGAGTGAACCAAGTTGTTTTCTAAAATAGGAATACGTTATTCGTTTCTTCTTTCCCCTCCCCCTTTTCTCCTTTAGCTTTGCAAAGAACAGAACTTCAAAGGCATCATATAAACTATCTAAAAACCTTTCAAGCATAATGTATTCACAATTTTCCTTTGCAATAAAAGAAAATTAGTAATAAATTAATTACTGATAATTAATTATCAGTTAAGTTTAATATGAAGTAGATAGAGAAATAAGCGTAAGTAGGAATAGTTTGTATCACGAGTCGAGAAAGTCACGCCAACCTCGCAAACGACATGTTGTTTCACGACGATGACGATTTTATGGATTATGTTGTTTTCAGTGATAAATCGACCTTTCACCTTAGTAGACATGTTAACACTCATGATGTGTGCATCTGGATCTCAGAAAACCCTCACGAGATGGTAGAAATGCAAAGAGAATCCCCTAAAGGGATTTTTTTTTGTGCCGTAGCCCGGCGAGAAGTTTATGGACCTTTCTTTTTTTGTGAACCTACTGTGACTGGCACTTCTTACCTTGATACACTAGAGCAATAGCTCTTCCCTCAGTTGAAAGAAAATGAGCCAGAGAACTTCGTTTTCCAGCAAGATAGTGCGCCACTTGATTTGTGCCGTGTGACAAAGGGTAGTCGCATTGAACGTTTATAAAGTTCATGGTAAAACTGTTTGAGTTGCTTTTTCATTTGACATATTATTTATAATTGTAAGTTGAATGTAATAAATATTATAAAGAGTTAAAACCCCGATATTAATTTATATACACCCTATATATCAAGTTTTAAATATAGTTTAACTTTTCACTGCTGCTTCACTTTCTTCTTAAAGTGGCGGCATAATGAACTACCCACGATGTAGCTTCTTCTTCCGGGAGGCTCTCTTGGGGAGTCGAACACAAGACCGCTCTAATCTCTTGTAATAACACTGATTGCACGCCCACAGAACATTTTTTCATACCAAAAAAACGTACTCACTAACTCGATAACTTTCTTACTCCTCGCGCGTAACATGCTGGTTTGTGTAGCCGCTGAAAGTTTCCACAGAATATTCTGAAACGTTCTGGAGGCGGAAAGAAGAGAGGCTTTCATGACGTTCTAATGAATTGCCGATAGTACTTGTGGTGTTTCCACTGGGTGAGAGCGCTAATTATCGCCCGACGCCGAAATTTCGACGCTGAGCCATAACCGTGCATCACAATATTTCTGTATTACCTCCTCTCGTGTAACTCTTGACTAAGCTCGAAAATCTCATTTCGTCCGCTTGTGTATTATTGTTATCTCTTATTTGACAATAGTTTATGCTTTGTTTCACATTTAGCCCGTCTCTGTAGCGTGTCTGCCTCATATTCAAAAGATCTCGAGTTCGAATTCTGATTAATGTTATATCTGGATAAGTTTCTTCTGGGGTTTTCCCTTATCCTGAAAAGTGAATGTTGGGTAACTCCAAGCTCTACGCACCCTGGGTTCATTTGAGCATTACTTCATCCATTTCATCTATTCATCGTCTGATATAACTTAACATTGAAGGAAGTTAAAAAATTACATATTACTGGTATTGCCGTGACTGTTATATCTTGTCTTGCCTTATTTTTAAAGGTTCGTTGCTCTACAGACAACTTGGAAACTTTTAATATGTCTACATCTTGGTCTTCATAGTAAGTTATACCGTAGCGTAGACAAGGTTTGGAAATGTTTTCACTACCCTGAATTAATTGGGCAGATCACTCGCAGATATATTAATAAGCTATGTTTCAGGTAAACTGATACGAACACTAGGAGCATAGCTAACTAAACTTCTCTAACAACCATTTGAAGTTTAAAGCCATGGGTTGTCTTGAAAGAAAACCAAGTGATAAATAGTAATTTACGAATGCTTATTGAATAATTTATTCCAATGGAACCCAAAATATAGGCACTAACCTAGGTAGCAAGAGAAAGACGAGCAGTAGCTCATTCCCCAGACGAAAGCTTCCTGGCTAAAACAGTGTAAATGAATAGTTACAAGTTAAATTCAAATCAAAAACAGCTCCCTCCTTGACTCCAATACGTCAAACAAATGCGGCCATTACTGTCAAGACGAAACAAAACACACCAAAGAACAGGCTAAATATAGCGTAGGTACGCTCATCATGAGAATATATATACACGAGGGGTGTCATAATAGTAGTTTTAGTGATTTGAGTCCTTTGGCTTTTTACAGTGAATGCCAGAAGTGACTGAGGTGTAAGATGGAGAAAATTGAGGCTCGTGATGTGAACAAGTTGCTGCATTTGAAGGGCAAATTTGCTCGGGAAATCCATGATGAGATGACTGCTGTTTATGAAAATGATTGCCCATCGTATGACACTATTGTGAGGTGGAAAAGGAATTTTCAAACTGGTTACATGTCCCTGACATATCAGCCAAGAGCTGGAAAGTAAAGTGTTTAATACTGGAAGACAGTCGAGCAACCATCCAAATGATCATGAATGAGACATATCTTAGTTATGGTAGTGTGTGGAAAATTATTCATGACGAGCTCTTCGTCATTGTTGTGGTGTTGACTGTCAAGGAAAGATTTGAGATGCAAAAACAGATGAAAGTCGCTAGGAGTGAGGTCAGGGCTGTACGGGGTTGGTCAAACACGTCCCAGCCAAATCCCTGTAGGATGTTTTTCGGTGCATTTGCAGTGTGGTCGTGCGTTGTCGTGAAGAAACACAACACCTTTTGACAGCATTTCTCGGCGCTTATTCTGTATTGCGCGGCGCAATTTCCTAAGTGTCTAGTAATAAACATCTGCCTTCATTCTTTGACCACGCGGTAAGAAATCAATGAGTAAGATGCCTGTCCTGTCCCAGAACACTTATAATTTTGAGTAGAGTTAATAGTATATCTTTTTGGGGGAGGGGCTTTGCCCCTCCCCGTGGTGTTTAAAGTGAATGATGAAGTTTATTTGTGGTTTAGTTTAGGGAGGGATTTTCCTTCCCCGGTGTAAGATGATGAGAGAAGTGTTGTAAGTAATAATGTGGTGTAGTAATGGATGAGTAAAGTTTTTTGGATGGTTGTTTTGTAGTGAAGGATATTAGTGAATTGAGTTATGGATTATTGTTATGGATAATTTGAGTGAAAGATGAAGGAGGATTTGAATGAATTATTTTGAGAAGTGGATATTGGAAAAATGGATTTAAGGAGTTGATTTGATAAATTATAGAGATGTTATTTTATTTAAATTTGGTGTAAAATGAGGATAGTAAAATTTTGAGAAGGTGTTTTGAGAAATTATAGAATAGGAATATATATATATATATATATAATTATGTTGAAGGTCTAAGAGATTTAATAGTTGAAATGTGTTTTAGTATAATGTTAATTTGATATTTTTGTGTTAATAAGGTAAAAAAAATTAAATTATAAATAAATGAAATAAATAAATTAAATTGAATTGTTTGGTTTGGTTGTTTGAAGGTTATTGTAATGGTTTAATTTTGAAATATATGAAGGTTGTTGAATGTATAATTATTGTTTGTTTAATATGTTTGAATTGTATTGTTATTTTTGAATTTGAAATTTATATTTTATTTGATATAAAGTAGATTTGAAAAAAAATATTGATTGGTGTAGAATTAAAAATAATAATTGAAATTGTTTGTTTATATAAATTGATATAATGTATTTTAAATTGTTTAAAGAATTTGGAGTAAATAATTTGTAAATTTTGTGATTGTTGTAATGTAAATTTTATGAATTATTTTTATATAAGTTTTTGGTTAAATGTTTTGTAAGTTTTTAAGAAGGTTTTTATCAGTTAAAATGGTAAATTGATAAGTTTTAAATGTACTGGTTACCAGTACATTAAGTATCGGTTTCCGGTATTGTAGTCTTATTTTGTAATTGTAGCTGGTTGCCAGTTATTTGTATACTGGATTCCAGTAAATTTTTATTAGTTAAATCGTAAATTTTTAAATTGGTAGTTTTTGTATTTGTTTAAAATTTCTTTTTCTTTTTAATTTTTTTTTTTATTTTATTATCTGAAAAATGATTGTTTAAATTGTATGTTTGTATTTATGTGATAGTTAATAAATTAGAATTTGGAAATCATGTCCCGGTATAAGAAATTAGGTACCGGGATTAGATTTTCAGATTTTATTTATTTATTTATTTATTTATTTGTCCCAGAACACTTCCTGTAGGGGAGGGGATCTGTCCCCTTCAGCTGCCGTGGTGTGGGCGCTGCGGACCCCTAGCACTCGTGGTACCTCTGACGTTACTAAAGGAACCTCGGGCCGAACTGCCGAGCCCCTCCCGTAAGGGAATTGTTCGGATTGGGTTGGACTCGAGGGGCAGTGTGTTCCCGACACGCACGGGGAAATGGGTACTTCTGGCCAGGCTACGGCCGCCCGGAGGGGGTAGAGGGTTGCCCAAAAAGTTCCGGGAACTAGGCTACAGAGCTAGTAGAATGTGTGCTAGATCACCAGGCGGCCCCACCGTGGTCTTTCGGTAGTCTTCCCTGCGGGGTTGACGCGCGTAAGTGGCGTATCCACTTCCATCCCGTCTTGACGTTGTGCTCAGCGAGGGGGGGGGCTTTTTAGACTCCATGTATTGTGCCCTATGGAAAGAGCCCCGGAGTATCCATCACTCCCGGGTGGAAGGAGGCCTGGGTCCTTGATCCTACGGGTCCAGGACTAATGGGAGTAGATCCTCTGCACTTAACTGTCCCGTAACACTGTGCACATCATTTTTCGAGGTGTCAAGATTTGTTTCGCCTTAACCTTTGTTGGGGATGAGGTGTTCCTCCATTCCATTGATTGACGCTTACTTTCAGGGGTGTCGTAAGAAACCCAAGTTGCATCTCCTGTGACTATCTGTATCAGAAATTCTTCGCCGGCTTCACCATAACTGGTAAAAAAAAACTGAAGTGCACTACCCATCCGCTTTGTTTTGAGTTGCTCAGTAAGAATCTTTGTCACCCAACGTGAGCAAAGTTTACGAAATTTCAGTTTTTCGGTAACAATTTCATTAACTAGTGATCGTGAGATTTGGGGAAATTCCATAGCGAGGGCACTAATTGTAAACTTGCGGTTTTCCTGGATCTTGTCATCAATCGCGTGAACCAGTTCTTCTGTAACCAAAGATGGACGCCCACTTCGTTCATCATCGTGCACTTCACTACGTCCGTCATTGAACTGTCGGACCCATCTTCTCACCATTGTATCACTCATCACATTTTGTCCGTAAACATCGCAAATTTGCCGATAAATTTCAATTGATTTCACTTTCCTAGCATTCAGAAAACGAATCACATATCTGATTTCACAAGCGGTGGGATTTTTAATCAACACCGACATTGTAAACAAGCACAACAAAGCGTACGTGGCTGACAGCGATCTCACAATGGCGCACGTTTCTTCTCCTTGATACAGAGCGTCTTTTTGCGCATGTGCGCAACTGCGATCGCAGCGCTGCAGCGGAGATAAATTGAAACAGAACTTACTTTCTGGACGCCCCTTGTATCAACATATATAATTATGTACTGTGGGTGTAGGGAATAAAAAATAAAAGCTGGGCTAGATTTTGAAATGTATCAACAGTATCATTTTCGTTGAATCTTTTCGTCCATATTGGTCAAGTGGTGCACATCTGTACCTAAATAAGTGTACTGTAAAGTTATGCAGTTTTATATTAAGCTTTGAAAAGAAGTCTTAACGTCAACAATGTAGGTACTGTACCAGATCCTGCATTATATTTGTGTAACAATTTGGCTATATTAGGTACACATTCTAGATTACTACTTAAAAGGTTTAAAATGTGGCAGTATAGTTTTTATAGTTGGAAGGTAGCTTATGGACAAATGATTAAATCTAGAGCTTTAAACATCATTCACTGACATGAGAAATTGAAGATAACACTCAGTGAAAACAATTTTAATCCTAACATTTCATTGTTACCTCATTTTATTTATTGTAATTAAACTTACATGTATATCAAACGTAAGACCATGTGTCAATTAATGTAATGGCGGTTTATCTGAATGACTCGTAAATACGACTTTCTAACGAATTCAACTGTTTCCAATCCAAAGTAATCAATTAGTATATCAACATCAATGCACTTTCTCTGCACAGGGAACCATATTACAAATTGTAACAATTGCAAATAAACAAAGCAGTTACATAACAATAGTAATAATATTTAATGATAATTTAATAAAAGTAATGTTAAATGAATGTGTTTATTTTTAGTTTATTTTTAATTTATCCTGCTGATATTTTTTGAACAGCGATCTATTCATCATAGTATTTTAACTAATCCATGTCTTATATGCTTTGCATTTATTTATAAGAAGACTTAAGTATACATATGCAGTATTGCTTTATAATGCCTATACAGTGCAAGATGAATACTTATACTACTACAGCCATATACTCATATACAGAATCAAATGAATCTACTATTTATTTTGTATGTGTTGGTAAGGATATTCCAAGTAAACTAAAATATTTAGTTTCTGTTACATTATTATTACATTCGTCGAAAACAGTTCTGTTAAACCATATAAAGTTATTTTCATATTTTATTGTTAATTGTTGCTCATTTATTGGTTTATTTTATATTTTTAGCATCATAGTTATCTTGGTACATCTTTTGTTATTTAATAGTTTTCATTGAAATAATATATTACCTTATTCCCGGTGGGCGGTGGGGACTTTTCTCCGACCAAGATAATTCCTCATCTTTCCCAGAGTCTCCGCCTCTGTAGCGTAGATGGTAGTGTGACTGCCTCACGTTCAAGAGGTCGCGAGTTCGAATCTCGGTTAGGGTGGGTTACCTGAAAAAGGTTTTTCCGGGGTTTTCCCTTATCCTGATAGACGAATATCAGTAACTCTAAGCTCTATGGACCCCGGAGTTATTTGAGCATCACTTCACCCATTTCATTCATCGTCCGACGGGCCCAAATGACCTTGTTGTCGACGGGCCCTAAAACACCACACACTCACTCACTCAATCACTTCATCATCCGATATGACTTAATGTTGGAGGACGTAAATTACCCCCGCAAAAAAAAAAAAAAAAAAAAATCCCAGAGTCTGGAAGTATGAATGAGAGGGCGAATGTGTGCGTGATCTAATGATTAAAACACAACGAATACGAGTTAACATCTTCGATATGTTCCAAAGGAAAACGGCCGCCGATATGACCATTGAAGTTAAAGGCAGGGTATAAATGGAACAAATTATATATATATATATACAGGGTGTCCATAAATGAATATCGGGGTTTTAACGCTTTATAACATTAATTTTATTAAACTTACAGTAATGAAATATATGTCACATGAAAGAGCAACTCAAACAGTTTTATATACGAGCTTACAAGTGTTCTATGTGAGCACCATTTGTCACACGGCACACATCAAGTCTATAGCTGAGTTCTTCCCAGACGTTGAGCAGTGTGTCTTCAGTAATTGTTGCAACAGCTGCTTCAATCCTGTTTTGTAATTCATGGAGGTCAGCTGGTAATGGAGGTACATACACACGATCCTTGATGAAACCCCAAAGGTAGAAATCGCATGGCGTTAGGTCGGGTGAACGTGGAGGCCACGCATAGCAAGCTCTGTCATTGGGTCCCTTGCGGCCAATCCAGCGGTCGGGTAAAGTTACGTTCAACCATTCGCGTACTGCGTTGTGCCAGTGAGGTGGCGCGCCATCTTGCTGGAAAATGAAATTCTCTGGTTCATATTGTTCCAACTGAGGGAAGAGCCATTGCTCTAGTGTATCAAGGTAGGAAGTACCAGTTACAGTAGCTTCACCAAAAAAGAAAGGTCCGTAAACTTTCCGCCGGGATACAGCACAAAAAACATTGATTTTAGGGGAGTCTCGTTGCACTTGTACGACCTCATGAGGATTTTTTGAGCCCCATATCCGCGCATTATGAGTGTTAACATGTCCACTGAGGTGAAAGGTCGATTCATCACTGAAAACAACATGATCTAGAAAATCTTCATCGTCATTAAACAGCATTACGTTAGCGAAGTTGGCACGTAAACCATGGTCTGCAGGCTTTAGAGCCTGTAACAACTGTAAACGATAAGGACGTAGTTGCAATCGTTTCCTTAAAACTTTCCAAACAGTCGACTTAGCAATTTCTAATTCACGACCAGCCTTCCGAACTGATTTCTTTGGGCTACGAGTGAACGACTCTCTCACTCGCTCAACATCCTCTTCGCTAACTCTTGGTCGTCCCGTGCTCTTCCGTTTACAAAGGCAGCCTGTATCTTCAAACTGATGAAACCATCTACGGATGTTATTGTCACTTGGAGGATCACACCCGAACTTAATGCGGAACGCACGTTGCACAGTAACTACAGATTCGGTCTTTGCAAACTGCAAAACACAAAACGCTTTCTGCTCACTAGTCGCCATCTTTGCTACTACCGCTTTCTAGCGGATCGCGGCGTAAACATTTCACGCACATGCGCACTGGTGCCAACGAATAAAACTGTTTGAGTTGCTCTTTCATGTGACATATATTTCATTACTGTAAGTTTAATAAAATTAATGTTATAAAGCGTTAAAACCCCGATATTCATTTATGGACACCCGGTATATATATATATATAGTACGCGCAAGATAAGAAGAACGCTGGATTTACGGTGTAGTGCGGGTAGAGTGGAAGTTGCGTGAGCTAACACTCTTTTGTTTCTGCAGTGTGGTCAAAACCACTGTTCAGCAAAATAGCGTGTAAGATAAGTGAAGATATGCGCCGCAAGTGTGATATCTATGGACAAACATTAAATTGAACTCGATCCTATAAGTTGTATATTTATATATATTTACTATTTATGAAACACATAAAAACAGTAAACAAATGTTATGAAAGCTAATAAATACTCACTCATTCACTTTATGATTCTTCGATTTCTGAGTCCACTGCATCAGTTTCATCTCTAGTGATGTGTTGGTGTGTTGATGATAATTTCATCAATCGCATTTTCTATTACACCATTGTTTCTCCAATATTTCATTTCCATTTCTTGGACCTTCTTGCAGTATCCTTCCCAATCCGTCGCAGTTAAAGAAGAAAATCTTCTATAGCAAGTTTCTGCAGATGTGTGGCTGCCATCACCAGTAACGTTGTATCCTCTGAAAACATTCTTTATTTTTGCCCACGCCAGTTCAATTGCATTCAGATCACAGTTATACGGAGGCAAACGAATAATAGTGTGTCCACTTTCGAGAGCCATAACACCCACAACATACGTAAGTCTTGCTCCCAGGTTTGTTGGCCTCTATTAAATACCGGTGTAGCTTTGGTAATGGAGGGAAATAGAAAGCTATATAGATATATACAAAGGGCTCAGAACAAGAGAAAAAGAAAGATAAAAGAGCAAGGTATAAGGAAAAGGAGGAAGCCAAAAAGGAAACGATTAAAGGGAAAATAAGAAAGAAAATATCACTATTAGTTACCATACACAGATCACAGCCTTACCTGCTTTTTCCTGGTGTTTTTGGAAATTCATTGGGATGAGATGTACAAAATGATTTAATACGCCTGACTGTGCTGACGCTTTTTCCTGTGTAAGCAGATTTGCTGCGTGGGAACATTAGCTGGCTGTTATCCTTTTCTATATCGCAACTTTCTGCAACTTTCGCTATTATTTTGCGGCCATCACTGTGCACGACTGTACGTGCATGTTTCCGAGTCGGAGTTCATTGCTCGGAAGGTACATATGATGATGAATTTGGTGTGTCCTCAGCCATAATTACATAATTACTGGTTAAGCTATAGTAATTAACCTCAAATTTGCACAGAACGAATGCACACAGAAAACAAATAGCGCGCGTAAAAGCTTAGCACATTAGTCACTAGATCTCAGAGTGTACTAGTGTAGTGTACTTGTATAGCGCATTTCATGTTTCTAAGTTGTCATCTGTGTTAACGAAGTTAGCCGAAACCTACCGAGTGAGGACTTGGGAGACGAACGCTCAAGATAAATTGCGCATATTGTATATATAACCATCCACAATTTGATGTCCTAAGGCACACAAGCACATCTTTTATGTTGTTGTAATTTACGTCCTCCAACGTTGGCATATCGGACGATGAGTGAAATTGATGAAATGAGGTTCAAATGAGCCCAGGGTTCATAGAGCTTAGAGCTTCCCGACATTCGTCTTTAAGGATAAGGGAAAACACCAGAAAAAACCTTATCCAGTTAACTCAACCTGATCGAGATTCGAACTCGGGACCTATTGAATGTGTGGCATACACGCTACCATCTACGCTACCGAGGTGGGCACATGGGATTGCATATAACTTTTAAGTGGTGGAGATACTTCTTATTCTTTTCTAGATTTGTAACGATGGCAAAGACGCAGTGTTAATTTTTATTTATTTTTTACTTGAGTGAGATTGGTCCTTTAGAAATTTTGTTTCCATTTGCGTTGCCATTTTCTTAAAGTGTCCTTTACTAATATCCTTTCAGTTATCTAGGGAGCTGTGACTGTCCCTGTAATATATAGTTTTAATGGTTTAACGTCGTTTGACCAGTAGGTCATACCGGAGAATGAATGAAATGGGTGAAATGATACTCAAATGGTTGCGGTATCCATAGAGCTTAGAATTATCTGAAATTTGCTTCTCAGAAAAGGGTAGATCCTGGCATAAACCTTATTCACCTCGTGTAACCGAGCTTCGAACTCAGAAGCAACCGCCACCCCATAGAAGTGCGCCTCACAATATTGTATGGCTGTGAAACTACGGTTTAAACGGGAAAGTAGGGAATTCAGAGAGCAGAGATGAATTTCCTTAGACAAGTACATAGTTGTTTCAAACTTAATAGAATTAAAGTATAATAAACCTAAAGAGAACTAAAAGTAGGAAGTTGTTATTATAACTTAATGAACCATAACATTCATAAGACCTTTTCTACTCACTATTATTCAACTTATTCTTACCAATGATTATTCTTGTCTTTATATAGTGTAATTGAGGTAGATATTTCTAGAAATGTATTTTATTGCGTATTCATTTACGTATATAGGGCAATGGAAATAGGGAATTTTAATAGATTAAACAATAATCAAATCTTGTAATAGTTGATCATTGTGTAATGGCATTTGAAGTTCCGCTCTCTATACACATGTAGCAGATAAAAACGGAATAGAGAGGAGAAAAACGAAAAATAACGAAAAATGCCTTACCATTTGTGAAATATAAGGATTAGAATATTCAAAGCAATAAGATGTGTATCTCTTAAATGGCTAATACTACAAAAGTGTACTGGATATAAATTGTGTGTTTTAACGAGACGTACGTTTTTTGTGTAGTGGATCTTTTTCTATCTCTTGCTCTCTACTTGTTATGAAAAAGTCGTTACACCCGTTCTTGAGAATACACTGGACGACAATGAAAATGTTCCGGGCTTAAAATGAGTGAATTTACATGTGTTTCTATCTGCTGAAATAAAAAATCACAATAAAATGATAGATTGGCTCTTGTTTTGAAGATAAAGTGACATTTCATTTTTTAGAGTGGATATTTTAAATTTGGGAATTTTTTTTGGGAGATAGCACACCTGTCAAATAAAAAAACACAATCAGAGAGAAATTTTGGAAATTAAGAGATGCAAAAGTTAAGGAAGGCATTTTTGGTGGACCACAAATAAGATAACTTGTAAAGGATCCTGCATTTGGACAAATTTTGGAGGGGAAAGAAAAGGAAACTTGGGAAGCCTTCAAGGGTGTTATTCATGGATTTGTAGGAAACAAAAGAGATGACTGTTGGTTTTTGTATAGGGATTCTGCGGAACTCCATCACAAGAGGCAAGCTAAAAGACGACGAAGTCAATAGGCCACCACATGATTCTCTTCAGACTCGACTATCTGCGAATCTTTGCATGTAATTACCAGTTAAAAAAATCAAATGCACTTTTATTGTTGTTAGCATGTATGTAATTAAAATGTATCCTTTTCTCTCAATCCGTTAATATGTAATACTTCTACCTGGGGTATATCGTAGAAACTAGAGCTAATAAAAATGTTGTCTAATTTGTTTTTCTCAACCCAAAATTAGTAGGAGTTGCCTCATGAAGAGCTCGAAACATTCAAAAATTATTTTTTGTTGCCCAGTGATATTGAACTTTTGAAAACATCCCACAGAAAGGAAATTTGGGATGGGTATATCCTTCGTGGCACATTTTTTGCTAACAGAAGTTAAATACAAAGTTTGATATCTAAAATATTTTTGTAGTTAACTTGATATAAGCTCAATGAGAACAGGAGAATAAAGTAGGTTCACAAAACAATCAAATCTTTTAAGAGCTGTTCGCTATGGGATCAATCTGACTGACATTACATGGTCTTTGCATTAATAAGACGTAACAAATGAAAGTAGCTTCCTGTTTGAGAAAAGTAGATACAATATTTGAAAATTAAAATTAAAATGATCTCGATAATGGTTATCTCCAAATAAAAAAATGTTATTCGACGATGTATGATTCGATATAACAAGTAAGCATACCCATTGGGCAGTAAAACATATCCTTTTGTTGTTATATTGTCACGTTCTGGCTTGTTATCCAAATATATCCTCACAATTTTATAATTCATACTCTATTAGGAAAATAGAAAACTTAACATGAAATTTTAAGGCATGCAAACAAGTATAGCAGGCGCGTTGCGATAAGGTGACCAGCGCAGTTATTTGAAATGAAAAAAGTTGTCGAATGTTAAATTATTTAAAGCAAAAAACGATGAAATTGAATAATTTCTGCAGAGACATTCAATGAATACAATAATGAAAGCGCGTAATTTGCAAAACATTGCAACAAGAAAAGCGACCGAACTGCAAATTGGTAAAAACTCATTTAAAGCCAGCCTATTACGATTGTATCATTTTAAAAAGCACTTTAAAATAGCGAGTCCTAAAATAACGTCTTTCGTAATACGAGGGCTGTTCAATAAAGAATTATCTTTTTTTTTGACAATGCACCTTTACTTATCGTCATAATTTTGATGGTGCTTCTCAAAACAGTCTTCCCTGAATGCGATGCACTTTTCCCAGCGTTTCTGCCAGTCTTCATAGACATGCTGGAAACAATTTTTGAGATATACTTAAAACTCGCCCCCGCAGCCTTCACCACTGCTTCTGATGATGGATAATGCCCCCCCCCCTAAGACGTTTCTTCAAGTTAGAGAATAGAAAACAGTCACATGGTGCTAATTCCGGACTATAGGGAGGGTGAGGGATGCACTTCATGTTGATTTTTGCAAGATATTCAGCAACAACATTGGCAATATGCGGTCGCGCATTATGGTGATGCAGCATCCAGCCTGCTTCATGGAAATGTGGTATTTTGCGCTTATATGGACTTGCAATGTTCTCAGGACATCCCTGCAGTATTGTCCAGTTACTGATGTGTGTGCAGATACAACATGCTGATAAACCATTCCATGAATATCAAATAATGAGATGACCATAACTTTTCCAGCAGAAGCAACCGCTTTTGCTTTTTTGGGGGTTGATGAAGGAGATTTCCCCACTGAGTTTTGCTGTTTGCTCTCAGGATCAAAATGATGTAGCCAAGTTTCATCAGCAGTGATTACGTTTGAAAGAAATTCCGGATCTTCCTCTAACATCAACTTTAACTACATACAGACCTGCACGCGAATGTCCTTGTTCGGGAATCAACATTCTTGGAACCCATCGCCCACAAACATGTCTCATGTGTAATGTTTCTGTCACCAACGTGTGGGTGGCATGCAATGGAATGTTCAGTATTTCAGAAAGTGATCTTAAGGTAATTTGTCGACTTTTTTTTTCACAATGACATCAGCAGTGTTGATGTTTTCTTCCGTAAGAGCAGTAATTGGAGCACCGGTTGCACCTTCCTTTGAAATTGACTGTCTCCCCTCTTCAAACATTTTAAGCCACCGTCGAGTTGTGCTGTAGGGAAGAACAGACTCTCCATAGGCCTCCTGTAACATTTTATAGACCTCAACTGAAGACTTTTTGAGACGAAAGTAGAATTTCAAAGCCGCATATTGTTCCTCGCGTGTTACCTCCATTGCAGTGGAAGGCTATAGTGAACATGCCTGAACTTGCATGGTTCTCACAGGAGGGAACAAGGAGTACCATCAATGAAACTACTACGGCGTGTTTGTTTCACATTAAGCTAACATAATATAATAAGTTTGGATTTTTGTGCGAGAAATTATGACCGTAAAAAATTATGATCATTCTTTATTGAACAGCCCTCGTAAATCGGCATGGTGAAAAGAAACTTTAGCTTGATTAAAAAAAATCAGACTTTTAGAAAACACTGTAAATCACACGCCCACACATTTGATGACAATAAAATATGTAATGCAGATGAATCGTTTTTTAATAGGGAAATGCCAATGGGAAGAGCATTGGAGAAATGAAGCACTACGGAAGTAGAGGGTGCTGTGCAATCAGATTCCTACACTCTAATAGTGTCTCAGTCAAGCAAACTGTTGCCAAAGTTATTTGTATTTCCTCTGATTATAGTAAGAAAGCTGAAGAATAGACATTAAAGGCGGACAGTATAATTATAAAATGGAATGCCTTGGGGAAAATGAAAAAGCTGTTGTGTAAGTTAGCACTCCTTCCGTAATCAAGAACACAAAATATCTTACTTCTGGACTCATATGGTGTTCATGACTACATAGAGCACATTCAGGGAACACATTCTCTGAATTCATTTCTATCACATTAATTGTGTTAGATTGGCCAACATTTGCAGAAGTACTTATGTTTAAATAGTAAATATCGTCAAATAGAACAATTATGATTTGTCGTACCTTTTCAGAACGTTTGCACGACAGAAATACTTTCTTATGTAGTAAAATGTTGTTTATCTCTTACAATTTATCAATTATGCAGTCATTTACAATGAAGAGAAGTGCAGAGGCAGTTCTCAGAAAATTAAAGATTGTGGGTTGTGTTTCATTTAGTGTGAAAATATTTTAAAGGTATGGTATTTTATTAAAAATAGAACCAGTTTTCATAAAATAAAAAAGACAATTATTCTTTGAAAATGGTAATTTGGGGTGGACAGGTTTAACAGACGTTTACTTTTTGAGTTATACGTTCACATAGTGATCAAAGTACAGCAGAACTTCCTATAAACTGGTCAATATAAACTTGAAATAATTAATTATAGCCATTAATTATTACACCTTAATAGCTATATTTTCCTGTACTACGTAATAAATAAAACAGAAGGGATATTGTATTTCACCAGAAATTCCAAGCAGAAAGTTCCAGGGAATGTGTTTTGAGTTCCCCTGAAGCCAAAAATATTTCTTTTTTGAGGGGAGGAACAAACACACACTACACTGGCTTTATTTCTAAACAGGTCCTTAGATTCAGAGAATGTGAAGATGTATATCAAATTTTTATGTGGAATGCTATATCTTCTGTATCTACTATGTACCTGATAAAGGGGGTAAACAAGTAAATCTATATTTTTGGCACTGATATGCATCTTGTAAATTGGCATAAAAGGAAGGCTGGACAGCTATAAAGTCGCTTTTATAAACAAGCATTCTTTACAGGTATTGAAGGTTATAGAAGGGTTTACTCCCGTGTCCTCAGACGGTTATTTTCATGGCCTTACACCCAAAATAATCCTATCATTTTATCTTATACCTTCTGAACTGCAGCACATGTGCATATTTGGGGTGTTGATTGTCATATGTCCTTTTTCGAGACCTGGGCAAGGGTTGCGTAGGGAGTTCCGAACTCGCTTTCCTCCTTTGTTGTAGTGGTGATTCCTCAGATATTCGTTGGCCTGTTACTCGCGTGTCCAGTTTGGTTTCTCACGCGGGCTTGAAATCTGGTCATGGGTCATTTCTTGTCTAAACTGGGTCTTTAAAACTGGAAATTCCAGCTTCATATGTCAGATATGTTGCGAAATGTGGGGGCTCTTAACTTTCTGTTATAGTAAACTTAAACGTAACTATTAAAAATTTAAAAGACAACAATATTTATGTGCCTCTGTCGACAGTCATTTTTATGAAAACATGAGTTTATAGATGTTTACCTTCTTTACCTTTTTATAAGTTTTGAAAACATTTCGAACATAGACCATGCACAGCAGCACAACTATAAATTTTCGAATTCTGAATAATTTTTTTCTGCTGGCAAACCACAAGGAGTGCCGACATACTGCCATGATAGCTCAGTTGGTTAGAGTAACGTCACGGAAAGCCAGAGATCGTGGTTCAAATCTGGGATATACACTGACTTTTCTAGCCTGCCTTATATACGGTTTGTGTTGAACAATTAACAATAATTACACTGGGCAACAATGAAAATGTTTGGGGGTTAAAAATAGTGAATTTACATGTATTTCCATCTGTTAAATTAAAAAAATGACCACAAAAATTATAGATTAGCTTTTGTTTTGAAGATAAAGTAACCTTTCATTGTTTAGAGTGAAGATTTTAAATTTGAGAGAACTTTTTTTGGGAGCTGGCACACCTGTCAAATAACAAAACACAATCAGAGAGAGATTTTGGAAATTAAGTGATGCAAAAGTTAAGGAAGACATTTTTGTTGGACCACAAATAAGAGAACTTGATGCTGCATTTGGCCAAATTTTGGAGGGGAAAGAAAAGAAAGCTTGGGAAGCCCTCAAGGGTGTTGTTCATGGATGTTTAGGCAACAAAAGAGATGACAACTACAAGCATTTTGTGACAGTTCTTCTGCAAAAATACCGTAACTTTGGATGCAAAATGTCCCTTAAGATCCATTTTCTCCACTCCCACCTAGACTTTTTCCCTCCTAGTTGTGGAGCTGTTAGTGATGAACATGGTGAGAGATTCCATCAGGACATTTCTGTTATGGAACAAAGATATCAGGGCCGTTGGAATGAATTAATGCTTGCGGATTACTGTTGGTCTTTGTATAGGGATTCTGTGGACCTCCATCACAAGAGGCAAGCTAAAAGACGATGAAGTCAATAGGCCACGACATAATTCTCTTCAGACACAACTATCTGCGGAGTATTCTTCCAGAAATTTAGAACTCTTAGCATGTAATTACCCTTTAAAAATATCAAATGCACTTTCATTGTTGTCAGCATGTACGTAATTAAAATGTATCCTTTTCTCTCAATCCGTTAATATATAATACTTCTACCTTGTGTATATCATAGAAACAAGAGCTAATAAAATTCTTTCATTGTCATATTTGTTTTTTTCAACCCAAAATTAGTAGGAATTGCCTCATGAAGTGCTCGAAACATTCAAAAACTAGTTTTTGTTGGCCAGTGTTATTTGTTTCTTCACCTTTAATATCTTCAATGACTTGCACATTAACAAAATAATTAAAGGCGTGCTATTTCAGGACGTTACGATGCAAAATGTCCTTTGCAGGCCACTGCAGTGATGCCACTGGACATTTTATCAGGTCACACAGAGGGTTAATTACTCGTAACGTGGGAGAAAATCCTGCATTGAGGGAGGGGGTTTGAAATGCTTTCATTTTGACGCAGGCGCTTGGCAAGGGCCATTAATCAAAGCGTGTTACAGAATAATAACTAGAATAGACAATTGGAACTATCGATCTATAAACGTACTACTCATTCAGTAATTGCCATTTAATTAATTAATTACTTTTCCTCTGAAACCGAAAATCAAGTGAGCTTTGAAATAGAATGTTGAAATTCCCCGTGATCAGATACACGTCTTACCTGGACATGAAATGTACCAACTAATTTATCGATTATTAATTGAATAAGCTTTGTTCAAATTGATTTATAGAAAGGCTGGTCGTTGAATGACTTTTGAGTTATTAACCTTTATTAACCTCATTTCGAAAGTGTGGCGTTGTGTAATGTTTTAGCGTTTCAGATTGAAACACTTGCCTACCTTTAACTATTCAGTTGGCACCCAGTTTCAAAACCTTATTAGATGATGCATGGACAATTATATAGAAATACTATAAAAGTCATTGTATAAAACTTAGAGAAAATTTATCTTTAAGGCAATACATTTGTTTTTCGTTTTACTGTACTTCATGCAATAAATTTGGCCTAATTAAAACAATGCCACAAATGGATAATTACTTCTGTATCTTTTGCCTTTCGCTCATTCGTATTATCAACCATTATATTGGTTTGGTTTTTGATCCCTCGAATGCGTCACCGAATATGCGCCGATCTTTCGGCGAGCAGCAGGTGGAGGCAAATCCGCCTCCCCCTCTTTTGCATACGATCGTCACTACACTTCTTTCAAAGTAAGTTGGATGCCTCAAATGGTAGGCAACTGGATAAGATTCACCTCATCATCAACTAATGTCCGGGTTAAGGCAAAAACTTGCTGAAACTTGGCAAAAATTCAAAATTTTATATACTTTCTTTATAATTATATATTTCTATTCTTAGTACTTTCACGCGATACCACTTAATATTCATTGTTTTAAGGTTCAAATATTCACTTAAATGATTGAATACCATTTAGGTAATTCCATTTTTCTGAACCCATTCCTTTCTTAGCGTATTTAATTATTCAAAATGAATTTTTTACAACAGAATAAACTCTTTGGACTTGCTACATACTTCACAATTTCAGGAGAGCTTCAGATAAAAGGAATATAGCTTGTACTGTACATATGTTATAACTCACGAGGTAGTTCTTCCACTATTGTTTTCCGTCATTCAAGTTAATAAATTCAAAACAGTAAAATTCTAAATGATATAAATTTAGTAAACTAATTAAAATAAACTAATGAATTGGAAGTTTGTTTAAGGTTTTATCTCCTCAAACAGTAATAAGATCACTTTATGTTTTAGCTTTTTTTTTTTTTTTTTAAAAAAAACCATACCTAGTCTTCTAGATTAAAAACAAATTTTGTGTTTCGTTCCAATTTTAAATATTGAAATATAATGTTTAATGTCACGTATGCCCATTTAAACAGCCATGAGATGCTGCTCTATAGAATTAATTTTCTCTAAATCACAATTTTAGGTGCGAGGGCTGTTCAGTAACGAATGCTCATAATTTTTCACACTAAAATTCAATCTTATTATATTCTGTTAGGTTAAATGTGAAACAAAGACGCCGTAGTAGTTTCATTGTTGGACTCCTGGTTCCCGCCTGTGAGGAACAGGCAAGTTCAGACATGTTCAGTATGGCCTACCGCTGCAATGGAGGTAACACGCGAGGAACAGTATGCGGCTTTGAAATTCTGCTTTCGTCTCAACAAATCTTCAGTTGAGGCCTATACAATGTTACAGGAGGCCTATGGAGAGTCTCTTCTGCCCTACAGCACAGTTCGAAGGTGGTTTAAAATGTTTAAAGAGGGGAGACAATCAATTTCAAAATAAGGTGGACCTGGTGCTCCAGTTACTGCTCTTACGGAAGAAAACATCAACACTGCTGCTGCCATAGTGAGAGAGGGTCGACGAATTACCTTAAGATCACTTTCTGAAATACTGAACATTCATTGGGTGCCACATTTCCGTGAAGCAGGCTGGATGCTGCACCACGCGGCGGCACATTGCCAATGTTTTTGCTGAATATCTTGCAAAAATCAACATGAAGTGCATCCCTCACCCTCCCTGTAGTCCGCATTTAGCACCATGTGACTCTTTTTATTCTCTAACTTGAAGAAACGCCTTCATGGGAGGCATTATCCATCATCAGAAGCAGTGGTGAAGGCTGCGGAGGCGATTTTGAAGGATCTCTCAAAAATGGTTTCCAGCATGTCTTTAAAGACTGGTAGAAACGTTGGGACAAGTGCATCGCATTCAGGTAGACTATTTTGAGAAGTACTATCAAAATTATGAGGATGAGTAAAGCTACGATGTCAAAAAAAATTGTGACCATTCTTTATTGAACAGCCCTCGTATTTTGTGCTCTTATCTCATTAACTCTAAGTATAGGTTATTTAAATGAAACTTGTGCTTGTACATAAATATAATAAATAAAACTTAGTTTTCAAAATCTTTGGAGTATAAAGTGTTACAATTATCTATAATAGAAAATTCATGAAATATTTAAATACCGAAATTCAGGAAATACCCAACTTGATATTTAAGTTGAATATTTTCCAAGAATAGGAAATTAAGTTTCCCAGGAAAACCCCTCCACCTCAAGCTACTCTTTATATATTTTCGTTATTTGTTATACTGTGACTTGTACAGTTTTTAAACAGTTACCTAATCAGCTTTCATTGTCACTTACCCTAGTTCCACCTGCAGCGAGACTTCACTGAGCTCACACTGTCAGTACCTTAACTGAATTAGTCCTACTATTCGGTGTCACTTCACTTTCTTTCCACATTCACTCTTCCATCTTCCACTCTACCACTCTACCTGGACACTTTTGACAATATTATGCTCCGAGAGACTTGTCTGAATGTTGGATAGTGTTGCATAAGCTCCTGTATGCAACGGTTTAAATTATATTTATATGTCGCACTAATTTTAATGCCAGTACGAAAGTAGCATTCAACCATGGAGACACGGTGCTCTGTCTTCATATCCAGGGGAAGCTGGTTGTATTAGTTACCGACGCAATCACACTCGGAGCGCTGTAATTTTCTTACTGTTCCGCAAAAGTTACCACTTCTTCTCCTAGACGGCACTATGGTTTCAAGATATGGGTATAACAAAATACGCTAGAGATACCTAGCTCTTTGTCGCGCCCGCTAAACTCTCTGGGGTGTAGAACTAAAGACGTTTCTAACCTCTTGCAGTAACAGCGCACATTGAGCGTCGTTACAGCAATTTTCGTTGTGGTCTTGGTGACTCGATCATTAATTCTCCACGCCTGACTAACACAACTTGCAAAAACGTTTGCCTATAAGGCCGTTGGGAGTTTCTCCCAGTTCCAGTGGCCGCGCCGTGGCTCAGTGGTTAGACCGCTTGGCTCTCACCAAGGCGGACTGGGTTCGATCGCAGGTGACCACAAAGTGAGATTTGTGGGGGACAACACGGCGCTGGGGCGGGTTTTCTCCGGGATCTCCGGTTTCTTCCGCCATCTCATTCCACCGGTGCTCCATCTTCATCTCATGTAACATCAGTGTCATCGCCTGCGGTGCCATATGTAGTAAATGTGGGCTTTAAACACTACACATTCATTCCCAGTTCCAGAATGTTGAAGATAGTGAAACCTCTAAAAGATTTTGATTGTCTAACCTCTGTACTCATGCTGGACAAGTGCTCTTCTTACTGTTTACCGATCCGGTTAGCCGGTGTCAAGCTTCGGAATGCCTTGGGCCATAACCACTGATAACAGTATTCTCAAAAATCATGTAACGATTCCAATTAAAGTCATAAATGTTGACATTTAATTTTTAATAACTAGTATATAATTAATCCTAAGAGAGGATTAATTGTTATACAAAATACATAGATAAATTAAAACATATGGTTTATGTCAAGGACTGTAAACCACGAAAATGTCTGCGGTTAGTTGGTATTCTTGTTAAAATAAGTTTACTAACTGGGCGTTTCGCCTATGCCGCGACTGATCCTATGCTACATACTAATTACTATAAAAGAAATTGATTTGTTGATCTGACGTTCCAGTCATCAAGCTGGTTATATTATTCAGCAGGAATATTCCATGAGAGTGGAGCAATTATTTTCGCAAGTCTGACAGTTGGTGCACCTGCAATGTAAGGAATGCACTCGGTTTAAGTTGCATGCAAGTTACGATCAACGGCGTCGCTGCAAGTGCCAAGGTGAACCCTCATTGTTGTCTGTTAATCTCCACACCATCTTCTTACGTTCAGTTTAAATAGAGGGGCTGTCTTGACCTCGTCGCGTCCTTGTACTAGGACAAGAAAAACTGGATTTATTATCCAGCGTTAAACTAGAATGCACTCATTCTAAAGTAACATCATTTATGTGGGCAAGTTATTTGAGTTATTGTAATGCAGATGAGGGAACTAGCTAAGAAATGAAAATGTTGCGAATGTTGGTAGCCACCACTGTCACTGTTATCTGAAGTGTTCTTTCTGTTGCCTGTAACCTGAGTAGTCTCACACGAAACTTCTCAAATCATGAAGGTGTGTGAAAATAGGCAGTTGCAGTAAAGTTGCATTTGTCACAAGGAGAAATAGGGGAGAAATGGTTATTTAATAAATTAGACTCGTATGCCATTATATACCTGTTTCTCATAAAGTAATGGAAGAATGTGAATCATTTTCTTCCAAGATTTGCAATACCTTATTTATTTGCTTCTGATGAAGAGGATTTGTTTAAAAGTTGTAATATAACCGCGGTAGCGTAGAGGGTAGCATGTCTGCCTGACGTTCAGGAGGTCCTGAGTTCGAATCTCGGTCAGGGGGAGTTACCTGGATAAGGCTTTTTCCGGGGGTTTCCCTTATCCTGATAGACGAATGTTGGGTAACTCTAAGCTCAATGGACCCCGGACGCATTGAGCATCATTTCATTCATCTTCCGATATGACTAAATGTTGGAGGATGTTAATTGCAAAAAAAAAAAAAAAAAAAAAAAAAAAATTATGATTTTTTATTAATTACTAAGTATGTAACTAAAGTTTTTATCCAAGGGTTATACTTCTCTGTAGCGGATTTACACCCCCAAGGACCAAACAAGCCAACGCCTTGAATCAGTAACCTATCGAGGAGCAACCATATAATGCAGAAAGAATGATCAGCTGAATGTCTGAAACCACAAATAAAATATAGTGGTGAAAGGGCTGATACGTAAATTTCTTCTTCTTCTTCTTCTTCTTCTTCTTCTTCTTCTTCTTCTTCTTCTTCTTCTTCACTTCATGGATTAGCTCTCGCCTGTTCCGTCTTCACAGTGTCTCCTTCCATCTTTTCCTCGGCCTCATTACGTCCCTCTTTCCTTTAGGACTATATTGGAAAACTACTTTTGGCAGTCTTGTACCATCCATTCTTCCAACATGTTCAAACCATCTTCTTCTGTACCTATCCATTCCTGAGGTGATAGCTTCCACTTGTAATTCATTTCTTATATTTTCATTTCTGACTCTATCTTCTCTTGTACACCCTTTTGTTCTTCTCAAGAATCTCATTACGCAACTTTGTATTCTGCTGATGGTTGTTTGTGTAGGTACCCAGTTTTCACATCCATAAAGTAACGTTGGGGCCGCCATGGTGTTATAAAATTTTATTCTTGTTTTAGATCTTGTTTTATTCTTTAGGGTTTTGTGAATTGTTCCACAAATTGTTTGAAATCTCATTAATTTTTTGTTCGTGTATCTTTCTCATTGCTGATTTCACACCCTAAATGGGCCACGCCATGGCTCAGTGGTTAGACCGCTTGGCTCTCACCAAGGCGGCCCGGGTTCGATCCCAGGTGACCGCAAAGTGAGATTTGTAGTGGACAACATGGCGCTGGGGCGGGTTTTCTCCGGGATCTCCGGTTTCCCACGCCATCTCATTCCACCTGTGCTCCATCTTCATCTCGTGTATCATCAGTGTCACCGCCTGCGGTGCCGTATGTAGTAAAAGCGGGCGTTAAACACTACACATTTCATTTTTCACAACCTAAATAATTGAAGGAGGATACTTGTTCCAATACTTTGTCATTAACGACTATTTTCGACCTTATTGATATTTTTCCCCAGTTTGCCATTATTTTTTACTTTTCTATTGATATTTCAATATTAAAACTTTTGCATATTTGGTTAAGGTGGTGTATTGAACGTTGTAGATCATCTTTTGTTTCCTGTATAATTACTACGTCATCTGCATATAATAAATTATACGTAAATTTGTGAATCAAATTATCTAACCCAGCCTTGGCCTCATGACCGAGGAAAATGGCAAAATTCTTCGATCAGGTTTTTGGGTCCTGAACCTATCACCTCCCATATGTAACTCCGTGGTGCCACATTTCTTGGTATTATTAAACTTTTTATGCGAAAAAATAAAGTTATGGAAAACAGTAAAAAAAATTACAACTATTTTTTGATTTAACTTAATACATTTATGGTTATAGCTTTGCATATATAACTTTAGAGTTTTTTTCCTTTTAATTTACGTTCTCCATTGTTAAGTCACATAGGACGATGAATGAAATGGGTGAAATGCTCAAATGTGTCCGGGGTACATGGAGCTTAGAGTTACCCGACATTCATCTATCAGGATAAGGAAACATTCCGGGCAAAAACCTTATCCAGGTAAGTCACCCTAACCGAGATTCGAACTTGGGACCTCTTGAACGCTACTGAGGTGGGCACTTTAGAGACTGTGTAAATACTTTAAATAATTTTATTCAGTGCAAGATGCGCAAATTATTAAACAAAGTTGTAGAATTTTACCAGCCTCTAAGTAAGAAATGTAACTTATAACAATTTTACATCTCCCAGATAATTTAAGTACTTAGGAAGGAGCAATATTTATATTGATCTAGAAATTTTATGTCAGTATTTCATTGTAAGAGTATTTTTGAATCCTTTAATGAATGAAAGACAACGAAGGTTTTTGGAATGGGATCATCATTTCGAAATGAAATGTGTAATGTTTAACGCCCGCTTTTACTATAGCGACACCACAGGCGGTGATAGTGATAATATACATAAGTTGAAGATGGAGTACCATTGGAATGAGATGGCGGGGAAAACCAGAGATTCCGGAGAAAACCTGCCCCAGACCCATAAATCTCACTTCGCGGTCGCATGGGATCGAACCCATGCCTTTGTGAGATCCGAGTGGTCTAACCACTCAGCTATGGCACAGCCAATACCACGTAAGGTAGCGAGAGGAGAATTTTTAGCAAAGATACCCCATAATTATTGAAAGTGTTAGTATTGTTTGAAGATTACTATAGCTATATGAACAGGCTCGGAATGTTTTTTTTTCATTTTTATTGAATCTTAAACAATGAAAATATGAGAATACAGAAAATTTATCCAGTTAACACGAATATCTTAAATAAGATCTCAATAAACTGCAGTTGGTACCGACTTTTCCTATAATGCCAGATTTTTTTGGGTTACATTTATACCCCGTCTTTAACTTCAATGTTCATATCGACGGCCGTTCTCCTTTGGAACATTTCGAAGTAGTTAACTCGTATTAGTTGGGTTTTAATCATTAGATCACGCACACATTCGCACGCTCATTCATACTTCCAGACTCTGGGGAAGATGTGCAATTGTCTGGATCGGAGAAAAATCCCCACCGCCGGGGATCGAACCTGGGACCCCTAACATTACAGGTAGGTGCTCTACAATGCCAGATGTTTCGAATATTTTTTTTATAATTTCCCAAATTGTTTTACTTTTAATTTGGTGATCGGTGCATGACCTAATAGAACATTACTAATCAAGGCTTCGTGGGTGATCAGCCGTGTCAAATTAATAAACGTCGAGCTTTCGGCCATTGCAAACTCCATGGCCTTCTTCAGGATCTGATTTGACACGAATCGTGAAGGAGTCCATGTAGATTGCAATGGCCGAAAGTTCGACGTTTATTAATTTGACACGGCTGATCACCCGCGAAGTCTCGATTAGTAATGCTCGCCGTGAAATGTTAAAGTCTTACACTAATAGAACATATTGTCAAATGTGCAATTATTACTTTTTTGCACGAAGTTATTGGTAAAGAAAATGTATTTTATAGCAACTGTTGTGTGTTGTCCATCTTGCACGTAGTGTCAAACATCGTCGGATAGAGGAACGTTGACGTTTCTTTGATTTGAAATTTCTGCGTTGGCCATTTACAGAAAAATGGTAGCAGGGGAAACTTTTTGTCTGCTGCAATTTATTGCTTTTTGTAATTTACGTCTTCCAAAGTTAAGTCATATCGGACGATGAATGAATTAGGTGAAGTGATGCTCTAATGAACCCCGGGTCCTTAGGGCTTAGAGTTTCCCGACATTAGCTTTTAGGATAAGGGAACCCCCGGTAAAACCTTATCCAGGCAACTCATCCTGAAAGAGATTTGAACTCGGAACCTCTTGAACGTGGGGCAGACACGCTACCATTTACGCTACCGAGGCGGGCAGCAATTTATTGTGAATCTATTGTTGTACAATGGGTTACCTCCGTGGTAGTTTCAATAAACTTCGCTTATCACAGGTATTCAGAATTTGATAAACAATGTTGGTACTAGTACGTTTTTTACAAAGGGTTGCATAGCAGTTGATCACATTAGCAGTTTGAGGCACAAATCTAGATTTTATAGATTTTCGGGTGGTTCACCCTTTCGTTAAGTGAAGGGGTGGGGTTAGCTTTTGTTTTATACATTCTGTTTTAAAACAAAGGCATTGTGTAAGAATTAACTTAAATAATGAAGAAAGAAATCCATTGACGAGTCCTTACAGAACATTAGTAATCTGCTGTTGCTGAATATTGTCACGGCAACAGACATAAAAGTTTCGGCACAAATAAGAGAACAGTTGGCGGATAAACTATCATGGTAATAAAGAGTCTTGCTAAGCAGTTAATGATAGCGCGGATATTGTAAACAAGCGCCGGCAAGCAAAGATAACTGACGTTATCTTGCCGGCCAGATAGGGTTTCAGTGTTTGGAATGTTCTAGTGACATCTCGGTTAACAGAGAAAAGTTGTTTTTCTTTATTTTTCCGGAAATATCTGGAATTTACGAATTAGGTGTTTAAGGACGTGGCGGCTCGCAAAGTAGGGTGTGAAACAGTCTTGTGAAACGAGAGACAGCTGGAAGTGTTATTTGAACGAGAGCTAATGATGTAGTCTGCTGGCCCTGTTTGTTATTGTCATCGGCCTTGGTAGACTGATGGTGTACGTAACGTAATGCTGCTGTAATCTATAAGAGTATTTCTACGAAAATAAAGGAGATTTTTAATTTCTGCAACTCGGTCTTTTAATTCTACGAACCCACAAAGTCACAATAACAATAATAATAAATTTTTAAGGGTGATAAGTCATCTCCACATGGTGTGCCTTGGAAGCAGTATGCTTTAAATTCTCATAACTGGATATGAATCTCTTGAAAACGTTCAACAAAATAACACACATGATCAGGAACAATTAAATGTTCTTTAACTCTCACTAACTGAAACCAATTTTGCTGTCTGCCTGAACCAGACTGATTTTGTCTTGTGCCTAACTCCTACAAATTCTTTGCAAACAAGCGGAGAGAAGAGATGCACCAGTCTCGTGTGCTACTGAGTTTGTGAGTGGCCCGAAGTTCTTGGGAAGGGGAGGTTGCAAGGAAACTCTATATTTTTCCAGCCACCATGTCCGAAGTTTAGCTATCATAATGCTCTTCTTTACATTGTAAAGCATATTAATTTATTTTAATTCCTGCTCGTTCCTCTCTTCTTCCTTCTCGTGTTCCATTACCCATTAGTTTGCATTACTTTCTAAACCTGTGGCTACTGTTATATTTCATGAGAAAATGAATCTTAATCATTGTGACTCAAAACAGATGTTGATTTTAAAATCTAATATGGTATAATTGTACAACTTACTCTAAAAATCATACATTTTCAGGAATACTTTTGAAAACGTATGCTCCATTATAAAACCTCTGTAAGCACCAAATTAAAAGTTCTCTTTCTCAACAATTGAATTGACAAGGGGCTGCTATCATATTACATTGCACAATATACTAATAGCCGGTCACCATATCAAGAAAAAGGTATATATTGGGATTCTTGACTCCATAAAAGTGCAGTTAATATAAGTAGTATCTTTAAACAAGATCTATATTTCACTCAGCAGAAGGAAGTTTTCTGTGTGTTACCGTTTATAAATTATGCAAGAATGAGAACGACTTAAGAGACCATTCGAAAAAATTAAAGATAGCCATAAAATCATAAAATATGATATTTCAATAAAAATAAATAAAGCTGTTCTTACACAATTAAAACTTTGGTAAATATTCATGTAAAGTATAATCTGGGGTGGATTGAGTTTTCTGAAATTTTTCGTGTCACATCTTTAGAAAATGTAGAACTGAAATAACCAATTTTTCATGTGTCTGTTCACAAAATTGTTTTAATGCTTACTTTTTTTACGAATTGTGTTATACATTTCTGGTGAAACCCTGTCTTTGAGATTTTATGCAGAATACGAGACTTCCCATGCTCATTGTACGCAGTAAACTAATACAAATACACAAGGGTTTCCAGGACAACGAACAACAATACCTGGTAACATATAGTTGTATTTCACACAGTGGCATCAAGTTCCGTCCAGAAACCGGACACTTTTGTCACATTAGGATTCTTGTTCTTTATTCAGCAAAGGTAAATTTCAACAAGTGACCCATTCGCCTTTCGATACTATGACCAAGAGTGGACCTGTGGGAAATTCGAGTAATGAGAATAGAGAACTTGATTCTCCAAGTGAAGTCCAGTCTTCGGAACTGGCCCGTCGCCGGACAACAGGTTTCTCTATCCTGGTACGGGACAAGACGACGTTAGTCAACTCTTGCCGGTGTGCAAAGTGAACACGGGAGTGCCACCCGGAAAATAAACGTACGTATTGCACATTTAGTTCATATTTGCTAATACTGATCATTCATCTTCTACTCTTATAGAACGCATTTTATCTACAGAATCACTATTTAGAACTTGAACTTTGATCAAAATGCTCAAATTTGTTTATAACTAATACATACCACAAACCAGCCCACCTCCGTTCTGTGGTGGTAGTGTGTGTGCCTCGCATTCAAAAGATCTCGAGTTCAAATCTCGGTTATGGTAAGCTATCTGGATAAAGTATCTTCCGAGGTGTTCCCTTATCCTCTAAAGAAAAATGTCGAATAACTAAACTCTATGCAGCCTGGTTCATTTGAGTATCATTTCACTTATTCCATTCATCGTCCTATCTAAAGTACCAGGTCAAAGGATATTGAACTTAGAAAAACGTACTCGAATTTAGGCTTTAATTTCACACTATAGTGCTTACTCTTAAGATATTTTTAACCTTCAGCATGGGCCATTTATAAAAGAACAAAAACTGTTTACTTTCAGTTAATTTCACTTAAAAATTATTACATTTGTCCGCCTCGATAGCGTAGTGGTAGCGCGTCTGCCTCACGTTCAAGAGGTCCCGAGTTCGCATCTCGGTCAGGGTGAGTTAACTGGATAAGCTTTTTTTTTTTCGGCTCTTTCCCTTATGTTGAAAGAAGAATGTTGGGGTAACTACATTCACATGGGCTTATTTGAGCATTCTTTCACCCATTTCATTCATCGTCCCATATGACTTACGTTGGACGTAAATTAAAAAAAAAAAATATGCATTACAATGGTTCTATGTTAGGTAGTTTATAACCAGAAATCAGAAAATCACATAAAATGAAAATAAAGCCAGGGATATATTTTTTCTACATTTTTATATAGGGCTTATGCGCCATAACTTGACCAGCGAGGATCGTTTGTTACAATAAAGTTTTTTAATTTACGTCCTTTAACATTAAATCATATCTGACGATGAATGGAAGGGGTGAAATGATACTCAGTTGATCCCATGGTCCATAGAGCTTAGTTACCCGACATTTTTACTTCAGGATAAAGGAAACCCTGGAAAAAACCTTATCCAGGTAACTCACCCTCACCGAAATTCGAACTCGGGACCTCTTTAACGCGAGGCAGACACGCTACCGAGGCGGACGTTACAATAAAGTAAATGTAATGTGTTAAAATTTTCCTCTGAAGCAAATATTAGAGAGAAACATTATATGTGCCAGATTTGTAGACTTATAGAAATACGTTTGAGGTATTTTTATTTTTTCAATATTACGATTTCTGCAACTTATGGAATATATGATTAGTGAAGAAGGCAAAATGTGTTCTCAAAAACTGTTAAATATATCTGTACGAAACTTTCAACTTGTTTATAGTAACACCTGGTAGATCCACTTGTGACGAAATATTTAAATAAAAATGGCAGAATTTAGAAATTTCTCTTAGCATCAGGCAGATAAATATGTAAAATCTCATGTGTTGCATATTCATAGATTTCTTACCTATTTGTATGCAGCTTCTAAAACTACTCCTACCAAAGCTTATTTCAGTAACTACTTTATGTTAATGAAGACAAATCTTTACAAAAATAGTTTCATGACCCGTTTCGTTATATTCACAAGGAGAAACCCGAATTAATAGTGAGATGCTTACAAGGTAGTACATTATTGCCTAGAAACTCCGTAATTTTTTCATAACATCGCTAGAAAAAACTGAAAAGCATCATCACTATAAAATAAGTATTGAAATATACAGACTAAAAGCAAGGAAATGGTACAATAAATAATGCTTTTAAGATTTCTACATGTTTGGTAATGTGCGTTTTATGTCTCTTTAACGTTTAACATTTATACAAAATTCCCTCAAAATGATAGGAATTTAAGGGCCATTGCACATAATTCAAGTTGCGTATTTTTCTCAACATGTAATGTTTTAATTACGAAAGTCATCCTTTGTTGAGAATCCTAGCTTCCAACTCCGAAGGTCTTTTGTCTATTCCCGGCTGGAGGTTGAGAATTTTTCTTCGGACAGTTTTTTACCTGTTCATCCCAGTATTCTGTAAATGTAGTTTAGAATTTAAATTAGTCAATGTACGTCATAGCCAATCAGCAATTGTTCGAAAGACAAAGCCGCCGATATGATCTTCAAGAGACATATAAATGGTGGGGGGATGGAGAAAAGGCTCACAAGCATTTTAAATAGTCTGTTTCAGGTACGTTATTTTTGTAACTGAGAATGCATAACAATGATAAAATGTATTATTATAAATATTTTAGGACACACCTAAATACCATAGTATATCTTTAAGAAGCTCATTCAAATCACCTTTAATTTTGTTTCAAAATATCTATATGTTTATATATTATCTTTAAACACTTACAAAGCGTTTCCTAAGAAATAGTTCGCAGTAAACATCACACTTGAACATGATATATAAACAGCTGAACTCTGGAATTTTGCTAAAGTTAGACATGCTCTATGCTTTCTGCATGCGATTGTTATTACGAAATGTGAAGTCACGCTATTTCAAAATTCCAAAAATAGTTGTTAACTTGCAAGTGTTGGCTCTGTGCTTATCGCCCCTAATATTGGTGGCATGCTAACCCTGTAGCAACTATATTGTAGAGGAGTGCTAAGGTTCATGTTTGTGTAATATTAATGCACCTTCACCTGTGACACTGCTTTCGAAATAGGTTCCCGATAACCTCCTAGGGTGTGAGATAAGTATCAGTGGTTCTTCGTGTTTAGTTGCTCTGTTTGAAAGCCGGTGCAGTGTGATTATTTTGATCTTCAGCTTTCAACGATTTGAATTACTATCTCTAAATTAAGCTAATGTTGAGTATTAGATGACTGTCTACCCTTTATGAACTAGACACTCGTTATTACTAGTATTTACCTACTGTAGATTTTACGTTAAAATTTCTTCCTTGCGGAATAAGAACTATGCGTCTTTGAAAATGGTTAAAATGTTTTATTTTACCTCTTTTATAAAAATAGAAAGTGGCCATGGAAATAAAAAACCGAGAATTACGATTTTTTTTCAATCTCTATAACTAAATTATTTTGATAATCGTCTATGTGATACGTTGAACTACAACTGTTAATCAGGTGAATTGCTGTTGTAAATTCTGATCTGAAAAGTAAATTTTACAGCTTGTGGAAAAGGCCATAATCAATGTACAATTACTGAGTGGGGAAGGCATTCCAAATTGTAATAGTCAATACACTTACACAAGAGGCGGAAACAGCACTCAACAGCTTAATCGTGATGCTGGATTTCAGTTCAGCTCCTCTTGGAAACCGGACTTAAAAATGGAAATCCGTTGACTTAAGAAACACAGATCAATACAGCTTGATAATCAAGCTAAGTAGTTACGTTTCATTGACCCAATTAATTTTCTATACTCACGCCATCTCCTGACCTGGCATTTAAGTTACTTAAAACAGTCTTTTGTTCAGTGATGTGAATTTAGATAGTGTTTTGTCTTTAGTGCTTCATTTGTGGTTATAACATTTAAGGCAAGGCTACACTGAAAATTTGCCGAAAATGTTGATAATCATGGAATGTTCTTTCTTTGTCATTTTTGGTAGCTTAGGGTTTGTTGTAATAGATAGAATGATATGTTTATCATTTGCACCACTTTAGGCCATCACGTAAAAATTTAAAGAGGCCTTTAACAATCGTTAAAAGTAACAATCATGACTTTAAAATTGATTTTCTGAGAAACTTTTCTTCTAACACTTTTCAGTATACAAAATGTCCTACGCGTCAAAGTTTTCCATTTAACTTAGTGAAACTTCCAGGATAGGTCCATAATATGTAAATAAGAAACTTCAAATTCCCCTTTCTTGTTAATGCTTAAGTTTTGAAAATTATATAGTGTTGAGTAATAAAATTAGTCAATATTTTCAAAATTTTGAGAGCTAACACGTGGAAAATATTTTAGAACAACTGCTACAAGAGTATTCCAAAAAATAAGAATTTGTCTCTTTTAAAAATTGCTCTGTACTAATGGAAATTAATTATTCTTTCACACTGGCCGTGTGTAGGCTCTGTACTAGCCAAAAACAAAGACTCAACATAAAGTATCAAATTTTTTAATATTTGTTTTTAATTTTTACAATATTTTCACAAAAAAATTAATAATGAATGAACTATTTAGTGAAGCAACATAAAAATTTGCATGCAAGTTTAAAATGATACTCTAATTATGTGGCTAAATTTCCATAATGATAGGTTTATTATTATAACATTTGCCTTAATAAATATTCTGATGGTGGGAGAGTTGCACACTCCCGAAACGTCAATTTCTAATCGTCTTTTCATCTGGCTTACCTCCCGAGAACAACTTGAGCAGCACTCAACTGTTTGTATCACTAGACTAATATCGTCGGAAATGAGCTCGTTGCTAGTTCAAGCACATTAATTGATACCACAACTAAGCAGCATATCATAAGTTGAAAATCCGTGTTCAACAACAAATATTTCGGCAGCAGTAATTGCTTATTTTGGCATAAACGATGTATATTTCAATGCTCACTATATTTTTCCCAGTAATTTTTTATTTATTTCTATAATTATAGACGTATAACATTGAAAAAGACGAAGAGGACTGCACATACTGTTAACAAAACATTGAATATAGACGTACACTTCATGGGTATGCTATTTTAAGAAACATAATGTGTAAATAAGTACATCATAGCAAATGCTTTGTTTTTTAATATTTAAAGGTTTATTAAGGGGTAGCGATTTTCTCAGCGTCCTTTCCTTGCAGTCTTATATGTGCCTGAATGCATTAGATAGGTAATTGAATTTTCAGTTTGAAGCTAACTACACCACACTTGCACATACTCATCAACTACACTGCACAAACACAGCGTACAGTTTCTTAATAGGGTGCTGAAACATTGCCTTTACGATTGAAATGTCAATATGCAGCACGCAATGGGCAACAAAAACTTAAATTTAAAACATTATACAATTTAAAAAAATTATATTACATTCAATCTTAAACAAATTGTTCTTAGAAAATGCTATTATTCTAAGTACTTGTTAATCCAAATTTCTTAATTCACATTTACACGTATTTTTGGTGGACAATGCGGCGCTGAGGCGGGTTTTCTCCGGTGTCCCCCGCTATCATTCCTCCGACTGCTCCATTATCATATTACCTTTCATCGTTTGCTCTTCCAGGTAGCTCTTAACCTCCAGACCTCCTTGATAACTTAATTAGTCCCTTTCTTCCCCTTCCTCTTCCTTTCTTACATTTTTTACATTTCTGGTCCATTTTTCTTTTACTTTCTGCAAGAACTCACCTATACCTCTTACCTTCCTTTCCTCCCTGCCCGTTAACATTTTTATAGCTACTATCCTTTTCTCTACTTTCTCCCATTTTTCTTCCCAAACCTTTTTTCCCATATTGCAACCTCCTCACATTCTGTTAGCTACATAGTGTTTCCCCCACACAATTCACAAATTCCCTTCTCCCTACCTCTTTTCCCTTTTAGAAATATTATTCCTGTTCTCATCCAAGCTAACCCTTCTCTCTCTTGCCTATTGCAGTAATCTACATATGCTTCTCGTCCCCAACTTCTTTTTATTTGCTTGTAAAATTGTAATGATTTAATATTTTCTAGACTTCCCCATATTTCCTCTCATTCTACATCTTCTATTCTGCATTTTACTAATTTACCCACATCGCATGTATTCCTTTCCTCTAATCTCCATATATCTCCCATTCCTAATTTTTCCACAATTCCTCCTATCCACTTCACCCTCATTCCATTAATCTACTTCCCTCAGTCTTATTACAGGCATCGGGCCGATCACCCATCCCTGGATGTCTCTCTCTGATCCATAGCTGTGACTCCCTCACTTAACTTATGTCTAAAATGGCATAAGGGGTGGCGGGCCATCAATGGACAGGGCATTGTCCTATACCAAGAGAAGAAGACATTCACAGGTTTCAGTATAGTATGTAGTAGATAAAGTGACACATTCCAGAGGGTGTTTAATTAATTGTTGGCTTTAAGATTCCATGATCTTTACCTGACATAAAAATAAATGACTTGCGATTTGACAGAAATACAGGTTTATGAAAATTTATACTAATTAGATATATCTCGAAAAAAAAATGCTGTTAGAGAGTATCTTTGGCCAAAATATTTTTATTCTGTACAAGATTATCTGAAGGACAAATTATCCTGATTATGCTTCTGTAGCTCTGTAAGTAGTATCTAACTGTTCCAATGACAAATCATTACCAATAAATCCTTGATGCATTTTGAAATTTTATTTTTAATGTATATGTATTTAAGAAATAACAAGAATGGTATACATTGCGAAAAGGTCGAGACGTACTGGCATAAGCCAAGTGATTTTGTATCATATATAATTATCCCTGCTTTGTTTTCCATGATGTTGTTCATATTGCTTATATACTATAATATGTGTCTTATGTTAACTTTTGTACATATATATGCTATTAAACTTTATACCTCTGGACATGTTCAATGTTCACAGCCTTTTCTGGCTACAAGTGAAGCTACTGAACGCAAATCAATATTATATAATTTAATCTAATCTAATCTATTCTCCACAAAACAGGCGTTTGACTTAAATTGTTTGGTTACCTTAACCGGAGTACATTTCGTGTCCATCTCTCACAAATTACAATTATGCTAATACCATTGTAAATGAAGAGAATTGAATATGTATACCTCATTGTACATGAAAATACTTTAAACTTATGAATTGTAATCAAAGTAGTTAAGGCCATTTTTACACGAATCAAAATTTCGGCAAACGTTTCCTGGTAAAGAATAATTTCAGGTCGTTGAAGGTTCTTGAAGTTCTTCGTATCTGCCTTGGAAGATGCTGAGATTTAATATCAAGTTTGGTATTGAAATTCTTTTTCTTTTTTGAGTTACGATGGTCTTAGACATATACAGTCAGCATTGCCAAATTTTGTTATTCTAATTCAGGGTTTTCGAAACGTGTATTTCTATGAAATCTCGGTATCAAACTTTTGGGTGGAATGCAATGCTTCGAGAAGTAAAAATAATAAACTTCAATGCAGTGACTGCCCGCCTCGGTAGCGTGGTGGTAGCATGTCTGCCTCACGTTCAAGAGGTCCCGAGTTCGAGTCTCGGTCAGAGTGATTTACCTAGATAAGATTTTCTCCGGGGACGATGTCGGGTAACTCTGGACTCTATGGACCCTGGGCTCATTTGAGCACCATTTCACCCATTCCATTCATCGTCCGATATGACTTAACGATGGAGGACGTAAAATTACAAAAAAATAAATAAATAAAAAATAATGCAGTGACTAGTTAAATCACTAAATCACTCTGGCTCATTGTATTTTATTGAATATAAAATATAAGAATGCTGAAGTGAAGTTCTTTATCTATGTATTTCACTGCCCATTATGCTCTGGCCTAATTTTTTCATTTCTCATAAAATCGATTCCAGTAAATGAAACAATTTTGCACAAGCTTTGCCGTGATTATGGATGAGCCCCCTAATTGATTTACGTTTCAAGATGGGCTTAGCAAATGAACTAGTGCCCAACACTGGCAAGCAATAGTTGTGTTGTTATTAACCGGGGAATTATAAACTGCAGTTACTCCTGGGAGAGGTCCCCGCAAAGGTTCTCTCTCATAAATACACGCTCAAATTATTATTATGATTGCAACGTGGTGGATAATTTTGGAACCGTGGGGTTGAAGCATTGCATACGCACCGGGGTTTCGTCTAGGAGGTAAAGTTTAGGTTAATTTAGTTAATTAAGTTTAGTGGTCGGGGTAGGGGGAGGTAGCGGGGTTTGTGCACGTTTCTGAGGCACAAGTACCATTTAGAACATTAAGATGACGTTGTGACAGGTGCTTGACTGCTGCGTCTGGGGAGGAAAGTGTGCATTCTTTTCTTACATAGCACCTCCGGCATTTTTGCAAAAGTTCAACGTCTTTGGTGCGTTCGTTCTCTTTAATAGCATAAGAAGTACTGCATAGATTTAAAAGAAGGTAACGAGATTTCATAAAAAAATTGTATGCCTTAATGTAAAGCATATGTAAAATGTGTCCAACAATTAAAATTAAAAAAAAAAAAAATAAACTTAACTCCTTTATCCAGTTAGATTGTATCGGACAATGCACCAAATGGGTGAAAGGTGCTCAAATGAGCCCGGAGTCCACAGAGGAAAGAATATAAATCAAATCCAGCTATCTGTCCTAAGGGTATCGAGATGTCATGAATGTGAGGCTAGAGGAGGTGGGTAAACGCTAAATTTATTCATAATAAAATACGTCCAAATATCAAGAAAATTATTGGTTTCTTTTTCACTTGGAGCATTTAACACACAAATTATCTACAGCGATAAATAGGTAGTTTGCTCATTAATAGTCAAGCCCAAATCTAGACTCATTTTTTGCGCAAAAATTTCCAAGCTACTTTTGATCTAAAAGTGCTCCAAACGGTAAAATTATCACATATTTGTGATAATGTTTTCACATAATGTTTTCACTGCATCTCAAGACAACGTTAAAAAGATGAAATACGAGGGCTGTTCAATAAAGAATGACCACTTTTTTTTTTGACAACGTACCTTTACTCATCCCCATAGCTTTGTTGCTCCTCCTCAAAATAGTCTCCCCTGAATGCGATGCACTTGTCCCAGCCAGTCTTCAAAGACATGCTGGAAATAGTTTTTGAGAGATCCTTCAAAATCGCCTCCGCAGCCTTCACCACTGCTTCTGATGATGGATAATGCCTTTCACGAAGGCGTTTCTTCAAGTTAAGGAATAGAAAGAAGTCACATGGGGCTAAATCCGGACTATAGGGAGGGTGAGGGATGCACTTCAAGTTGATTTTTGCAAGATATTCAGCGACAACATTGGCAATATGCGGCCGCGCATTATCGTGTTGCAGCATCCAGCCTGCTTCACGGAAATGTGGTCTTTTGCGCCTGATATGGACTTGCAGTGTTTTCAGGACATCCCTGTAGATTCATCCAGTTACTGATGTGTGTGCAGGTACAACATGCTGATAAAACATTCCATGAATATCAAAGAATGAGATGACCATAACTTCCCCAGCAGAAGCAACCACTTTTGCTTTTTGGGGGGTTGGTGATGAAGGAGATTTCCACACTGAGCTTTGCTATTTGCTCTCAGGATCAAAATGATGTAGCCAAGCTTCATCAGCAGTGATTACGTTTGAAAGAAACTCCGGATCTTCCTCTAACATCAACTTTAACTGCATGTTACCTCCATTGCAGTGGTAGGCGATACTGAACATGTCTGAACTTATCTGGTTCTCACAGGCGGGAACCAGGAATACCAACAATAAAACCATGTGTTTGTTTCACATTAAGCTAACAGAATATAATAAATTAAGTTATGATCATTGTTTATTGAGCAGCCCTCGTATATTAAACAGTGTTCCACTTTTGAGAAATAGACTTAAATTTTAAAAAAAACTCTGATAATATAAAGCAATGGCTTTTCTACATAATTAATTAACGATTACTATAAAACATGTTATATAATAGACGCCTTTGTAAACTTTTTCACTGATTTTTTTAGTGAATAGTTTTAAAACTGCTTTGTGTGGAGCATTTTTATTAGGAAAATAAATTCATACTATACTTACAAGTTAGAATTTAAATAACCATGAAAATTAGAATTTTGAAAATTTATAAAGACTAATGTTTTCTATGTTCCATATTTAAAAGACAATTAATTACTTCAGGTTAAATATATTTTAATTTTTGCAGTGTTATTATATTTACGACAATCTTACATTCACGAAATTCGTTTAAGTACAAACTATAAATAGTTGTTTGACTGGTCTTATACCATTTAGATTGAATTTAAACCCCATTTTTCACAATTCCTTTATATAAATTATCTCTTTTCAAAATCCTCAGTTGAAAAGAATTAATAACTTACTAGCTTGCATTTTACAAGAGAGCTTCAATTATTGCGATTTTTAAGTTGCTGTGTACCAGTTAAGAACAGCAAATATTTCAGCTGAGATTATGTTCCATAACTCAACTAGATAATGCTGGAACATTCAATATCACGTGGACAATTATTTTCCTCGTAAAGCAATTATAATAAGATATGGATATCATAAAATGTACATAAGTGTATAGTAAGCTAACATGTAAAATGTTTCAGTCCGATGAGTAAATGATGAGGTAAATATTGATGTGGTTTCTCATTTATCACGATTTTCTTTTCATTTGGTTTACGTCCGATGTTTCAGATATGTTTCGTGAAGTACATGCTCCATGCATATGGCGGAGCTGGAAAAAGAGGGCTGCTTAGTGGACAAGTCATTCATTGTTCCCTCGCCCCAACAGTGGGATGGAGCTTCGAGGCTGGTAATGTTAGGAACTTCTGGCCTGTAGGCTCCTGTTCCCTACAGGAACTTGAGGTAACCGCACAGTTTATTAAATTAATTTAAGAAATCCGTTAATTTTAAATAGTCTTGCAAACAGTGACATACGATACTAATTTGGACATATGCATATCATTCCAAAGAGTGTGAACATATTGTCGCGGTGACGAGCACAAAAGGTTTGGTGCAGAGATAAGAGCGGTTTGTGTACACAAAGAGCCGGCAGGTAAACATAGCGGAGATAAAGGATTTGCCGGCACAGATTAAGTTGCGCTTCTGGAAGGTTTGGGTTTCTTCTAGCGACAGAACATTCGTTGACTTGTTTATTCCAGAAATATCTATTGATTGTTACAGAACAGTCTCGAATTATCAATGAGGTATTTAAGGAAGTGACGGCTCGCCAAGAGTCAGTCATGAACAGTAGTAAACACAGTAAGGATTAAACAGGTGTAGGCTGTTGTTGTAACGAGAGCTGATGTAATCAAAACGCGGTTTGTGTGGTCATCGACCTTGGTAGATTGTGAATGTGACGTAATTCTGCTGTAACCTGCTACTGTGAGTGTAAAGAACATTTAGAATTTCTGCAAATTGGACTTTTAATTCTACGAACCCAAAAAGTCACAATATAATACACACAAGCAACACACAGATACATGCACATTTGCTTCGATTATAGTGGACGATCCAGAAACACTAGTACATAGAATAGTTGCAGCATCTAGCGAAATTTTGCATATGAATGGGGTTTCCAAACGAGTGCGCCGAAGTTATATTCAACGGTGCATTGCCTGTATTCAATGTGGGTGGTGTGTTTGAGCATCTTTTGCAATCTATTATAAAGTGCATTACAGCTATTTGTTTGTTTGTTTTGTAAATTACGTCCTCCAACGATGTCGTATCAGACGATGAATGAAATGGGTGAAATGAAGCTCAAATGAGTCCGGGGGTCCATGGAGCTTAGAGTTACCTGACATTCGTCTACCACGATAAGGGAAAACATCAGAAAGAACCTTATCCAAGTGACTCACCATAACAGATTTTCCAACTCGGGACCTCTTGAACGTGAGGCAGACACGCCACCATCTACTTTACCGAGGAGAGTGTAGTACAGCTTAACAGAATATCGACTGACTCGGGATCGTATTTGGGAACATGGGTTTCTACGAGGGCTGTTCAATAAAGAATGATCACTTTTTTTTTCTTTTTTTCGACAACATACCTTTATTCATCCTCATAATTTTGATGTTCCTGAATGCGATGCACTTGTCTCAGCGTTTCTACCAGTCTTCAATGACATGCTGGAAATCATTTTTGAGATATCCTTCAAAATACCCTCCGCAGCCTTCACCACTGCTTATGATGATGCATAATGCCTCCCACGAAGGCGTTTCTTCAACTTATGGAATAAAAAGGGTCACATGGTGCTAAATTGCAAGATATTCAGCAACAACATTGACAATTTGCGGCCGCACATTATCGTGTTGCAGCATCCAGCCTGCTTCACGGAAATGTAATCTTTTGCGCCTGATATGGACTTGCAATGTTTTCAGGACATCCCTGTAGCATTGTCCAGCTACTGATGTGTGTGCAGGCACAACATGCTGATAAACCATTCCATGAATATCAAAGAATGAGATGACCATAACTTTCCCAGTAGAAGAAACCACTTTTGCTTTTTTTTTTTTTTTTTTTTGGGAGGGGGTTTGGTTATGAAGGAGATTTACACACTGAGCTTTGCTGTTTGCTCTCAGGATCAAAATAGTGTAGCTAATCTTCATCAGCAGTGATTAAATTTGAAATAAACTCCGGATCTTCCTCTAACATCAACTTTAACTGCATGCAGACCTGCATGCCAATGTCCTTGTTCGGGAATCAACAGTCTTGGAACCCATCGCGCACAAACACGTCTCATGTGTAATGTTTCGGTCACCAACGTGTGGGTGGCACCCAATTAAATGTTCAGTATTTCAGAAAGTGATCATAGGGTAATTCGTCGATCCTCTCTCACAATGGCAGCAGCAGTTTTGATGTTTTCTTCCGTAAGAGTAGTAACTGGAGCACCGGGTCCACCTCCCTTTGGAGTTGATTGTCTCCCCTCTTTGTACATTTTAAACCATCTTCGAGCTGTGCTGTAGGGTAGAAGAGACCCTCCATAGGCCTCCTGTAGCATTGTATAGGCGTCAACTGAAGCTTTGTTGAGACGAATACAGAATTTGAAAGCCGCATACTATTCCTCGCGTTTTATCTCCATTGAAGCGGTAGGCGATACTGAACATGTCTGAACTTTCCTGGTTCTCACAGGCGGAAACCAGCAGTACCAGCAATGAAACTACTACGGCATGTTTGTTTTGCATTAAGCTAATTGAATTTTAGTGCTAAAAATTATGACCGTAAAATTTTTCTTTAGTGAACAGCCCTCGTATTTGAAGGTTACTCTATTTTGTTTACTCTTTCTAGTTCCTTTAATTTTTCAGCAACCTTTTGAAGCATTCTGTATATATACAATGATGAAACAAATTTGAAAAGTAAAGGCAGCCTAAGTCACACAGTAAAATGTTCAATCTTTTGGATTCAGCCCTTCATCAGAGGAAGGATTAAATAAACTCAATTACTGATTACTAACCGATGGAGTCAACCGTAAGTGTTTTCAATTCGTCTGTTTTTAATTTTTAAGCTCCTGCATAAACCCTAAATATTGAATATTTCTTATTGTATAACTTTGTATGTTTTTATCTTTCATTCCGAATAATTGTTCTTTCACCCCCCCCCCCCCCCACACACACACACATAAAAGTACGCTTTTTAATTGATAGCATAAAACATAAAATTTGTAATTGGTACTTTGTCACTACGAATTCAGGAATCACACTTGTTACATTCAGTAAGTCATATTTGGACTTTGACCAATTGTTAGGCAGTCGACTTTTGGATAACATTGTTTGTTACTCGCTTCAAACATGTAATTATTAAACACCACCTTTGTTCGTTTGAATGGAGCTGAGCACAGAGGAAGTTGTGCCATTTTTGCTCCTAGCTGCTGTGAGACGCAACCAGCAAACGTTAACATGACAATGGGTAATGTTCCTGAGGTGCGTATAGTACGTCTTGCTGGTGAAACATCACCTTCCGTCCTTCCTTCCTTCTATCCTGTGGAGTGGAACGGGAAGAAAAAAACAGCCTTTACTCCTGGGAAGACTAGTGTCGTCACGTGACATTCAAGTTAACATCAAGAGCTTGACTAACGTCGACCAAGCTGTTTGCGCTAACCTTACCTTAGTCTTGTCTTGTCTTGCACGTTAAT
Organism: Mantis religiosa; assembly: GCA_030765055.1. Classification (NCBI taxonomy): domain Eukaryota; kingdom Metazoa; phylum Arthropoda; class Insecta; order Mantodea; family Mantidae; genus Mantis; species Mantis religiosa. The sequence goes on along the minus strand of CM060956.1, from coordinate 63,054,215 downwards.
TTTCCTCAGAAAACAGGAAACCCTATTTCTCCTAAGACAGACGTCCTTAGTCACAGATTCATCAAGCTTGCTTCTCTCTACACATGTTCATGCTAGAAAACGGAGAGCTACCGTTTCTTTCCTGAAAAGTTAAGAAGCAGCAATCTGTAAAATATACTGGAAGTTTCCTAAAGATCTAATTTTTACGATCGTGTGCTAGCCACCTTCAGAGTTTTACAAAATAAGATAACTCCTTAAACTGTATGCGAAGTTTCAGAAAAATTCAAATATGTAGGTAAAATGTGGTGAAGTTAGGCACTAACTTGCAATAGATAAATGGTACATTTATGGTTAGGAAGAAAAAGGCATGTTGACAGAATTTTTGGAATTAGGTGGATAGAATTTATGGGCAGTGGTGCAAGAATTTATCGGAAATAAATGGTTAAATATGGGAAAAAGTAATAGTAATAAGAACTTTTGTAAATAATGTCAGATTTTTAACTTAGATGAGTTATGTCGAGACAAGAAGAAATTAATCTGGTCGATGAACAAAACTGAAGCTAATTGGTTAATTATAACCCGTAAAAATTGCATACTCTTTCTGGCTATGTAAACATTTAATTTAAAAAAAAGTGTTTCTATAACATGTTTAATAACTATTCTATTAGGTTGTTCAAATTCTTCTGTATATTTTGTTATAATAAAAGGATACGAGTTGAAGTCAATGGGGGGTCTACTTCAGCAGGGAATGCTATTGAACGAGACGGTACAAAATGGCTGAGTAGTTTTCCTTAACGGAAGTTGTGCCTTGAGTTTCTTTCCGGCTGAGGGAATGTTAAATTACCCGATGAGATCAATTAGTGATCGGGTAAGCAACCCGCTCTGCATACCTACCAAAAATCGAGCAGCTGGCCGAACTGGAAGTGGAGAGGGTGGCACATTTCAGCCTATAGGTAAATGAAAGGGTATCGGAAAAGGGTGGTGGAGGCAGCACAATAGGTTTGATCTTAGTGGGGGGATGATGGCATATGAGAAACTAAGTGCAACCAATGAATGAAGAGGGGTTGGAGTTTCTGGAGAAATATTTTATGTGGGTGGTAATTCTTTTCTGAGGCTGTGGCTGCAGGCGAAGCGAGTTCTATAGTTGAGTGATTAAAGGTTGAAGGAGCAGTTTGGGAAATACTTTAACGTATTTAAGGGAGAGAATGAGGGTGGGTGGAGTTTTACGGGCAGGGAACCGTGGAAGAGGGCTACAAAAGAAGGGGTAGAAGTAGGGGTGGCTTTTAGAAGATGTATCAGGAGGAGGTATGATGAAGTATAGTTCCTCCACCACCAGCGCTGTTACAAATATGCAATGGAGGGTTTTGGAAGGCCATCTTGAATCCATTTAAAACGAGAGAGGGGTGAAATGCCATCCTAACCCACAAGCTGTGATAACCGCTTTCCTTAATATAGCATTGAATAAAAACCATCGAGGTCAAAGTTCGTCTTGGCCTATCGCTTCAGAGGCGTTGCGTTATAGCGTTAAAGATCAAGAATGTTTCCCAGTTTACTGCATAGCGAAGGAAACCGCTGTGTTGTGAAGGAAAACTCCCAAGTGTACCCTTCAGTGTGTTTACATTCAATAAAACGAAGGCATTACATATTCAATAGCAGCGAATACCAGGGTGATTAAATAATACCATTGGATAGCCGAAGTCGTTAAGGCACTCAGCCGTGAAGGTGGGTTCCGTGGCTCAAATCCTACCAGGACTAAGATAACCTCACTTCTTGTAACCTACAAACGCCTTGGAGATGCCCCTTAACTTTGGCCAGGAACATTTTCTTCTCAAATTTCTTTTCCTGGTTATAATTTTATTTCAGATATAATCATTGTCCGCCACTTTTGACGCTGTATGCAGTGAAAAGGGCGTTAAACACTGCGATATATTCTGGTGTTACATTCACATATTTTTTTCTCTAACCTCTATCGTTTTTAGTTCACTTTTCTATCTACTTGATTTAATCAGATAAACCTTTAAAAATATTCCAATAATCTTGAAATTTTAAATTCTCCCCCCCCCCCTCATATGAATTCTTGATAGGGTAAAGTTACGTTATTGTCCCTTCCTTTGTCTCCTTTCAGTTTACCTAACGATTCTTTAGCAGGTAGGTCATATTGGACTGTATGGAAGTGGGTGAAAAGAGCTCGGGTTCATAGACCTTAAAGTTCCCTGACATTCATTTTCTCAGGATAAGGGAATACACCGGGTAAGTCACTCTAATTGAGATTAGAACTCGGGACCTTTTGAAGAGACAGACACATTCCCCAATATCACAGACGTAAGTCAGTTGTATATACCGAGCATATATATTTTAATTTGGAATCAATTTTAGTCAAACATTAATAGTGAATATCGATTGAATATAGCGTGAGTAAAGGTATCTATTTTAACATACGAGGGCTGTTCAATAAAGAATGATCACAATTTTTTTTTTTGACAACGTACCTTTACGCATCCTTATAATTTTGATGGTCGTTCTCAAAATAGTCTTCCCTGAATGCGATGCATTTGTCCCAGCGTTTCTGCCAGTCTTCAAAGACATTCTGGAAACCATTGTTGAGAGATCCTTCAAAATCACCTCCGCAGCCTTCGCCACTGCTTCTGATGATGGATAACGCCCCCCACGAAGGCGTTTCTTTAAATTAGGGAATAGAAAAAGTCATATGGGGCTAAATCCGGACTATAGGGAGGGTGAAGGATGTACTTCACGTCGATTTTTGCAAGCAACAACATTGGCAATATGCGGCCGCGCTTTATCGTGGTGCAACATCCAGCCTGTTTCATGGAAATGTGGTCTTTTGCGCCTGATATGGACTTGCAATGTTTTCAGGACAACCCTGTAGTATTGTCCAGTTACTGATGTGTGTGCAAGTACAACATACTGATAAGCCATTCCATGACTATAAAAGAATGAGATGACCATAAGTTTTCCAGAAGAAGCAACCACTTTTGCTTTTTTGGCGGTTGGTGATGAAGGAGATTTCCACACTGAGATTTTCTGTTTGCTCTCAGGATCAAAATGATGTAGCCAAGTTTCATCAGCAATGATTACGTTTGGGAGAAACTACGGATGTTCCTCTAACATCAACTTTAACTGCATGTTACCTCCATTGCAGCGGTACGCGATACTGAACATGTCTGAACTTTCCTGGTTCTCACAGGCGGGAAACAGGAGTACCAACAATGAAACTATTACTGCGTGTTTGTTACACATTAAGCTAACAGAATATAATAATATTGAATTTTATTGCGAAAAATTATGACCGTATGAATTATGACCGTATGAATTATGATCATTCTTTATTGAACAGCGCTCGTATAAAGTGAAATATAATGGATGAACCAAAGCATCATATAAATACACTTGACTACGTGTGATGTTACAATTGAGCTTGATTTTTATCAATCAGTTGTAACTGTTTAATAGCATATTACACTTAAAGTTTCATATGCGAGTGGGAGTCGTATGGGTTACTATGAGATGGAGCTTTTCAGAAGAAAATCTTTCGCAGCAAATACTTTTATTAATTCATATTCCTTAAAGTAGAAAAGTACAAGAAAATATGGCGAATTTGAGCTTAAAATATGGAAATGGCAACGTCGTTGTTTGGAAAAATATTTCAAGACAACCATTGAAATGAATTTGTCAAAGGATGTTCAGGTGGCATTCCAAAGAATGGCAATCGAATGAGAGTTCTATTTTCTCTATGCTTGTAGCTAATTATACAGTTATGTAGAAGTTAACAGCAATTAGAAATACATAGCATTTACTACAAAAAATTGATTATTTTTACAAATGAAGAATATTTGTCGATGGTTTTGGGCGAATATTCTGACTGCCAAGCATATTTTATCTATATTCAAACATATTTGTTCGTGCTCGTGGAACTTTCAGTGTTTTCAGGTAGTTTGCTTGTCATATATGTAGACTAACTTGCTTAAAAAGTGACACATTACCCTAGATTCCAGTAGTAAGACTTTAATCATCAAGTAACCAATCTTTGACTCCACTCAGGATCAGTTATTTACTCTGGAATATAATTCAGAGGCATAAAAAACGAACGAATGAATGAACTATGTTATAATTACTGTGAGATGGAGAGATTTTATGAAAGTCTTCGCTAAAAACGTTATACCAGTGCTGTCCAGTTCAGCTTGATTTAAGAAGATATAAAGATTTATTTGCGTATATCGTTAAATTGAACAGCGATAAGGAGATGAAGACATTCCTTTTTGTGCTTATTTCTAAGATGTTCTTATAACATATTTTTGCCCCTGAATTCATTAAAGCACTGCCTTAATGATACTCAACTAGTGAGAAATTTACTGTGTGATTTCCTTCAGTTCAGACATACTTCTGCGTAGAAGACGGTATCCTACCAAACGCTGGCCATAAATGATGTCTGAGCAATGTTTATATTTGTGGAAGTAACATAACATTAGTTTGTAAATCTTGAAATATTATCAAAAGCAACATTCCAAAGCCTTCAAAAATAGCCACCTCTTTAAAGCTGCCACTAGCATTTCTCTCCTACTTACCTGAAAGAGTAGTTCTGCAATCGTTTACTTGAGTTAATAGTAAGCATAGGTAAATAAAAAGCCTCTAAGAATAATGTAGAAGAGGTAAACCTTCTAATAGTGGGTAGATAAATGATATGATTGGTATGGCACTTCAGCGTTTTATCTCACGTACAAATTGTTCTAAGATGAATGAGAGTTGCGCAATTGTTTTATCACCACGCATAAATAATTAGGGCTAATATGAATTCACTTGTTTTAAAATAAGTAGTGATTCAACTTATAATGTAAGGTTTGAGGAATAGATATATTAAGGAGCAGCATTTCCTTTTGAAATTTTATGCCAGAAGATGTAATGTTGACCCTGGGTTTATTATTTTAATTACTTATATTAAAATCCTATAAATATTAATTTCGAAATGTTAACATTCTTCGTTATTAATAATATTTATAGCAATGCATTATTATTGTTATTATTATTTGTGGCGGTGGTGGTGGCCTCAAAGATTATAAAATACTGGAACAAAAAGTGATTGTTGCTCTTGAAAACTGAATTACTTCTCACCCTGTTTAAAAGGCACCTAAGCGAAGATATATATTTTAACATAAAATTATGATTTTTATTCTAGTTTAGAATAGATATTAAAAAAATTAAATGTTGCTAAAGGACCCTATTTTACTGAATCTTGGTAATAGAGTAACATTGTAATTTTAAGGAAATAACTTCGTTATTTACAATTGTGTTATAGAGGTATATTTTTATTGCTGAGCATAAAAGGAAGTAAATTTAAATATTGTAACATAAAATTTCCTCAGCCAGATTTTAATAGTCTTTCTAAAATTGTTGAGTCATTGAGGGAAAGTCAATGTTTATTCAGGTTCCTTCAGTAAAAGGCAAGAATCCCAGGCAACAAGTGCCGATAGCCCCTGTTACTACTTGACCCTTTGGGAACCAGTGATCTCTATGGTGTGGAACTGTTACCTTTTATCTCGCAGTAAATCTTTCTGTAATCGTCTGCAGGATAAACGTTGTGAGAGGTTAAAGATACAAGACGGTGAGGTTTCCCTTGGCAATAACGTTAATTATCAGAGCTGGAGCTGCTTGCATGTCTGTCTGCCTCACCTTGCTTTCTCCTGGGACTTCCCACCATTCTCTCCCGGGCAAAACCTAGCTACCAACTTCTTGGAGCGCAATCTCCCCAAAGAATGCGAGAAATGGAATTTGCGAATGATAAAATGCTACAGGAAGGCAATAATTCACCTATAATATCGCGTCTCTAGATTTTATGAATAAACTCATTCGCAACTTCTTTCATTGTGAAGTTATTTGCAGGATGATATTTGTTTTAACTATGTGCTATACCTAACAGTTACAAACTTGTGTGATATTGCCTCTGTATCAAGTGGCCAGTTTCTGGTTTCTCAATCAGCGTGTCCCATGTTCGATTCCTGGCTGTAAAGGGAAGGATTTTTCTTTAACTAAGACCATTCTCTAGCCCCTATAGCTTTGGAAGTATCAATGTTAATGAATAAATATAACCTAATCAAAGAGAAAAGCTTCCAATTTTAAAGTTAGCTGATTCATTTTCTATTTAAACTCTGTATAAATAACTAATATGGTATTATTGAGGCTAACTGAAAGATGATATAGGTTATTGTTTTTCCACACAAGCTCTATAGGCCCAAGGTGGAAAGGTAAATAACTGAAAAATGTAATACCATAACCGAGATTTCAACTACAGCTTTCCATTTCCAATAAACTAAAAAATAAGTTTAAGTTTCCCAAATAAGAAGGGAATTATTGGAAAGGAAAATGTTCTAAAGCATCTGCTGAAGTTACTTAAATGCCACATTTGACAGGCGAGGCAATTTTATTTTAGTCATACTGTTCAGGATAATCGAACACATGGACATGTACTGAACACAAATACTTTATATAAGTAATAAGTTAAACGTGTAATAGCATGGAATTAACAAAACTCTAAGATTACTAAAATTAGGCAAGTGAGTCAACCTTGTATATACTTTTCTCCACTTACAAGTTTTTTTATGAAGACTAGTTTCTGGGGACTTGTCCCCTATCGTCAGCTCTGTGGTAGAAACTAGTCTTCATAAAAAACTTGTAAGTGGAGAAAAGTATATACAAGGTTGACTCACTTGCCTAATTTTAGTAACAATGGCACTCCACTTTCTGAAATACTTCTTTTTATTCTATATAAAACTCTAAGAGTATAAAGTTCCAAGATGATTAATTTTAACCTCGAACTATCCCATCCTCCTTTAAAATCCTTTGTAAGTTTTAATTTTAGCTCCTGTTTATTGTTTAATCATACTAAGGGGCAGAAATTATGTTTATGCGTATTTTCTGTATGCAGTTTTCATGAAACAAAATTATCACAAAAATTGAAAGCGATGTTTTTTTTTTTTTTTTTTTTTTTTGTATTGCCTCTCTGTTACAGAGATTTATAACACCATAACATATACAATTTGCTAAGTTAGATAAAGTTGCCGATGAACTGTAGCATGGAAAGGGGCTATTATATAACCGCTCTTGCAACATGCTGAGGAGCTTCTTCCCTTGCATTACCTAAACTTCTTACACAATCTCTAAGGAACGCAAAAAACTATTGGTAGCACTTTATACTACTTCCTGGCATCAGGGATATACAATATATGAATGAACGTTACTCCCTGAACTGTTTCTGATTCTATATTTTTTATTTATGTATGATAGTCATGGAATATATTCATTAATTTTAAATTATATCTTAATTTAAACTTCGTTATTCATTTCAACTTTAATTTTTCCCTAAGGAACTGCGTGTTTATTTAGAAAACAAAATAACTTCCAGTTGAAAAATGAAATAAATATCGCCCAAGTTTTCTGGGCTAAAGTGCTTTTAGGCATTTTCATTAAGTACCCGATTTTCTACTTCTGTTTTACAGAGTAGTGTGCCTAAAATTAAAAGTCATGCTGTCACCATTTGTTGGTATTTATTTTGAGAAATTTGTCATGAGAATTTGTCTTTTATGCCTATTTTTTCCTTTCTTTTTCCTCGAGATAGATGTCTGATAACATTCAGAATTGTTAAGATTCTTTTAAGATTTGAAATGTTTATAAACTAACCTCCCCGAGAAGGGATATTTTGACCGATCTCCTTGCTGAAATGTTATTATTGGTGTTTTGTTTTTCTTTACCTATTCGCTCTACAGTATTCGCATTTTGTACTTGGTTATCTTCCACTAAATATGGCACTGAAGGTGTACGTAGTAAATACCGTCAGATTTGAAGTCATTAGTACTATTGAAACAAAGGAGTAGTGATTCTGTGCAGTTGTATAGATTTATGTACGTACATCTGTGACAACAGGCCTTCAAGAGCCTTAGTTAAATCGGAAGTACAGAGTAGAAAATTCTGTTTTATCTACCTTTCATTTACAGAGCTGTTTCACATATTGTAATTTGGGTTCAGCATGTAACTATATTATACTATAACTCATTGTGAGTTTATAATATTATGTAAGTGGTGTCATAATATTTGTAATGATACGGTAATTTCCGGTAACATTCATAAGTCATAACCACTAGAGCGTAGAAGAGTCTCTATTTTGAATGAAAAATGCAATCAATAGAAGATGTACTTGCTCCATTTTTATTTAATGTGATATAGATGCTTATGTTTCATAAATACCTGTAATGTGTTGCATCGACTTTCCCTATTTGCCAGGCATATTTCTTCTTTCTTTTCTTCCTACGTATTATGGTCCTGTAAAACACTCATTCGAAATCTGCCATTTCATATGTCATTTTTATTGAAGATTTTATTAGATAATTCTATGGAAATGCGAACTTCAAGCACAAAAATAGCATTGCATCTAGAGTTAAATAAATATCCCAGTATTGTAATGTCTGTTTACCTGTTTTCTGTTATTAATATAATGTAGTACATCGCAGTAGTTTAACTTCTTTATTTTTTCTTCAGAAGTTGAAGAATGCAATATTTAAATATTATTTTAATTCTAACAGTTATAGATCACACATTAGACATGCATTGTTAATTCTATAACATTTTAACATGCTTTACTATGAATACAATCTCATTATTGAATAAAAAGTTTACTAAACAGTCCGCATTCAAGTATTAGTGCATATGGCATATTTTTCTTCCTTTCTTTTCTTCTTTTTCGTTTTGTTTGTTTGTAATTTACGTCCTCCAACGTCCTCATATCGATGAATGAAATTGGTAAAATGATGCTCAAATGAGTCCGGGGTCCATGGAGCTCAGAGTTACCCGAAATTCGTCTTTCAGGATAAGGGAAACCCCGGAAAAAACCATATCCAGGTAACTCACCCTTACTCGGGACCTCTTGAACGTCAGGCAGACGTGCTACCATCTACGCTACCAAGGCGGGCATATGGCAGTATTGATTATTCATAAGAGGACATACTGAATATCAGTTTCTTTATAATGTATATGGTCTTGTTGTTGACATAACATTAATTCTATCACAATTCCAGTCAACATTTTCCTTTCCTGTACTCGTACGTGAAAATCTTAAAGAAATATTTACTTGGTTGCATTCTCAATTAGCGACAACTTGTAGATAGATGCAGCTTCACATCCAAATGTGTGTAAGTTTTATAAATTTGCAGTTGTTAATGCCTTCGTAAATTGAACAAACTGTGAGCTATAAGGTGAAATAATATATTCTTGCCTCTTTGATCGTGGTTTTCATACTAATCTGTATCATATTCCAGATATGTTATGCTTGCATATTTTTGTCGTTTGTTCATTGTTTTCTGGTACTGAAGTGGTTCATTCTAGTGAGTCACAGGGTAGGTTTATAAATGCAGATGACTGTGTAAGTGATAGATACATCATATATAAATGTATAATTACCTCAATAATTCATATTTATAATTAATTATGAGCTTATAGGTTTATTTTAACCTTTTCTCCAGTAAATATCATGTTTCTGCTAACACTTTTAGATTAAAAATAATTGATAATAGGTTAAGTTTCAGGACAGTTGACTTTCCTTCCTTGAATTGCTTTTTCTTACTTCCTTTTCTCTGTAGGCTTTGAGTTCTTTAAAAATTTTAATCTAGTATCTTAGATTTTAATGCCTGGAAGGTATTAATGTTTATTGACACTTTTTTGCCAACGACGCGGGCTCAGATGTATCTATTGACAGTTTTATTAGTAATACTCCTTAAAGTATTTTCATTATTTGGTCATTCCTTGTAAGGTTAGCTTTCGTTAGTAACAAATTCTATATTTGTGACGTTCCCTCTATAAGTATAACAATACTGCATTTTATTCTTGCATCTAAATCGAGTTGTTAATGCATTTCACAGTGCAATAATCAGAGAGCAGGCGTGAAATATATCTGCAGAAATATTTTTACCTGCTTTTTTTGTCATCTTATATGCACATTACTGGATGTTTGTCTGCATTTTAAATTTAGTTTGTTTTACAGACAAACTAAATCATCTTTCAGTATCTTCTTTTGCTCTTGTTGGGTTTTCTTCCACACTGTTGACCATTATTATATTGATTTTCCTGTATCACAGGAAAGTATATTCCATGTCAGTTTTACTCAGTTATTTTAAATCCTCCTGAATGCAAATATTGGCATTATTGACTTTGATTATTTATATTAGTTGACATTTTTTACTGTTTACTGTTTTCTTTCTTTGTATCGTGCTATTTGTTGAGTAAATATAGACTGTTAAGTGTTGAAGAGCTTGATAGAATAACTTCATTTGTGATATTATGCTGCTTGATATTTATTTAAGATTATCCTTATACTCTTAGATCTCATACATTTACATTTTTTCTTTTGTGCTTTTATTTCAATTTATAATTATCTGCTTGTCACATCAGGACCCCTTTAGGTGCTTTTTTATATTTACCTGTAGGCTGTAGTACACATCTAACAGCTGAACGGACCCAGCCATTTCTTTGGTTTAACTGATTATGGATCTTTAGAGCTCATTGTTACTGTCATATAAACTTTAAGGATTATAAAAATTGACATTCATGTTTGTGGCTTGAGGAGGCTCACTTGGATGTAGTATCAAGAATTTTAATCCCAATTCTCTCTGAATCCGACCCATGTTTACATGTCGCGTCTTTCTGTTCCTTTATTTTCTTAATTAGGTGTTCTAATTTTTCTGTGTTAAATGCGGTTTAGAATACTTCTCCCAGGTACCGGCTATATCATAGCATCTGGATTTCCTTTGGAATTACCCAAAGCCATAGACGCTACGTAATTGTAGCTTGCTTCATTTTATTATTATTTATGATTTTTTTCACCTGTTTATCAATCTTATTCACAGTGCAGAAGATTAAAGTTGCAGTTACAGTTGGAAATATTTTTTATTAAAACACAGATGCAACTTCTTACAGCATCTGCTTTGATACATTTTGTCAGTGGGATGTAAGGAAGTGGATAAAGAATTAGGTGATTAGGCTTTTAGGTTATACAAATAATGACAAAGAACACTTGCTCTTAATTAAGTTTATTTTCCTTGTTACACAGAAATACAGTGACACAGTTTCCATATTTATGAGAGTGTGGCTGTACTGAACTAATTATTTTTGGCCAGTCGTTCGTAAGTGATTTTAGGTACACAGAAGGCCAGTGGGTAGGGAAGCAGGCAGCACTAGAGCAGGATCTACATTTTATATGTTGATTTTTGCTCTGTGAAAATAAACGGAAAGTTGTACGTGGCTAGAAGCCTGGAGTGGTATCAGTTTGCGTCACTAGGTAATTTTTACTCGCAAACTTGCTACCCGTACGTTTTACAAATAAGCTCAATTATACGCCCTCTGCCTTCCACCCCTGGAACGAATCCTCATCTCAGATGTTACCGCCTCCTTTCCTGCCCTCCACTTCTCTCTGCAAACGAGTGTGGGTCCCTGGAAAACAAGAGTGACTTTCAAAGCCTTTCTAAACTTGCATACACAGATATTACAGTAAAAATTACAGCAGTCGTTTGTTAATTTTTTCCCCTGGTAGGTTTTAAAGAATTAGAAAAGTGCTAATATATTATTATATGAGATAATGCCTAATATTGGGAAAATAAGCAAAAAATAAGAGCAACATTTAATTTCTGACTGCTATCACTTTTGCGTTTTAGGTGGCGCGTCAGCAGTTAAGGACAAAAAGGGAATATAAGGAGATGTGAAGAAGTGAAACCTTGCCTTCATGTATCCTTACAGGGGAAGTTTTCGGTTTATCAAACAATAGCCAGCATCCCTTTGTTGCACCGGCACTGAGGTAAACATATTTATAGGTTTTTAAACAGTTTAATGGTGTAATTGTGTTGAAATTGAAAGGTGTTGCTGTGGGTGGTTAGACATATTTGCTTGTAAGACGATGCTAGAAAGGGTGGAAGATATGGGCGTGTACAGGCTTTAGCTTGCAGGCTGAGACGTAGATGGGGGTGGTGCGGGGAATATGAACATGGTAGACAGAGAGACGCCTTCTCTCTCCACCCTTTTCGCGAAACGGCATGAAAAGAGAAACAGAGCGAGAAGGCAACTCCGCAAGATTTTTTCCTAGAGAAAAAGGAACTAGGGTGAAGCCTAAGATAAAAAGCAACACGCTTCCCTAGGACACGCCCCTTGTACCCTTGGTGCAGCCAATAGGAAGCTAGTGTTTTGTCTTACCTTCCCCCCTTGTCCCTCCTGGGGCGCACCAGTCTACAACTTCCTTCCCCCCCACTTCCTCCATCACCCTCCACCTGCCGTCGGGTTCCTTTTCCTCAACCCTCAAAAACTTATCCAATATGGCTGCTAAATAAGGGCGAAAGTTCGCCTTTTACATACCAAAATTAACGTGGAAGTGATGTTGGAAAATTAACAGAATTTTTGGAGCTCTCCACCTCACCCCTGGAGGACTAGCACAACTGCACTACTCCAGCAAGTGGGATCCTCCAACTATCGTACTCTCAAATTTCGTAATAATGGGAAGCCTGTTTCGATGGTAACCGAATTCTAAATTAGTCTACGTTGTGTAGAGCGAAGGATGGGGGACTTGGAAACCGCATCTCATTAAAATGATGAAAACGCAGGAGCGGAACAAATATCAGCAGGCTAAGAGGAAGCGGTTGTTCTAACAGCACTTCTGGCTATGTCTGCTTTTGAGTAGCATCGCTTCTTTGTTGAGCACCTTCGGTTCGACAGTTTCGGATATTTTAATAGGGCTTCAGAAACCAGGCTTTTGCGAATTACCATTTCTCATTTCTACACTTCATTTTGTACAATGTGCAAGAAACATGTCTAAACAAAGGAAATGCGATGATACAAAATTTATGAAGTGTTCAAAATACTCTCAATGTAATGTTTAATCTCTGATATTCTTATTAAAGCTACAAAACACCAAACAATTGTACTTAATTTTTGTGTAATATTAATTAAAACTCTCAATTTTATATATATGACATGTTACATTGACATACCTTTCTCCATTTTCCAAGGAACTATTTTTAAGAAGCTTATTGTTCTAGCTACTTCATGCTAATCCAGATAAAAACTTGTACAAATACTTTGGTCATTATTTCTCTTTAGGTATAATAGGATTGTGGACAAGTTTAAATAACTTATAGTCAAATCATTTAAGAACTGGTCGATATTTGATGAATTTGACATACCTAACTCTTTGCATAACGAAGAAAAGAAGGAAAGAAAGAGAAACAAAATGACTGACCTTTTGAGAAAGCATGTGTATTGAAAAATTCAAACCACTGGCATGAATATTTTGAAAATGTAACACCACAAAGAATATTTTCGACATATTGTACGTTTTAAATGATCAGGTGCTTGTATAGTCAGATTTTATTTCTTTAGGATTGGCAGTATTGCAAAGTCAAATAGAATTAAGAGAAATTCAGTGGTTAGTTTCAGAAATATGCAATACAAACATTTCATTTTCAATGAAAATATCTTAAAGGTGTGGTATTTCAATAAAAATCGTATGCCATTTTTAATTAAATTAAAAAGAAAATGCTGCAAAAAGGATCCTCACTGGGATGGGATTAGATTTTTGAAAACCTTGATGATCTATTCTTGAAAAAATAAAGAAATTAAATAGAAAATTGGCATTTAGAAGTCTTTTCGCTTTTGAGTTCTGCTGTACATACACACATTTTTCTAAAATGATTTTTCTTGGGAATTAGGGTGCCACAAAACGTGTAATACCAGAGAAATCTCAAGGTCGAATTCTTGATTGGAATACAATACCCTTTTTTTACGTACTATGTGTGTGCTAGAGAAAATTAAAAACCCTTTTGGGTACCCATCCTTTAGGGGAAGCACTATCCTACAATTGGTACCACTGTTAAGAATGACTGCTGTGTACCTCAAGTAAATATAACTAATTAGTTCATTTTACCTACAGTTTCTTCTTGTATGATAATTTCTAGCGCAAATAACCCCTTTTCTTCAAATTATTGTAGACAGATGAGTAAAGTTACTGGATGATAAAGACATTAAATGCTGTTGTTGATATACCTTTGTGTTAATGATATGGAAACATGGTATGGCTTTTGTATAAAATTAAGTAACTTAGAACACATATATACTTTCAAATTTTCAGTCTAATTGCAAGTAATTTCTGAGATATTGGGCCATGAGTTTAGCAGCACATTTAATACTGAGTGCATAGTACTTTAATACCCCCTAAACACAAACATACCTATGGCATTGTAGCAAACAACCGAAACATATGGTGTTTCCTCTCTTTCTTTTCTTTTACTCAAGCGGAGAGTATGCTAAGAGGAAAAAAAATATTAGCTCTCTCACGACATTCTGAACCAACTATTATACATTCTCACACTAAAACTTACTTATTTTTGTACTTCCTATTAATTATAAATATTCACCAGTAATTTTCCCTGGAGCGACAGTCAACTTACAAAATTAGGTCAAAAGTGTAAGCCCTGGTATAGCCTATTAACATAAACTGATGATAAAATACATGAAGAAATTCAAACTGACAGATTCGGAAACTATTCATAATCATAAAAAGTTATTTAACTGAATTTCTATAGAAATTGTAATGATTTCTTATGTAATTTACGTCCTCCAACGTTAAGCCATATTGGACGATAAATGGAATGGGTGAAATGATGCTCAAATGAGTCCAGGGATCATGGAGCTTAGAGTTACCCGACATTCGTCTTTGAGGATAAGGGAAAACCCGGGAAGAAACCTTATCCAGGTAAATCACCCTGACCGAGATGCGAACTAGGGACCTCTTGAACGTGAGACAGACATGCTACCACCTACGTTACCGAAGTGGGCTAAATTATAGTTCTGCTCAGATAATTCTGTTTGTGTATCTTCAGCTTTCTTAATTATCTCAGGCTAATCATAAGGTTTACCTTTGTTTGTCAGTTACATTTCTTAAATAATAAGGCTTTTATCAAAAAAAAAAAAAAAAAAAAAAAAAAAAAACCTAGAGCAATTTTTTTTATCAATTAACTCCTGTGTGTAAGGCTATGTGGGGTGCAGAAAGACGTAACTGATCTTTATTTTGGAATATGTTTTGTCATTAATGCAAATTTTATTATTTAATTAAGATAAAATATTTACTTAAAATTACAAACTAGAAGCTTAAAAATTATGCAGATTGTTATTTCGAATTGATAGGTGAAGCCAAAATTAAATAGGCTATATAAAATGAGAGCAGTTTGATTTTCAAGGGCCAATATGGTGATATTGCACATGTTGAAATCATAATATAAATATAATACACATTGAACAGAATATAATATATACACATAGTGTATATAAATACTCAGATGATACAGGATTTTGTGTTCATTGGACACAATTTTGTGATTCCTATTTTACCCAAAGGTGTATTAGGAATATTGTTTACAAATTATAAAATTAATATAATAAAATTACAAGATAAAACCAAGTACAGTGCACGACCATGATGACAAACGAAAATACCAAAACGAATCATTTAGTTTAAGGAATATTTTGTTCAAGAAAGCCATGAAATATTGATAAGTTTTACAATTCATCAAAATATGTGTAAGTGGTCTTGAAAATATATAATCTTAAGGATTGAAGCAATAATTCAAGTTTATTTCTTTCAGAACAGAAAATGGGGCAATGAAATAAAATGTGAGGGGTAGCTTGAAGGTGATTTTCACAAATACAATCAGAGGTTGATTCGATTTTGAATTGAAATAAGTAAGCAGAGCATTTGTTATGTCCAGTTAAGAATTGAGTGAGAACATAGGATTAACGGATTTACATTTATGTCTATCAGAAACCGTTGGGAAATATAAATCTTCAGTCAAAGCACCACAATCACTTTTTAACCAGTTTTCATTCCAGTCGTGAATGATAAACTTCAATGTTTGTCTCACATAAGAAATAGGGCATTCCGGAATTTCGAAGAATACATAACTAAACTAAGATAAACCTAAGTCAACCGTCCATGAATTTGCACATAGTGAAATTAACATAGCTCTAAATAATATGATTAAAAGTAGGGCCCGCCTTAGTAGCGTAGATGGTAGCAGGTCTGCCTCACGTTCAAGAGGTCCCGAGTTCGAATCTCGGTCAAGGTGAGTTACTTGGATAAGGTTTTCTCCGGGAGTTTTCCCTTATCATTCAAGACGAATGTCGGGTAACTCTAAGCTCTAAGGAACCTGGACTCATTCGAGCATCATTTCACCAATTCCATTCATCGTCCGATATGACTTAACGTTGGAGGACGTAAATTACAAACAAACAATTAAAAATAGGACTTGTTTCGAATTATTGGGCATTAAAAAAGAGATTAAATCTATACCTACATGGGACATAAACACATTGGCCTATACATAGATTATTTTTGAATGTGTTTTACATCGATGTTTGGGCAAATACAATACGCCTACACATTATTGGTAAACAGTAGTGTGTGTGTGTGTGTGTGTGTGTGTGTGTGTGTTTGTGTGTGTTTGTGTGTGTGTTTGTGTGTGTATGTGTGTGTTTGTGTGTGTGTTTGTGTGTGTGTGTGTGTGTGTGTGTGTGTGTGTGTGTGTTTTATATTCACATGAATTTCTGTAATATTATTTTTATTTTTATGCCATTTACATATTATTAATATGAAAGTAATCAAAATTAATCTTTACCGAAATAGTTGCACTAGACATTTAGTTGTATATCATACAAAGTAGGGGTTAGAGGGTACCGAGTCCTTAAGTCAGATGTTTAAATGCTATAAGTTGGACTTAAAATTTCATGGTATTTTGAAAGAAACAACAGAATAGTTATAAAAGTTACATTTCAAAGCACTCATTGGTCCTTTCAAGGCAGTAATAATGCATATTTTTGAAATGGATCATGTGATAAAAATATTTTTTAAATAAACTGTCCGTTTTAAAGGGTTATATATTGTATGGGTATTACAAATTCAGACAATCATATACATTTCCCGATATTTTTTTTTTTTTTTAATATTTGCTTAGTATTTTGGGAGATGCCGAACTTAAATACTAAAATTGGTAGATATACATACGTTGGCAGAGAAAACAAGAAAAAAGCCATTTTTGTTCAAGATGAGAACTCTCTCTCCTAATTCTTTCTTTGCACGAAACCCTTTGTTAAAAAAAATTATATATTAAAATGCACTAAATAAATATTATCCGTTCCTCAACAGCTATAGATACACTCGTAGATTATATAAAACGTTTGATATTAGGAAAAGAAATAAGTCTGTTCTAGGTGTCGCTAGTTGAAGGAAGCAGAGCAGCTGATTGACTACTGACGCTTGCTCTGTGCGTGCTGAGTATGAGAGGGGCACATTGAGTAAATAGTGGGGGTAAAACTCCTGACCTCGTTTGCACGTGGTCCACTGTTCGAACCCATATTTTCATCGGGTTGTTTAGGAGGCGGTTCACTTCCCGTGTGACGAGCACTGCAACGCCGCGTTGAACGAGAGCGTTGCAATGCTAGAAATAAAGTCGATAACGCTTGGACAGTATCGATTGTTAAAGAAAGGTAGCGAACGAGCCTGTTTCCATGGCTACAATGTTAACACTAGCCGCCTCCTCTTCTATCACCTCCTTCATAAGCTCATTCTCCAAGATATTCCTTTTCCTTGTTCTATAGTATTGATGGCCTCCTTTATATTGTGTCTAAGAGAACAAAATACTCATACAGAATGGTTGGAATATGGCCTGCATTCGTAAGGTCCTTGGTTATAATCTCGTGGGCCGACAAAGCTCTCTCTGTCTCTATCTCTCTCTCTCTTTGTAATTTCCCTCAGTTCTAAGGTAAATACCAGATTGACTGTTATATAATGTCATTCATAGTAAATTTAAATCTAAAATATTAACAAGAACAGTAATGCAGAAGATTGCGTCATTTATCCACAGATAATGAAAGCAGGTATTCGGAAGGTTAGAAGTAGAGATGTCGTAGCTATCCATTAAGGAAAATCTGTGTTAACATGCGTCGAAACTCTTGTTTACTTATCACAGCAGGAAAGTGCAGTTGCCCAGCACTAAGATCTGTGTGGTCACTTGGCAAAGCAAGATACGAGGGCTGTTCAATTTATTTGACAACGTACCTTTACTCATACTCATAATTTTGATGGTCGTTCTCAAAATAGTCTGCCGTAAATGCGATGCAATTGTCCCAGCGTTTCTGCCAGTCTTCAAAGACATGCTGGAAACCCTTTTTTGAGATATCCTTCAAAATCGCCTCCTCAGCCTTCACCACTGATGATGGATAATGCCTCCCACTACGGCGTTTCTTCAAGTTAGCGAATAGAAAAAAGTCACCTGGGGCTAAATCCGGACTATAGGGAGGGTGAGCGATGCACTTCACGTTAGATTTTCAGCAACAACTTTGGCAATATGCGGCCACGCATTATCGTGTTGTAGCATCCAGCCTGCTTCACGGAGTAGTGATCTTTTGTGCCTGATATGGACTTGCAATGTTTTCAGGACATCCCTGTAGTGTTGTCCAGTTACTGATGTGTGTGCAGGTACAACATGCTGATGTACCATTCCATGAATATCAAAGAAGGAGATGACCATATCTTTCCCAGCAGAAGCAACCACTTTTGCTTTTTTTTGGGGGGGGGGGTTGGTGACGAAGCATATTTCCACACTGAGCTTTGCTGTTTGCTCTCAGGATCAAAATGATATAGCGAAGTTTCATCAGCAGTGATTAAGTTTGATAGAAACTCCGGATCTTCCTCTAACATCAACTTTAACTGTATGTTACCTCCATTGCAGCGGTAGGCGATACTGAACATGTCTGAACTTGCCTGGTTCTCACAGGTGGGACCCAGGAGTATCAACAATGAAACTACTACGGCGTGTTTGTTTCACATTAAGCTAACAGAATATAATAATAATGAATTTTATTGCGCAAAATTATGTCCGTGAAAAAATTATGATCATTCTTTATTGAACAGCTCTCGTAGTATGGTACAGGAATGAAGTCTAGAAGTCACACTTTTCTTCACACATGAATCCATGAGGTATTTGTTTACGAATTCTCGCGATAAAGCAAATATTGAAGAAAAACTGTATGGTTTAACAGATTCATACCTGATTTTCTCCCAGGCATCTTGCAGCACGTTTACATATCCTTTCTACTCTCATTTATTGTTTATTTTCACTTTACCTTAAAAGCTAAAGTTCTTCTGTGCATTCACCATATGAAATATGACCATGTTTGATTTTCTCTAGCACTTTAATACTACAGAGAAATATTACATTCCATTCGAAATTTAGCTAGGGAAATGGTATGGGATGTATACTATATTTCACAATTAGGGATTTAAAATATAAAGTTTAAAATACTTCATTATTGTTTCAAACGACACCGATATAGCCTTTGCGTAGTTTATAACTTAACTAGTCCGAATTTCGGTGTCTCAGCTTCGAAGTTCTGTTACGTATAATTTTATGCAACATTAAATATTACACGATTTTGTAATTAGGCAGCGAAGGAACCACTGGTGTGCGAGCCTCAAAAGCTGTTATTGGGACGCACCGGCCACGAAGACAAAAATATTACTCCGTGCTCTTTATCAGTGAACCTAGCCTACCTTTCAGGTAATGGGGCAAAGAGCAGTTACTTGTAAAAAAGTCGACTAATAACTCGGACAGTTGAAGGTTGCTAATCAGTGTAAAACTACACATTCCGTCCTAACAGGGAGGATTTTGCGTGTACTTAGATAGCAAATCCAAGCAATTTGGAGCGCTATACAAACGCCGAAATGACGGATATGGTTTTGACGCATGGAAGAGTTGAAGGGAGTTTAACGAACGCACGATTAATTTAGTTTCATTAAATATATGAATTGTAAAAATAATCATCAATGATAATATGTTTAACTTCAGAACATTTTGTTATAATTTTAATTGTAAAATACTTTCAACCACTTGCTATAAATATCAACTGCTTCCTTTTCAGTTACAACTTGTTTATTTAGTATTATCAAACACGTGAAATAAAACACTCGTCTCATTGCATAAGTCATTTAGTTTTGGTTAATTTATATACAATTCTTTAATGTTCTTTTCTGTTCTGTTTATCAGTAAATGCTTCCATCCTCAGGTTCACTAACATTAACTTCCCTGTTAAATATATAATTTGCATATGCCCACCAGCTTATTTGCCATCATGGACTGCTATAACGGAATTTTGGAACACGTTAAACACCCATAAGCAATAATTAAGCAATAGCTTCTTTATTGCGGTTTCATAAGCCAAAGAAGTTCTTAATAGTAGCAAGCTACTGCGGAGTATGCCGGTTTGTTTACAGTTACAGCACGCGGAACGCGGCGGTTGACCTATACCTTTGAACCCTGACAGCCTGAGGCACGCGTCGTTGTTCCTGTCACTGCTTAATCAACACTCATTCTGGACCATTTTTATGTGGCTCTATTGACTGTAAAAACTACTTACCTGTATGTGTCACATAGAAGCTAAGCAACGACTTATATCTCTATGTCCCTTCGGTGTCGTCTAGAAACACTCTGTATACCACGAGGGCTGTTCAATAAAGAATGATCATAATTTTTTCACGGAAATAATTTTTCGCACTAAAACCCAATCTTATTATATTCTGTTAGCTTAATGTGAAGCAAACACGCCGTAGTAGTTTCATTGTCGGCACTCCTGATTCCCGCCTGTGAGAACCAGATAAGTTCAGACATGCTTAGTATCGCCTACCACTGCAATGGAGGTAACTTGCAATTAAAGTTGATCTTGAGTTTCTTTCAAACGTAATCACTGCTTATGAAACTTGACTACACCATTTTGATCCTGAGAGCAAACAGCAAAGCGCAGTGTGGAAATCTCCTTCATCACCAACCCCCTAAAAACAAAAGTGGTTACTTCTGCTGGGAAAGTTATGGTCAACTCATTTTTTGATATTCATGGAATGGATTATCAGCATGTTGTATCTGCACAAACATCAGTAACTGGACAATACTACAGGGATGTCCTGAAAACATTCCAAGTCCATATTAGGCGCAAAAGACCATATTTCCGTTAAGCAGACTGGATGCTGCTCCACGCGGCCGCATATTGCCAATGTTGTTGCTGAATATCTTGCAAAAATCAACGTGAAGTGCATCCCTCACCCTCCCTATAGTCCAGATTTAGCCCCATGTGACACTTTTCTATTCCCTAACTTGAAGAAAGGCCTTCGTGGGAGGCATTATCCATCATCAGAAGCAGTGGTGAAGGCTGCGGAGGCGATCTTGAAGGATATCTCAAAAACGATTTCCAGCATGTCTTTGAAGTCTGGCAGAAACGCTGGGACAAGTGCATCGCATTCAAGGGAGACTATTTTTAAAAGGGCCATCAAAATTATGAGGATGAGTAAAGGTACGTTGTCAAAAAAAAAAAAAAAGTGATCATTTTTTATTGAACAGCCCTCGTATTATACATTTGGAAGTACATTTGGCTAATACTATCTACTTTTTAAATAAAGTTGCTTTAATAATAACTATTACAGTGATTGAACAAATGAAAGATAAATGGGTGTCCTATACCATGACTAGCATACAATTAAATACTAACAAACACTTGACTGTTTACAAAATATTTATTATTTGTTATTATACGTGATTGAGACCACTTCCGGTAAACTGTTATCTTGTAGGAAGTATATAGAAAATGAAGCATTTAAGGATAATTTAAACAGATATGAGATAAATATCAGTGGGCAAAGAAACTTGTGACTGTAGTGAGCTGCCTAATCAAGCTATCTTAAATGTACTGCTCTCTTTCTCTAATCATTAGAGAGAAATTACTTTCAATGTCGATTTTTGTAATGCAATTTACGTCCTCCAACGTCAAGTCGTATCGGACGATGAATGAAATGGGTGAAATGATGCTCAAACGAGCCCTGAGTCCATGAACCTTAGAGTTACCCGACATTCATCTACCAGGATAAGGAAAAACCTTATCCAGGTAACTGCCCCTGACCAAGATTCCAACTCGGGACCTCTTGAACGTGAGGCAGACACGCTACCCATCTACGCTACTGAGACGGGCCATTCAATGTCGAGATAATCAATAGCGTGAGTACGTGATGATATGTAAAAAAGGAGAGTAGCACCTGTTTTATAGAAAAACATGTTTGCTTTTTTCTGTTATACCTATGGAAAGCAAAACTTAAAAGCAGGAAGTCTTATAAACATTCAATTTGAATCTAAGTTAAAACCTTGCTGTGGGCAAAAGACCTTAATTGAGTTTCTCCATTACTAAATTTCTTTTGTATAATTTAGCGTCGTCTTGATTTGCAGTTATATCTCAACGTTACTAAAGGTTCATGATTGGACTAACCCAAACATAGGTGATCTGAATTTCATAAAAGTCTCAAAGATATTTGTTTTGTTGTTACCAATATAAATGAAATGTGGACTTTCGGATTTTGGAATTTCTGAATATTACTTGAATCCACATTACTGGATTAGTAAGTTATTATAATGGTATAGTCTGCCTATCACAAGAGGGCAAAGCAGAGGATTGTGTAACGCAATCACTTTTGCTGTGCTTATGCTTGATTTGCGGATAAGGTAAGGATGCTGGGGTCATATAAAGTACACAGTGTTGTCAGATAACTCACCCATGCATAACATCTATCACTGCAGTTACTGAAACGAGCATTAGATCCGGCAGCATGGATGTCTGATATGCACTTTTACCAGAGCAGATGAACAGTTCAAACCCCTCTCCCTCTTCATGGCCCGCTTGCCTTCTTGTGGTTGGGCAGACAGTAGTTACGTGGTCACTTCCTATTCTTTATTTGTATTTATTTTACAGTTTTCCTTATCTTGCTAATATTAAAATGCAAAACTACTAAATCCACATACATGAAACTTTTACATTACATTAAATGGTTCTGGTAAAGGTCACTGATGTACAGAGTTACAAGCACTTTTTCTTGTGCTTTAATTTTTCTCCAAGTTTTAATAGAAAAACAGCCCTAATGTAGAGTTAATAAAGCAAAACAGTACGTTTGTGGTTCCACAGGTTTCCTGATGGTAGTTTAACCCCCTTAAAGCTCTATGTACATATTTCCAGGAGTTTCTGAGAAAATAGAGTAAATTTTTAAGAAACTTAACTTCTGAGAAAACACCTAAAACAACTGAAGTCGCAAACTTCAAACTCAAACAAATCATACCATGCAAAGAACAATACCGTAACGAGCTACAAAGTTAAATGACAGCCTTGCCAACATATGCAACAGCAAAAGCGCTTAAAAACAAGCTACTATCTCGTAGTCTCCTAAGTGAAAGTTTTCTAAACTTATTCCAAACATCGTCAATGAGTCCAAAGAAACCTACAAATATCTTATTGACACTTAAAATACTTATAAATAGTCTTATAATTACATTATTACTGTACGTGATTAATTAGGTACCAAAATATGCAAACAATTTGAACATTTAATTAAGTAAATTACATAAAAGTAGTTTTTAGTTTGTTTGCTTACAGTCTCGCTGTAACACGTTAAAGCTCACGTAGAGCAGATAGGTTCTGATATTGAAAATCTGCTGATTTGGAGAACACAATAAAAAAAACCATCAAGATTGACTCCTGCGAGTGATTTGAACTCGACTTCTCCCGAATGTGAGACACAGATAGCAGTGGGTAAGTACTCGTATTTCAGTCGACTAATTTTTCTGGATTAGAGCGATGTTTATAAAATTTTTTACCTTGAACAGTAGGTTTTGTTGTGAGTCTTAGGAGATGGGAAAACTTTTACAGTAAACGTTGGCGTGAGCTCGCCAACCCGACTGCCGGCCTCACGCCCAAAACGCAAGACAGAGCTCGGCGATCATCCAAACGATACGCGGAGGAGATGTGGTCAGCATCTCGTCAACCCCAGCCGGAAAGTTGGCTTTTTAGACCAGGTTCCTATAGCCGGGACTTAAAATCCGTACCTCTCAGGGTTGGGATGGATTCCGGATGCCTTCTGGTCGCGGGAAACAAAGTAGTTCACTCTAGCTCACTAGACCACTGCGCAGGACAAAATTGTGCAGTAGAAGAATGTAAATACATCTTATTAAAATATAACCCTAAGCAATATTTGACATAGGTCATTTACGTTACTCGTTGTTGGGGTCTTAGCACAGATATTGAAGAATGTATACGAGGGCTGTTCAAAAAAAAATTATCACAATTTTTTTGACATTGTACCTTTAATCATACTCATAATTTTGATGGTCCTTCTCAAAATAATCTCCCCTGAATGCGATGCGCTTGTCCCAGCGTTTCTGCCAGACTTCAAAGACATGCTGGAAACCATTTTTTGAGAGATCTTTCAAAATCGCCTCTGGAGCCCTCACCACTGCTTCTGATGATGGATAATGCCTCCCACGAAGGCGTTTCTTCAAGTTAGGGAATAGAAAAAAGTTACATGTGGCTAAATCCGGAATATAGGGAGGGTGAGGGATGTACTTCACGTTGATTTTTGTAAGATATTCAGCAACAACATTAGCAATATGCGGCCGCGCATTATCCTGGTGCAGCATCCAGCCTGCTTCATGGAAATGTGGTCTTTTGTGCCTGATATGGAGCTGCAATGTTTACAGGACATCCCTGTAGTATTGTCCAGTTACTGATGAGTGTGCAGGTACAACATGGTGATAAACCATTCCATGAATATCAAAGAAGGAGATGACCATAACTTTCCCAGCAGAAGCAACCACTTTTGCTTTTTGTGGGTTGGTGATGAAGGAGATTTTCACACTGAGCTTTGCTGTTTGCTCTCAGGATCAAAATGATGTAGCCAAGTTTCATCAGCAGTGATTACTTTTGAAATAAACTCCGGATCTTCCTCTAACATCAACTTTAACTGCATGTTACCTCAATTGCAGTGGTAGGCGATACGGAACATGTCTGAACTTGCCTGGTTCTCACAGGCGAGAACTAGGAGTACCAACAATGAAAGTACTACGGCGTGTTTGTTTCACATTAAGCTAACAGAATATAATAAATTGAATTTTAGTGCGAAAAATTATGGCCGTAAAGTTATGATCTTTCTTTATTGAACAGCCCTCGTATTAAGACACAGTTGAAACACAGTCAATCCAATGATTCTTATTAGAGCAAAATTAGTTCATTGTACCAGTAATGAGATTGGAGGAAACAAAGTATTGTAAATTCTTAATTGGAAATTGTTGCATATTATGTTACGGATGTATTTTATTTCACAGGAGTAATTCAAAGTCTTTTAAAAGTAAATCCCAATAATTGGCCAACAAAACATATTTATTTTCTATTCGAATGTTCAAAAATGTAGTGCTTTCAACTTTAAAACGAAAATTCATTGGACATTATCTCTGTATCTCTCCATGAACACGATAACTGAAAATCGAAAGATCAGATAAATGCAGAATTTAGTGTTTTAAGTTCTGAATATACAGTAGCAAACGTTTCTACGAAATACTCCAACTTAAACAACATTTTAAGTGGAAAGCGTTTGATAAATTTTAATTTTTGCAAAATTACTCTTAATAATTTTTATTAAAATGCCACATCTTTAAATGTCTAACAAATAAAATGTATATATTGAATTGCTTGGGAACAGGCTGTAGTGTGAAGTCTTTCTCTATCTAAGTTAATTTTATATATGTTTCTAGAACTGATAGATGCACATACGCTAAGGAAAAATTCTCATCTGTTAAAAAAAAAACTCAGTTTATACCAAATATATTTGAACTTCTGCGGTATTCTTTCATTTTTGAAGTGCTATTAGAATTGTATTTCTTGTGATGTGCAAAAGTTATACATTTCAATATCAGTATACAGCAAAAGTTTTTTTTAAATATTTAACAACCACTTTAGTTCCCTTTATACTTTCATATATTAAGAAGTTTCTCAAATTAATCCAGCAAAGTTTATCCCGTTTAACATGAAATATATATATATATATATAAAATGGGCTTTGAAATGAATGGTTTATAAAATACAAAGAGAATAAAGAAGAAAAAAATCGAAAGTCATGTGAATGTAACGCATAAGGTTATATACATATCGCTAAATGAACCTTTTTGAAAAAGGAATGCGTCTATTAAGCTGATTTTCTTTCGCTAGTCAATGTAGTGCACAAGATTCCCCGCAGTAAAGCAAATAGCAAAGCGTCCGATGAGGGTGGTGTCAGGAGTGGGGTTTGTACATGGTCCATATGCGAGTGCCATGCCAAGCAAATGAGCATCGTGTAAATACCAGCTACTAAGCAGCCTGTAGCCAGATTCATTCGCGGTTCACTCAAGCACTAACTCCCAGACCAAATGTCTGATATTACAGCTCCTTCGAGTTCTTACACGGTTAGTGAGTGAAGCACAGCAATCTAACCCATCATAAAGTTATTTATAAAATGTTCATTTGCTTCTGACAAGTCTATTTTACTGGACGAATGATATCTAAAACTTATATTTTTATATAGCATTTAATGCAAACGCGGCGAATTTGTTTTAGATATAAATGTCACGCAGTTTCCTGAATTTGTTGTGAACAACTGTTGTAAATATGAATACCGGAATTGAAATCAGCGTCTCAATTAAAAGTTTTTGAAGTAGCAGGAATAGTTACTTCTAGTCACTTTTCTTATGGAAAATATTATTGTATTAGTGCACAACTCTCACGGCGTTAACACAAAAATTCTACACTAGCAAAACAGATGATTTTGATTTGGGGGGCGATATGCACATTCACTTAGAGATGTCGACTATAGACTATACACTGATCGATTAAACCCATGTACCGAACATGATGAGTGAGGTAAAGAGAGCAAGTAGCTTGCAAGTAGCAAGAGAGCAGCAGTATTAAGGTAGACATAATGACATAAAGTGTCTGTAGAAGATATAGAAGCCGCTATTCCTACTTGCCTGATAATTACAGTCGGGTTGTAGTGACTTACAAGGGGCGGTATACCTATATATACAGAATGTCCCACAATTAGACCCACAAACTTTGGAAGCTGATAGATAACTTATTTTAAACACGTTTCTGCTGTGCTTCGTTTAAGCGCCAGACGAGTTAATGATGTTAAAACGCACGCAAATTGCGTTTAACACAAAGAGTGCATCGGCGTTCCTTATTCTGCTGTACTCTCGCAAAGACCAGCCACTTCTCTGATTTCGCCAGTGTGCAGGTTATTCGTGTCACATGAGCCTCTTCCGATTCAGCTGATGTTTCATACACTAGAGTTTTTATGTGTCCCCACAAAAATAAGTCAAGTGGGGCAAGGTCACGGGAGCGTGCCGGCCAGCCAATGGGTCCACCTTTGCCTATCCAGTGACAGCAGTAATATTACATGTACTTCAACTACTGAAGCAGCTGAACTTACAGCTACTGCCCCATTAGTTGAAACCACATGTCCTGTCTAATATGCAGGGAAACATATTACATTAGCAAAACTTGTTGCAGAAATAATAAGAAATTGTAAGCATTGGGTCAGGCCGACAAAAGTATGGTCATTTTAAGAGGTTATCCACAATACTGGCCTACATATTAACTTAAAGAAAGTCTCAGTTGATACAACCACTGAAGTGAAGCATGGGGATTTTCGAATGTCCAAACATTGAATCATACAGTTCAATAACGGCTCATCGGTGAACATGGCATGCAAAGCAATACATCTTTTCCTATTTTGTCCAACTAACACTGACAAAATTGCTGTCGCAGAGGATAGTCTTCAGACTTCATTATGTGAACTTTTTCAAGGTGAAAAGGGTGCAACACTATTTCCTGCATAATTCTTCCTACAGTGCTGCGACTTAAGTGCAAACGTTGAGCGATGGTGCGAACACTAGCTGGATGATTGTCTCAAGAGTCCATACTGAACGTGGCCTCTTTTGCCTGCTTATCTATCCAAGGAGAAATGGTGTCTGCGAGAGTACTGCAGAATATGGCATGCCGATGCGCCCTGACTAATTGCAATGGGCCTGGGCTCCATTTGCTTTGACATTTACTCATCTAGCGCGTAAACAAAGCACCGTAGCAAAAAACTTTCCGTAACAAAAAGTGTTTAAAATGTTATCTATCAGCTTCCAAAGTTTGTCGGTCTATTTTTTGGACAATCTCTCTCTCTCTCTCTCTCTCTCTCTCTCTCTCTCTCTCTCTCTCTCTCTCTCTCTCTCTCTCTCTATATATATATATATATATATATATATATATAGCCTGTATACATGTATATACATACGTACATACATACATATATTGAGAGTAACTGAAAATTAAAATACTTAGGTGTCAGCTTTCTCTTCTTTAGGCACAAATGTATTATAAAACAAGCACCTACACATCGGAATGAGTCATTAATACTACTTAAATCTAATACCATTTAAACGAAATCACTTAAAAATATATCTATATATACTTTTTATCTCAAAAAGGATAAAATTCAACCTGGAACATTGGTGTATGATAACAGAATTATAAACAATTATTAAATTAAAAACAATTTAAGAAGATACTTATCTTTTCCTTGCAGTTTTTATATACCGTTTTCTGCTGCTTAACATTTATCTGTGACAAATTATTCGCAACCAGTTTTTATTTTTTTCCGCATCTCTCTCTCTCTCTCTCTCTCTCTCTCTTTCTCTCTCTCTCTCTCTCTCTCTCTCTCTCTCTCTCCCCTGGAGATGGCGCCCAACATTTCAGCAACCATTGTAAACTGCTATTAAAACTGGATTTGCTAGTGCCATGTCAATTTTATTTATAATACTTCGCTTCAGGACCATCCTTGCATAGTTGTATGTGAAGGACCAGTGCCCACTCAATATTGTGGTACGGTGAGGAACTATGGTAGGTAGCGGTCTGTAGTTCACTAAAGTTTGAGATGAGGAAAGCATGGGACTATTTAGCAGCGTTATTTATCCGTAATGGCTAAATAATTGTCTATCTCAGTTCTGTATACTTTTCCGTGAGCTCGGAGAATTTTTGTTTTTTTACTTCAGTTTCTCTGCAACTGGCTTCGAGAAGAAATGCGAATCTAACTCAAGACGGCCTTTTTAATGGTCCTGAAGCGTAGGATTTTAAATACGAGCGCTGTTCAGTAAAGAACGATCACATTTTTTTTTGATAACGTACCTGTACTCATCCTCATAATTTTGATGGTCGTTCTCAAAATAGTCTCCCCTGAATGCGATGCGCTTGTCCCAATGTTTCTGTCAGTCTTCAAAGACATGCTAGAAACCATTTTTGAGAGATCCTTCAAAATGGCCGCCGTAGCCTTCACAACTGCTTCTGATGATGGATAATGCCTTTCACAAAGTCGTTTCTTCAAGTTATGGAATACAAAAAAGTCAGATGGGGCTAAATCCGGACTATAGGGAGGGTGAGGGATGTACCTCACGTTGATTTTTGCAAGATGTTCAGCAACAATATTGGCAGTATGCGACCGCGCATTATCGTGGTGCAGCAGCCAGCCTGCTTCACGGAAAAATGGTTTTTGCGTCTGATATGGACTTGCAATGTTTTCAGGACATCCCTGTAATATTGTCCAGTTACTGATGTGTGTGTGTGTGTGTGTGTGTGTGTGTGTGTGTGTGTGTGTGTGTGTGTGTGTGTATGTACAACACGCTGATAAACCATTCCATGAATATCGAAAAATGAGATGACCTTAAGTTTCCCAGCAGAAGTAACCACTTTTGCTTTTTTAGGGGTTGGTGATGAAGGAGATTTCCACACGAGGTACGTTTGCTCTCAGGATCAAACTGATGTAGCCAAGTTTCATCAGCAATGATTACGTTTGAAAGAAACTCCGGAACTTTAACTGCATGCAGACCTGCATGCGAATGTCCTTTTGTTCGGGAATCAACAGTGTTGGAACCCATCGCGCACAAACACGTCTCATGTGTAATGTTTGTCACCAACGTGTGGCTGGCACCCAATGAAATGTTCAGTATTTCAGAAGGTGATCTTAAGGCAATTCGTCGATCCTCTCTCACAATAGCAGCAGCAGTGTTGTTTTCTTCCGTAAGAACAGTAGTAACTGGAGCACCAGGCGACCTTCCTTTGAAATTGATAGTCTCCCCTCTTTAAAGATTTTAAATCACCTTCGAGCTGTGCTGTAGGGAAGAACAGACTCTCCATATGGCTCCTGTAACATTGTATAGGCCTCAACTGAAGATTTGTTGAGACGAAAGCAGAATTTCAAAGCCGCATATTGTTCCTCGCATGTTACCCTCATTGCAGTGGTTGGCGATACTGAACATATGTGAACTTGCATGGTTCTCACAGGCGGGAACCAGGAGTACAAACAGTGAAACTATTACGGCCTGTTTGTTTCACATTAAGCTAACAGAATATAATAAGATTGAATTTTAGTGCGAAAAATTATGACCGTAAAAGAATTATGATCATTATTGTACAGCCCTCGTAAAATTGACCTGGCTGAAAGCAGTTTTAATCAGGAAGTCTGGTGATACGACTCCTTGGAAAGTTGAGCGCTGCCTCGATGAACTTTGTGACTTTCAGTTTCCTCTGCCTCCTGCAACAATTACAATGACAATAATGTTAGTTATATTACTATTTTATAATTAGTTTCACATTGATTTTAATTAAATCCCATTGCATTATAAACTGCCAATTTCTGTGAGTTACTCTTGTTTAAGATAAGAATATCTTGCTATATAGATCATTTTACTAACACAAGTTAATAAAAATAATAATATAGTTACAAGTAGCACCTGACAGCAACATGCATTCAAAATATATTTTTTTGTTTTAAAATATCTCTCTTTGTATTACTTGGTGATAATTTGAAAGGTGACGTTCATTAAGGTACAACCGACTCCCCGCAGGTTTGCACATCTCATTTGGTAGCTCGGGACTCGCATAACTTCCCCAATCCGGCGGATGAGGGTATATAAATAGCAATCAGGATAAGGATGAAGTGAAAAGGAGGGACAAGAAATTGCGGGGGATTGAGATTAACCTTTCCAGCATTCGCCCAACGATCCAATAAAACATGGATCAAAAGCGTGGCTGCAGGAATTTAATTCCTATCTCCCAAATGCGAGTCTTATGCACCTTGGTGATTGCATAGGAGCAACAGCAGCCCAAAGATTCTTAATGTTTGTTACTGTTAACAGATCGACTATATTGTTTATGATAGGTACTATCAAGTGTGTGGTTAGGAGACTTTACAACATAAGATAACCACATTGGATCAGTCATAGAGCATCAAACATCACATGTATCTGACCATGTGTGCCGAGCTGTTACATTAATCAACTCAGCCTCTATAATCAAGCTATGCTTCCAAGATGCTTGCAGTTTAATGCATGATTTGAGGCTCTTACTGCATTGCTGAAGGTTTCGTTATAAAATGTGGAACAAATGCACATCGTCATTCGGGCATGCGATTTTTTTCCAAGCGTATATAGCACAAAATGTTCAGGAATGTTCTTATTATTTATTATATTTTTCATGATGTATCAATCACTTTTCAACAATTTTTTAAAGTGCGCTAAAATGCGACATAAATGTGAAATGTATTTTAATTCATGACTCATTTTCGAATGAAAATATAAAAAACCACATGGAAACATTGAGTGGAGTATTTGAGTGCAACAAAAAATTTCTCTCTCTCCCTTTCTCTAGGCCAAGAGATCCCTCAACCTTTTACTATAGGTACTTACATTAACTAGGGAAAGCGTAGCATTCTATCCAAATATGGATACCGAAATTTCAGTGGAAGTACACGTTTCGAGGTCCCCTGAATCCAACAAAGGACTTTTAGAAAAAATCCATATGTGTGAGAGAGAGAGAGGGAGAGAGAGAGAACAGCATAACTCCAAAATGAAAATTCGGTTAAATATCAAAGTTGGCATTTAAATTCAGCATCTTCCAGGAATGTGACACGGAGACTAAATATTTTTATTTCCCTAAAAATAGCTCTACAATTTTGATTATTTAGGGAAGGTTTTATGATATCGGACAGAAGCTGGTTTCGGATAGGTCATCTTTATCCCACTTCATACATGTGGCAGCACCTATGAAGTGACAAGCAGGTCCCTCTGCATCCCAGAAGCTAGAGTCTGTTTAGTTAACTCATATGCACGTCGGCCGCCGCCTTTGACGAACCCTTATAATCGTTTTGGAACACTGACCCTCCTTCTCCCAGTGCTTTCTGCAAGGCTGCCACCTTTCTCGATACGTCATGCGTATCGTACGAGGTTTCGTCTAAATAAATGATCTTATGTCTATTACTGCAAAACTTCTTAGTTTTGATAAATATATATATATATATATATATATATATATATATATATATATATATATATATAGCCAAGCTACAATTCTACTGGATTCCATAATAACCCTTAACTTATTCAAAGTGTCGTATTTGAAACCCAGCTCCTTTAGGAGGCCGAGCAAAGTGCAGTGCCCATAAGGAAAATCACATATTTCTTGCAAATGTGCAACCAATTCGTCTAAGGTGGGCGCTTACCCTTTTGCAAAGAATCTATAACTTTCTCGACGAATTAAATCGCATGTTAAATTATCTACTTTAGAGAAACGTTTCCTTTTGTTTTCACACTTTATCGGCATCTTTGTTATCCCTTTCGTCACAATATTTCTTACTGTATTTCTGTGAATACCCAGAATTTATCATCAGGTTCATTGCATGGCCCTTTACCAAGATTATTTGTCAGCACATATTTATATGTGTTCAAAACAAGCGCTTGACTTTTCTTAGAAACAGTTCCCGTCATAACTTTGCTTTTTGAGGCTTTTCCAGTAACATAACTCGGCCCAGTTATTCACACTATTGTCATCACTTTGAGTATTTGCACTTGACTGAAAGTTATCTACTACTTCATTTGCATTTACGACTGCATTTCCCTCCCACGTTCTCCACATCGTGACACACAGTGCATTTCTGCACGTAATAAAACAGATCAACTGGAAGTTTGAACTTTGGCACCCGAGACTCTACGTGGAGTGCACATGCGACTGTCACTTCGAGAAAATTAGGGTTGCTATTGGTCCTCAACGACAGTGTCCCATTTCTGAAGTGTGGAGAGTGTGGGCGGGAGGGTCAGGTTCCTTTTAGTCCCAACTACACACTCGTTCACTAGACAGGCTTTACCCGCCTCGGTAGCCTTGTGGTAGCATGTCTGCCTCACGTTCAAGAGGTCCCGAGTTCGAATCCCGGTCAAGTTGAGTTACCTGGATAAGGTTTTTCGGGGGGTTTCCCTTATCCTAAAATACGAATGTCGGGTAATTCTAAGCCCCATGGACCCTGGGCTCATTTGAACACCACTTCACCCATTGCATTGATCGTCCAATATGACTTAACGTTGGAGGACGTAAATAAAAAAAGTTCCAGAAGCAAATGTTAGTGTTATTCAGTTGAGAAATGGCGTTGTTTGAGAGTTGTTGTATATTTTGTTGTTTGAGTGTTATCAAGTCCAGTACGGAAAGTATTATGGCTAACTACTGGTATATAATTACTGACAAAAAGATTATTTCGGATTGTTTGAATTGTGGGATTAATTCAAACACGCAAAATCTAGGAAAATATTTTCTTCTTAAACGCTTTTCGGATGTGTTCGGACAGTAAACTAGCGGTTGGTTTAGGACAGACATGTAAACATTTTTAACGAAAACATTAACAAAATTAAATAAATTAAAACAATAAAGATATATATGAACCTTCTATGCATTTACTTATTGGATTATTGAGGAATAGGTCTCACTCTCTAGTAATAGCCTTTCCTTTGTTATAGACTAAAAGGGCAAAAAGATATGAAATTGGGAATAAGGCAACATGGTTTTAGCTGTAAATAAAGTAAGAAGAAAATTATTATTCATAAAATTTCACTACTCTCTTGCAATAGCACTGCAACATTCGAAAGAGGCGTCGAGAACGAAATTAAAAATTGACTTCAACTCCATATAAAGTCCAAATTGTGGAAAAGCGAACATGTATGTAAGAAAGAGAGAACAAGCAACGAAAACTGAGACCAGTAAAACTGCAAAGAAGTCGAAAATTATAAAAAGAACACTAACATTTTTACAGTAAGGAAGAAAATAACCATTGTGCCATTTGATAACAATGGAGAACAGTTTCTTGGAAATTGGATTTAGTTTTGTATATGCAAAGGTTGGGCTCACGAAAATTGTGCCAATGTTAAACGTAATACCCTATAGCAGATTGCAAATGAAAGTTAACTTAAACTGTAATCCAGAAATGTGTTAGCTACGTGATAAAAGGAATTACTTTCCGATCCTACACTCCTATTTTAAAAATTCAGAAAATACAGAGGCACACGTAATATTAAATATTTTAATAACATTTTATTTCAAAAGTATAATTTAGTACTCAAATATGGAATTAAAATGTTTCTAAAATAATACTTGTTCTTTTCTCAGTGTCAGAATTACTAATTAACGAAAAATATAAGATGTCCGGTACAACAAACTTTCCCTAATCATATGATATCTGAATCATGACGAATGACATGTAAGTATATCTTGAAGTTTTTGGGAATGTCCTATGAAGTGCTCTCTATTCTGTAAAACACAGAAATAGATAAAGAATACACACAATTTATCCAAATAAAATATTTTGTAGTCCTCCGCCGTGGCGTAGTGGACAAAGGCATCATGCTTTGGTTTCCTGCCAAGGAATGCGGCCCCGGTTCGATCCCACACTTGGGGGTGCGGATTTTAAGTCCCGGGTATAGGACCGGTGCCCATTCTGCATCGTGAGGTAACTGAGGAGCTTACGATAGGTAAGCGACCTTGGTAAGAAGGCCAACACTCTGGCTGGAGGTGCCGAGCTGCTGACCACATCTCCTCCCGTATCGGTTGGATGATCGCCTACTTCTCGGTCAGGGTGAGTTACCTGGATAAGTTTTTTCCGGGGTTTTCCCTTATCCTTCAAGACAAATGTCGGGTAACTCTAAGCTCCAGGGACCCTGGACTCATTTGAGCATCATTTCAACCAATTCATTCACCGTTCGATATGACTTAATGTTGGGGGACGTAAATTACAAAAAAAAAAAAAAAAAAAAAAAACAAAAAAAAAAAAAACCTTCTTCCTTGCGTACGTGGGTGTGAGGCCAGCAGTCGGGTTGGCAGGCCTTGCCCCCTATGGGCTGTCGCGCCACGGGTTATATATTTTCATTTTAATGGTTTTGTTGCGCCAGCTGTTTCAGCTCTATGTAGGGGAGGGAATCCGTCCCCTTCAGCTGCCGTGGTGCGGGCGCTGAGGACCCTTAGCACTCGTGGTAACTCTGACGTTACTAGAGGAACCTCAGAACGAACATTCAAGCCCCTCCCTGAATGGGAGTTGTTCGGATTGGGTTGGACTCGAAGGGGCAGTGGTTCCCGATACCCGTGGGAGATCGAGTACGTCTCCGGACGGGGTTAAGGGAAGCCATATATTCCCGCGTACTAACCTGCATAACTAGTAGAAGGTGTGCTAGATCACCAGGCGGCCCTACCGAGGTTAATCGGTAGCCTTTCCCTTTGGGATTGGCGCGCGTAACTGCCGTATCCACTTCCATCGCGTCTTGAGTCCACAGGACATCGTTAGTCACTAGGTCTTGCCCCATGGAAAGCCCCACGGTGGCACCCGGCGCCCTTTTTGGGACAGCTCGGTAACTCCCTGGTCATTCTCCCTGGTCTTCACTCTGTGTGGATTGCCCTGGTAGATACCCTCGGGCTTTATATATATATATATATATATATATATATATATATATATATATATTCATTTAAATTTTGCAATGTAACTATCGCTTTAGTAGAGTGTCTTTGTTATACCTAAAAGGAAAATATGTGTAGGTAATTGGGTTTTCTGGATTATCAAAAAGTGGGTAGAAGAAGAAGTGTAAGTATAATTGTAAAATTGGCAGCAGAGACTATCATGTGAATATATGTTTAATTATTCTAAGAAAACACGCCAATATTACTAGCAGTAGCGATATGTAAACATACTTATCTGCCCGACAGACGGTTCATAACGACATGCTCGAGTTTGATGTGCAAATGATGAATCGACTGTGGGCATCATTACGGTTATGGATGTTCAAGTTGGGAACTACTAAACCAGAGGACGTGGACCTAAGTACAAAAACGTGGTGGTGTCAGTTTCTCCTCTCTCACGGATACAAGCTTTCGTCTTAAATTATAAACGGCTGCTACGACGACGCTCGCCGAGTACCGGCCTAGTGCAAACTTGTTTAATTTCGGCCGACCCAAGTTTAATTTCAACTTCACGCTACATAAACTCGAATTATGGGAAGCGAAGATGATGAGGTGGGTGGCAACGTGGAGGAGGAGGTGTAGGGGTGAATCCCCAGCGTTCATCAATCAACTTCGTGGAACAGAGGCGGTGTCTTCCTTAGCCCCATCCCTACCTCTCATGTCTCCTGCAAGTCCTTATTTGCTGCTAAGACCTTACGTGTGCAAACATAACTGGAACATATCCACTTTCTTTATACCTATCTCAGGGAAGGACAACATTTGATACCAGTTGGCAACTGTCAAAGGCGATTTCACAGAATATACAAACGAGAAATCATATAGAGGTTTATCTATATAAACTTTACCACTAGTGTACAGAAATAGTGATTTTCATAAATCGTAAATCGAGTAAGTTGGGGCAGAATTTTGTGCAGTGATGTCAAGGGATATCATTCTACCACTGAATGGGTTAATTGCATAATATAGGGTCTGGCAGGAAGAATTAGATTTCTAATTGGCTGAATGTGCCTATTTGATACAAAAAGTTCCTTGATTATTGCATTAAAGCATTATGAACTCTCAGCTACCAAATAGAAGTCACAAGATCTTCAAAGAAGCATTTGAACTCCTGTAAATGTGAGAAGGCACGTTTCAAGTACGAGGCGTGTCCGTAAAATATGGTCTCCAAGGTACTGGAGCCGTGAGGAACGCTATTACGCGAGATCCGGCAACACTGGCGTGTAGCTTGGTTTCACCCCTTCAAATCCCCACCACAACGAACCCGTCGCAACCATTAGCCTTGGCTGGGCAGCCGTTTGCGGTGGAGCTTCCTATCACTTCCGTCTCCAAGTGCGAGTTGCGTGCAGTGATCTCTCTTTTGAGTACCAAGGGCACTACCCCCACTGAAATTCATCGTCAGTTCTACGAAGTCTATGAGCCACAGTGTATGGTCGTCAAAAACTTGCGAAAGTGGGTCAGAGAGTTCAAAGACGGATGGACAGACGTCCATGACGAACAGCGTTCTGGTCGGCCTTCGGTTTCAGCCGAAACAATTGAAAAAGTGGAGCAAGAAATGCTTAAAGATTGGCGTGTGACAGTTCGCGAGCTGTGCGAACTTATCCCTGAAGTCAGTGAGACTACGATTGACAAGATTTTGACCGAACATTTGCATTATCGCAAGGTGTGTGCGAGGTGGGTCCCCAAAATGCTCACCGAAGACCATAAACCGCTGATCTCATGGCCCAGTTCGGATGGGACATGCTCACCCATCCCCCCTACAGTCCAGACTTAACTCCTAGTGATTATCATCTGCTTCCTGAGTTGAAGTCACACCTGGGTGGAACACATTTTCAGACCGACGATGATTTGAAAAACGAGGTTTTGCGCTATCTGCGCAACTTGGCTATGACAAGAGTATAGAAAAACCGCCACAGCGCATGCAAAAGTGCATCGATCGCAGTGACGATTACGTTAAAAAATAGCTGTAAGTTCCACCTTTCCTTCAATTTAACATTCATTGGCAATAAACTTGTTTTCTACATTAAATAAAATTGGAGACCTTATTTTGCGAACACGCCTCGTAGTCCTTGTTCTGTGCTGCAACGTTCACAAGATTTCGCCAAACTGTACAGAAATTTTAGGCGAATGTTACATTTAAATCTATACTTCCATCCTATAAACTGCAAATTATGCACGTAATTATCATGTGCTATAACCGCTTACCGAAGAAATTTGGGAAGTCTTGAGTTTCACTTACCCATTTTCAATCGAATAGGTTAATAAAATGAGCAACATTTCAGATACGGTTCAAAATAAAATAAATTTCTTATTCATGGAAAGCTTGTCTATGTGAAAAAAAGTCAGTCAGGAATTTAGTATAGCTTATCTTCGTGTGTTTTGAGAATGATGCTGGGATGGTTATATTAACTTCAAATCGCACGTCCATGTGCTAGGACAGTTCATGCAAAGGGAACTTCATAAAAGACAAATGAATGGACATAAAATTTGCTTTCAACAGAATTTGCCATAGCCCATACAGCAAGGCATTCTATGCGTCTTGAGGGTAACGTTACCGGTCATTTACTTCCTATATGGTTACTTTAAAGAAACATTGCATCAAGAACGAGCTCACACATTACAAGAAGGAGAAATTTTGAAAACAGGACTCAATAAATCCAAAGGGACATATCACATGTTGACTCTAATGAGTAGAGCTGTGCAGATTTGTGTTGTTGTGGTGAAGATCCCATGAATGTAATTATATTGAATACATAAGTAAAAAACAAAATGGCATAATTTAAGTTAAGCTTCATTATTTTGTCCAGTGTTATATTACATTTAAGTGCTGTTTTTGGCTATATAAAACCGTCTGATTGCTTCCTCTGGACACACTGTCTGTGTGAAAAATGTAATTATTCAACAATAGGCGATCTTGATCGTTAGGTATAAGTGAATGTCACAATACAAAAATAATTTCTCGAGTGTCACGAGGTGTAGGTATACAACACATAAAGTGTACTTATTATGAATTCGAATTATTTTGGAATTTTTTTACTAGGTTTATAACATTAAAATTACATAAATATAAAGGGTTTGTCCGTACCTTACGGTTTACTACAGGTGTCAAAGACATTCAAGGACATTCCTCGAAAAGTAAAGATATGTACTTCATTTGTCATCTTCAAGAATGGCATTTTAAACACGATATTTAGCTATTTTTTAGAAAATCAAAATGTTTGAATAATTTTCGATATACTCGAAATTTCGGAAGGGAGAAATGTTTATGAATACTTCAGTATTGCATTCCAGGAAGACATTTACCTAATCTAAATTCTAAGTTTGGTTTAAACCGATGTTTTGTTCTTTATTTATATTTACAGATAACACATGCAAGACACACAGACCCTTTTCTAAGGAATATACAGAGAAATGAGTAAATAAAATATATACATTTTAAATATGGGTGTTTTATGATGATGAACTTTTAGTCCGGTGCAACACAAAAAAGTCTGATTATGGCACTAAGCATTCAGATTGATTCTTCTCATTGCATAGGAATGCTATCAACTTAAAAATACTTGATATAAAAGGTGCCAATATTAAGTTGTCTGACGATTACTTACTCTTGAGACTGTGAATAGAACACTCATTTGTCAATTACTTAATGCAAGTTTAGATTTTATTTCATAATTCGAAAACTGACGTGCTGCGTGCGTCTAATATTGGAGTTTACCATTCTTAACTCTCTTGTTGCCGCGCCACTTGAGAGAGTTTTTCTGCCCTAAACTCAATATAACTGCCGACAGTCGATATAATCAACTATGCTATACCAAGCGAAGACTGCTAGCGTCGATCTAATCGACACATTTTGAGGCTGCAAACCTATTTTGGAACGATCCTCTAGAGATGCCTTTTATGACAATGAAATAGCAAACCACCTTCTTTCTAACGGTGTGTTTTGGTCATTAAAATGAATCCTTTGTCATTTGAAGGGAGGTATTTCCAACCCTCACTATTATTTACGGATCATTCAAAATTAGTGGCAGCACTGCCTGCATTTGGCGCTATAAGCGGTAAATCATTTAAGCTGATAACATAGAAATATAAGAGCATCTAATGTTTGTAAGCTGTGAGTTTGGAGAGTTTATTTAATAAGACATTAAAGACATTTAATAAGACTAAGTTTAATTATAGGCTGTTGTTATCTTTAGTGCTCTAAATTTATTTAGTAAATACGAACAAAGATGCTTCATTAAACTTCAGGTTAGCAAGAGGTATTAATGCTCGACGTTGCCATACAGAATTATTGGAAGCTTATGGTAGATACATTTTAGCATATCGTACCGTGACTAGGTGGGCGAATGCATTTTGTAGAGGAAGGGAAGACTTTCATCATAAACGTGGAGTTGGCAGACAGCAATCAGCAAGTGATGATGTGTAAACTCTGTTTAGTTAACTCGTGTGCACGTCGGCCGACTCCTTTGATGAACCTTTATAATCGTTTTACAACCTCGACCCTCCTTCTCCCAGACCCTTTCTGCAAGGTTGCCACCTTACTCAATACGTCATAAGTATCGTACGAGGTTTCGTCTAAATAAATTATCTTATGTCCATTACTGCGAAACTTCCTTGGTTTTGATATATATAGTACTGCGAAACATACTTAGTTTGGAGTCCGCCTTGGTAGCATGGTAGTAGCATGTCTGCCTCACGTTCAAATGGTCCCGAGTTCGAATCTCGGTCAGGGTGAGTTACCTGGATAAAAAAAACCTTAGTTTTGACAAATATATATCGACAAGTTACAATTCTACTGGATTCCATAATAAAACTTATCTTATTCAAAGTGCGGTATTTGAAACCTAGCTCCTTTAGGAGATCGCGCAAATTGCAGTGCCCATAAGGAAAATCACAAATGTCTTGCAAATGTGCAACCAATTCGTCTA
Source organism: Mantis religiosa (assembly GCA_030765055.1). Classification (NCBI taxonomy): domain Eukaryota; kingdom Metazoa; phylum Arthropoda; class Insecta; order Mantodea; family Mantidae; genus Mantis; species Mantis religiosa. Next base: position 63,013,524 of record CM060956.1, on the reverse strand, counting down.
AGGTGGGCGCTCTCCCTTTTGCATAGAATCTATAAATTTCTCGGGGAATTAAATCGCATGTGAAATTATCTACTTTAGAGAAACGTTTCCTTTTGTTTTCACACTTGATCAGCGTCTTTGGTATTCCTTCCGTCACAATATTTCTTACTGTATTTCTGTGAATACCCAGAATTTATCATCAGGTTCATTGCATGACCCCTTACCAAGATTATTTTACACAACATATTTATATGTCTTCAAAACAAGCGCTTGAATTTGCTTAGAAAGAGTTCCCGTTATAAATTTGTTTTTTGAGGCTTTTCCAGTAACGTAACTCGGCCCAGCAACACTTTCCAATTTATTCACAATATTGTCATCACTTTGATTATTTTCACTTGACTGAAAGTTATCTACTACTTCATTTGCATTTACCACTGCATTTTCCTCCCACGGTCTCCACATCGGGACACACAAAGAATTTCTGCACGTAATGAAACAGATCAACTGAAGTTGGAACTTTGGCAACTAAGATTGCACGTGGAGTAAACATGCAACTGTCATTTCTAGAAAGTCAGTGTTGCTATTGGTTCTCAACGACAGTGTTCCATTTCTGAAGTGTGGAGATAAATTTATGACGGTCATTAGTGGTCGGGAGGGTCAGGTTTCTTTGAGTCCGAACTGCACACGCGTGGACTAGACAGACTTTATGTGAATGCTGTTGGAGCCCTGCTGGAAGATCATCGTTGTTGGACTTTTATTGAACTAGCAAGGGAAGTTGGGGTTGCTTCTGGTACAATTCTCCATATACTTAAGAAGAAGTTAAAGATGAGGAAAATCTGCACTCGATGGGTTTCACAGAATATTACAAAGGAAATAATGTGGCAGAGGATGAAAGCAGCGAGATTACACTTAGAACGCTATGAACGTGAAGGCGAGCGTTTTCCTGGACGCATCATAACATTAGAAGAAACCTGGGTTTGATGCTACCAACCAAAATTAAAGACAATCAAATGATTGAATCACTCATTCAGTTCCTCAAGGAAATCGTGTGAATGGTGTATATTACAGTCACTTTATAGAACACGATTTACGACCAGCTGTGCGTCGTAAACGTCCAAATCTCCTGAATTCTCATCCCATTGTGTTACATGATGGTGCTCGCTCTCACCCATCCACCCCTGTTGTTAATTTACTTTATGGAACTGGGAAATTCTGGAGCATCCTCCATACTCCCCAGATATGAGCCCATGTGATTTCCTTTTTTTTTCGAAAATGAAATTACCACTTCGAAAAGTTCGCTTTAGAACCAGACAGGCAATTATAGCAGCAGTAGAGAGGCCTGTTCGGATATTAGGACAAGACGCTGTGGATGGCATCAGTCGGCTCCCTGATGTGTGAAGACGAGTTCTTCATGTTGGAGGAGATTACTTCTAAGCACTGCAACAATGTCACAGCTCCAAACATGTTTTATTTGATGTTAATTCAAATGTGACCACTAATTACCCTAGGCAAGAAAAATAATTTTCAATGTTTCGAGCACATCATGAGGCAATTCCTACTAATTTTGGGTTGAGAAAAACAAATATGACAATGAAAAAGTTTTATTAGCTCTAGTTTCTATGATGTACACAAGGTGGGAGTATTACATATTAGCGGATTGAGAAGAAAGGATACATTTTAATTACATACATGCTAACAACAATGAAAGTGCATTTGATTTTTAACCGGTAATTTCATGCTAAGAGTTCTAAATTTCTGGAAAAATACTTCGCAGATAGTCGTGTCTGAAGAGAATTATATGGTGGCCATTGACTTCGTCGTGTTTTAGCTTACCTCTTGTGATGGAGTTCCGCAGAATCCCTATACAAAGACCAACAGTAATCTGCAAGCATTACTTTATTCCAACGGCTCTGATATCTTTGTTCCATAACAGAAATGTCCTGATGGAATCTCTCCCGATGTTCATCACTAACAGCTCCACAACTAGGAGGGAAAAAGTCTAAGTGGGAGTGGAGTAAATGGATCTTAAGCGACATGTTGCATCCAAGCTTACGGTATTTTCGCAGGAGCACTGTCCCCAAATGCTTTTAGTTGTCATCTCTTTTGTTGCCTAAAAATCGATGAACAACACTCTTGAAGGCTTACCAAACTTCCTTTTCTTTCCCCTCCAAAATTTGGTCAAATGCAGGATCCTTTACAAGTTCTCTTATTTGTGGTCCGACAAAAATGCCTTCCTTAACTTTTGCATCACTTAATTTCCAAAATTTCTCTCTGATTTTTGTTAATTGACAGGTGTGCCAACTCCCAAAAAAATCCTCCAAATTTAAAACCTTCACTGTAAAAAATTAAATGCCACTTTATCTACAAAACAAGAGCTAATCTATCATTTTTATGGTGAATTTTGAATTCAAAAGATGGAAATACATATAAATTCACTACTTTTAAGCCCGAAACATTTTCATTGTCGCCCAGTGTTGTTGAATGACCTAAGTAGTTTGACCACATCCTGCTCAGTTCTGTTTATAACTTGTAAAAATGAACATGGTAAGTTATTCTCGCGATGTTTTTGTGTCAGAGATGACAGAGTTATTTCGTATTAGGACGAGTGTGATATTGTTATAAATACAATGACAGTGAGGAAAGTGGCTAGAAATGCTTATCTTCACGAAGTAAAGTTTAACTTTTTAATTAATGTTTTATGCGTTAATTGCTGAACCTATACGTGTTTATTATAATTATTTTATGTTAAATATTAAACAGAGAATTCTTAGGTTCGTGGTGTAATGCTATAACTAATGTTGGAAAACAGCAACGATAAACGATGCAAATCACCCTAAAATCTTCTATGTTGATGAGTTAAACTTTGCTTATTTTTAGGTAACATACACATTTATTAAGATGTGTTTATGATTATTTTAATTTAATTAAGTATATTTTTGTGCTAAATATCATTCGCGTTATTTCAAAAGTAATATGTAACATTTTTCGAATTACAATAACAAAATTTCTAGCCTTTTTTTTATAATTAAACATGCGCAGGATACATATTTGCATCTGACGATTTTGTTAATTAATAGAGTATTCAAAAGAAAGTAATTGGCATTTTAAATTTTGCTTTAAAATTACACTTGAGATTTTTGGGTGTAAAAGCTGATGTTACCGTAAGTAGCAGGCTGGCACTTTTCACTGCTGCAGACATATTTGAGATTGGCATTTAAACACCGAGTGGACTCCGTCGATCTAATCGACGTTGGCGCAAGAGGGTTAAGTTTGCGTGGCTTCACCCGCGATTTATATACATCGACAGTTAAAGTGTCCGCCGTTGACAACCTCTGAAGATATTGGGTGGTTCAACTCTATAGAGCCAAACTTCTTAATTCGCAGAATACCTTTTCTTGCTTTTCTCTTTTAATGTTTGTTCTACTTTCTCCTTCAGGGGCAAGGAATGCATCAAAGACCTAAAGGCACCTGATGTTCGCAGTAATAGGACAATATAAAAGTTGTGTACAACCGCAAGAGTTTTGACGGATGCTCTGAACGTGTTTGGCACCATATTGCAACACGCTCCTTCATCATCTTCCAGCGAGAGACGTTGTTTGTTTAATAAGCAAGATGTCTGGTTCCTAACGGGTGAAGGGGAGAGGGTAGGGAAGTGCGAGATTAATTTGAGGAGGAGGTTGCAGCATCACAGAACCGATCCTCGTCTGTAGTTATTACGGGCACTGCTTCGAGTTTGTCACAAGTGTAACAACGACATAAGTCATCTTAAAAAATTACCCCTAGGATAGATTTGGAAGCATTCCTTACTTCCTTCATACCAAGCAAGTAGTATGAAGGACTATCAATAGAGTGTCGAAGTTGATTACCTTTTCCAATTACACTGTCACAGCTGCAAAGTTATTTTATCAAATGTTCATAATTAGAGTTGAGCAGAACTTATTGGTGATCCTTGAATCCGACATCCGTTTAGTAGTGGGTCAGATATTCGCCATTTGCCAGCAATGTCTGTTAGAATCACTAGTACCTTGAGGATTTCTCCATTCTTCAGCAGTTACCCTGTATTTGCTTTCACCATTTCTTCCAACCATCTCCAACCATCGATCAACTATGGGTCTGTTCTCTCCAGGCTGTTCTTAGTTGCCCCATTTCCTTCTTCCATGAAGCGATAATCCCAAAAGACTGTAATGCCTCTCGATTTTTCTAACATGTCCAACCACCAAGAGCTCATCTTTCAGTTCTTTTTATCACTGTTTCCTGAATATCCGTAATGGTCTGTCCATTTCCTTTCACTTATAATCTGGACAATGTATTTGTGTCCATTACACCTGACAGCATATTGAGGTCGTGATCACACCTGCACTTATGACACAAATATCCAAGCAGAGTAAACTTAATAGACCACTACTTTATAGGATACTTTCATCTCCATTACATTAACATTGACAATCAAAAACTGTGTGAATCTTTACGTTGAAGACTGTCATTGTGTCATATTACTCTATTGCGACATTTTGCCTCAGCTCGAGCTGCTAAGGAATGCACGGAAAACGTAAGGGTTTACTATGCCTTCTTATGGAGCAAACATATATATGAGAACTGCAAACTCATACAATTGACTTAAGACTCAATTCACCGCAAGAAGTCTTATCTATTGCGTTTAGAGTTTTACGTGACAAATAACATAATCAACATCATTTAGGAACAGGCGTTGATACGCAAGTAAATATCCCAAACAAACTTTGAGGATTATAGTTAACTGATGTAAATTAATCATTTCTTCACACTAGCCGTATATAGGCAAAGCTTTTTATAGATAGTTATAGATAGAGTCAACATGAAAATTAAATGCCATTGGATTTGAACAACGGATCTCCTGCTTTCCGTCCAGTCGCTCTAACCCATTGAGCTACCATGGCCAACGTGCCGTCCTGACATTAAATTCTCCATTGGACTCGTACATTTACTCGGTAAAGCACTAGGGGCTCTCACATTCGAGATACACCGTTTGTGGCGACTTACTATCGTAAGTAGTCGAGTCACAGGCTTCATCATCTAACTCTTATTATTTAATTTAATTGATGGAAATTAATCATTTCAAATCCCGGCCATGGCATTGAATTTTTCATGTTGACTCTATCTATCAAAGGCCTTAGCCTATATACCACTAGTGTGAAGAAATTATTAATTTTCACCAAATAACTTAAATAATAAAAGTTAAATGATGAAGCCTGGGACTCAAGTACTTACGATAGTAAGTCGCCACAAACGGTGTATCTCGAATGCGAGAGCCCCTAGTGGTTTACCGGGGAAATATACGAGTCAAATGGAGAATTTAATGTCAGGATGGCACGTGTGCCATGGTAGCTCAGTGGGTTAGAGCGACTGGACGGAAACCAGGAGATCCGTGTTTCAAATCCCGGCCATGACATTGAAATTTTCATGTTGACTCTATCAAAAACATTGAGGAGTTGACCTTTGACGTTTGTTGCTCAAGTTTATTGCAGGAACCTCCCGTTTTATCTTTGAAAGATATTCTTGAAATTGTCTAAATCTGCCCTCATTTTTATACATTCTTATATAACATAGAATCTAATACCAGGGGTAGACAAGATGGGCTCGACTCGTAAATGAAGGTGCGCTAGAGTCATCCTCTCTGACTGAGATTTCCAAGTGCTCCTTGATCGTCATAACTGTCAAATGCTGGGAACTTACCCTAAACTTAGGCAGAGAACCTTTCCTTTCCAAATTTCCTTTTCGAATTCATAATTTCATTTCATACATCAGTATTACCCATTAGGGGCCCCACATGTAGTAAGAGCAAGCGTTTAACATGATGAACCAAAATCATCTTTACTATCATCGACATCATCCACATACATACGATATTTTATTAACATAATTACACATTTATGTTCGTTTTGAATTGTGATAAAATATTTTTGGAATTCCTGAGTAATTCCTTAAGAGTTGATATATGTGCTTCATTTTTTCGTTGGATCATCTAAATAATTTCTAAATAATACGCACAATTTACTACTTTTACTGAATAAACTTAGGAAACAACGTTTCAAATCCACCCTTGAGCTCCTTGTCTCTTATTTTCTACGCCTTTTTTGGGAAAACAATACTTTCTAGAATAGAAAAAGCAAACCTTCGACCTCGTACTTCCTCAAAAAGGGATGTGTCAAAGATCTGAACAGAGTAGAAGAACTCCTTTAGTTTTGTGGGACTTATTATTGAGAAATGGACACTAGGAGGTTATTTCTCAATGATTGATTTTCGGAAAAGAATTGTTATAAATGACCTTTAAAAGGCTGGAAATTTATAGGATTCACTTTGAAAAAATATGCATTGAACAGCCAGCCAAGACTAAGGTACGGATGTTGGGGGAAGAAAAAGGAGATATTTTCTTCGCTGACTTCATCAATTCCTGAAAAGATTACTTGTTGGTTCAGCAGAGTAATTTTTTTAAGAGTACACAGGCAGCCGTCGCTGACCTCCCTCTTATACCAGGGAGCTGCCTAGGTGTCCCGGAAGGGCGCCCGGCGCCTCCGTGGGGCTTTCCAATAGGGCAAGACCTAAAGATTATCAAGCTTCCCCCATCTGATCCCTCGGTGGGGGCGCCTGGTGATCTAGCACACCTTCTACTAGCTATGCAGGTAGTACGCGGAATATTTGGCTTCCCTCAACCCCTTCCGAAGACGTACCCGATCTCCCACGGGTATCGGGAATCACTGCCCCGTCGAGTCCAACCCAATCCGAACAACTCCCATTCAGGGAGGGGCTCGAATGTTTGGACCGAGTTTCCTCTAGTAACGTCAGAGGTACCATGAGTGCTAGAGGTCCGTATCGCCCGCACCACGGCAACTGGGACGGATCCCACACCCCATACGTGAAGCAGAGTATTCAAGACTGTTATTCATGAAGTGACTGGGACAATTGTACAGAAACTATTTTATCCCGCTCAAGAATTACATTCCGAGATTTGATCCTAAATATACGTCTTCTGCTGGGCATAATAAAGAGCAGCAACTTCTATGTGCCCTGTCTACAAGCAGCTTAATGACAAAGTCTTATGTGTTATATTCACATGAATTTCTCAATAAAATCTTCAATCAATTACTCTTATAAACGATTATTCTTATAGCCATATTAGAGTAAGTAAGATAACCTTTGGTAGAAATGGTTTATTAATTACATACATTTACAAGTAGAGACGTTTTGATAACTGGTACCTTAATAGGTATACCACTCAATTTGTTTTCACGTGTTCACATTTACATTCATTAAGCATTAAAAGAGTTTAAACTGTAGTTTTAGTAACAGCTGCTAACACGTCAAAAAGGAGTATAAAGACTTCATAAACACCCTTAGCCTCGTAACAAACAAAATTCAATTTTTAGGTTTTCAACAAAATACTTGATCATAAAACAAACAAAATTGTTTTTATGTTAAACAAAATTCCACATAGTACTGCAGAGGTTTCGCTGGCATAAGTTCAAGTGGAATGTTTCTGGCTTGCCTTGAAATTGTGCTGCGGTTTCTATTCATATTTTTGACTAAAAGTGTCAGAATAAGCACTATGATCTACATCCGTATTGTTACATTCAATGCAACTTAAAAAATTACTTTATTGAATGCAGCTTTCACTAAAAACTACTGTACACATCACGTATCAAAACGTTTTATTTTCCATACATGAATAGTTATTAAATGATTTTCAAAGAAAATCACATTTCGCATGTATCCTTATTCTGAATATTCACTTAAAATGTTCCCATGAGAAGCACGGAGCTCTGCAGTTGCCCATTGGAAGTACCTATTACGAGTAAACCAGATAACCAATTAAAGGACGTTCTAGTCCACAACTGTTGCTCAGTGAACCAAACTGGGGCGGGAATGTGAGTAATGATGCGAATCAATAACAAATGAGAGAAAGCAGATTTGATCCCTGCGTTGTCGAGTGAATTACGCTTTTGAGGCAGGTTCTGCACACCTCTGAATATGTAGAGATATTGTTTCATTTAGCCACGAGATAATATTGGCCTCTTAACGCTCTATGGCTTTTGAGGGTAACCTCAAATCACCAAGTGATGACTGAACCCATTTCGGAGGTAGGAGTACCTAGGAGACAGTCATTTATCTCCAATGGTGGAACGATGATAAGGGTGACGTTGGAATGAGAGGACCTACGACGTAGGGCCTTGGACATATTTTACATGAGCCAGTCTTGAGTTGAAGGCTTTGATGGGGCCCACTTAAAATTGTTATCCCACAAACGGATATAGAACCATAGAACCCCATACGAGAGCCACGAATGACACAACTGAGTTATCCTGACGTCTATAATTAACATATTAGTAGCAGAAAGTATGGTCAGTTTATTCGCAGTAGATGTATTTGCTGATGTGGAGCGCCATTAATCTCCCTTTTCTCTTCTATTTTTCCCACATATGGGCAATTCGCGTGTTACATGCAGGAGGAGAGCTGAGAAGGGATAATGTCACATAATGTAGTAGCTACCTTTCTTTCAAAGCAGTGACTTAACTCTTAATTTTAGAAGCAACAAATGCAAAACACAAGATACACATATACATACAAGATACACATTGAATAATAACATAAAGTCAAGTGCCATATTCATTGCTATTTATTAGTAAAATTTTGAAAGTTAGAAATCGGTGGTGCTCATTAAATTAAAGAATAAATTTCATATCTCTTACGAACTTGCAGGTAGGATGAACAAGCAATGATCAGTACATGTTCACAGTAGATACTTACCAAAGGTACATTGCAACATCCTTGTATGCTATCTTTTTGTAATCAACCTTTGTGGAATTCATCTCGTGTAGGGTTAGCAAACAGCTTGTATGTTACAAACAGGAAATAGAAGGAATGGGGTACAGATCACCTGATGAATGGGATCACGAATGCCTTATCCTGTACGAATGAACAATTCATAGCACCACCTGCGACTGGACACTTGAAAGTCTGGAAGTCAGACTTTCAGTCTCTAGCCAGATCAGGGCTAAGCCCTTTACTGGCATTAGAATATTTTATGGGTTAGGGCAAATGACGGTAGAAGTTAGTTTTGGAGATTTTTTACTTATTTAATTGATTATAAGTTTTGTACTGAAACTGCAGATTTTCAAGTACTTAAAACAAGTCTCAGTCTCTTGTATTTTTCGCCGGGGTCGATGTCGTACTCACCTAGGCCGCGAATGAGGGAGTTGAAGTTATGGGAGAGGTTTTGATAGAATGGGAGTGAGAGGATGTGGATATAGTCTGTTAGGGTAGGAATGTGTAGGTCGCGACGGATTACAAGGTAAGGGATGTACCATGGGGAATCCGTGACAATACGGAGGAATCGAGACTGTAGGACTTCAAGGCGGTGCAGGTGAGTTTTAGCAGCTATACCACAAATGGCACAGGCATAAGTGATGGCTGGTCGGAGCATTTGTTTATAGAGGAGCAATTTATTGTATATGGACATCACTGAGCGTCGATTGTACAATAGGTATAACATACCCATACATTTGCTGACCTTGTTGGCTGTGTAGGTTATGTGGTCCTTCCATGTCAGTTTTACATCAAGAAAAACGACTAGATATCGTACATATGATTGCCAATGTACTTGAAATGAAATGTGTAGTGTTTAACGCCCACTTTTACTACATACGGCACCTCAGGCGATGACACTGATGATACATGAGATGAAGATGGAGCACCGGTGGAATGAGATGGCGGGGGAAACCGGAGATCCCGGAGAAAACCCGCCCCAGCTTGATCTCCGGCTAGACGAACAGGTGGTAGTTCCTCTAACTGCCTTCCCGAGAAAGTATTGGCTTGGTTCTTCTGAGAGTGGATGCTCAAGCGCCATCGTTTGAACCAGGTGGTGAGGAGGTCGGCGTAGTGTTGGATTCTACGTGCAGCCTTATAATGTCTAGTTGACATGGAGGTTACAGCTGTTTCGTCTGCAAAAAGGTACAGTGAGCAGCGAAGCAAAGAAGGTAGGATGTTGACATAGAGAAGGAAGGCTGTAGGTCCCTTGTAAGTTTCTTGAGGAACACCAGTTCTCATAGGACGAGGTGAGGATAATATGCCATCATGGGAGACAGAGAAGGATCTGTTGAGGAGATAGGAGTGCATGAGATGGATCAAGTACGAAGGGGTGTTGTAGTGGATGAGGGGGGAAAAGTAAAACTTCATGCCAGACACTGTCAAAAGCTTTGGTGATGTCCAATAATAGAGCAGCAACATACTACTTACGGTTGAAGACAGTGTACACTTCTTCAACTAACCGAAGTAGCTGATGCTGGGTGGAGTGTTGAGAACTGAAGCCAAATTGCTCCTCTCTAAGGCTGTTATGACGGTCCAGGGATTTCCGAAACCTACTTAGGATGAGCTTTTCTATCAATTTGCTTATATGAGAAAGCAGACCGATGGGACGGTGATTCATAGCGCGTACAAAACTGAATTCTGTTATAGAATGTTTGATGGGAATTTGTTTAAAAAAATCAAATTTGGCTGCAGTCGTTACAAAATTAAGGATATTAGATGCATAGATTCTCCCCAAAATTTAAAATAGAAATTGTTATTTATAAAACTGTTACATGCACAGTTGGCACTTTTTAAAGCGAAAATGAAGAAACTTTCTTGAAAATGATATAAAAATAAGAGTTGTTTATTTAGAATTTTATAAAAAATAATCTGCCATAAAGCTCTACGAGTGAAGTTCTAATTGATCCATTAGAGGTAGTCAGAAAGAGGGAATCCACAGCATCCGAGTTCAACACTGTGTGAGTGCCATTCTAGTTTTTTGTGATCTTTGACCCTGGGAGGAACGGATGAAGGTAGACCATATTTGGACACGATGTACGCTAGCAAGAATGGGGATTCCTAACAGCTTCCGAAAATACCAATTATGACACTGGCACAAGTTTTCCTGAGACATCTTCAATCCGGGAGTCCCGAGAACGATCCCCCAATAAAGGGCGTAAGACATTTTCACAGGGCAAACTCCGTCGTTACAGAGCAACGTACCATCGCTAACACCAGATGCTAAACCTTAAAACAGCTGAAAGAATGATGTAGATTTAAATGATTGAGAACCGCTCCAGCTTTCGTCAAAGGAGACCAGGATCAGAGCGGGCGGACTGATCTGGAATGCGAATGTCGCACGGAATTATCTCGACTGATGAAGTTATCCATTAGAGTCTGAAGAAAATGTATCAATTCCTGTCAAATTTGCTTAAAATTGGCACAAAGTTTGAGAAGCTTTAGAATTCTTTCCCACTACTGTCATTTGACTTTAACGTATATTGCAAATGCATGCAAAGGTTGAAGGAGATTAGGCATTACACAAAAATAAAGATATTTAAACACTATATGCTAACTCGCATTGAATCCTACTGTAATAACGTGGACTTATAGAGCTTCCAGCCACTTTTTGTGCTAGGTTTTTGAATGCAAATAATAGGATGATTCTCGAGCTGCAATGAATAAATCACCTTTGAGTAAATTATTTTGTACAGTTTTAAACATTAATTTTCTTGTCTAGCTCATAAATACTTTTTATTTGTCAGAAATCAGTCTTAGGTTAAAAAAAAAACATTTTTTCCTAATCATCTAGAATCATCACACTATGATTATTCGTTATAAAGTTGCAAATCCCTCATTTCAGGGCGAGGAAGAGGTACAGAAACTCCTTTTAAAGTAACGTGCCACACCAGGAATAGCACATAATTCCAAGATCGAAGGAGCATGTTACCATCTATGTCATCGTGATGGACTTTTATAGTATTCAGTGGCCTAGAATACTATAAGGTAAGATAAAACTATTATTTTTCTTCTTTTCTTCCTTGACTGTGTTCCCATTTTTCTTAGAGTTTTGTTGGACTGAATTGGTCGTGTCTGCCTCGCGTTCAACAAGTCCCAAGTTGGAATCTCGGTCAGAGTGAGTTATCTGGATAAGGCTTTTCCCGAGGTTTTCCCTTATTCTGAAAGATGAATGTTCGGTAACTCTATGCTCTAGGGCCCTGAGCTCATATGAGCATCATTTCATCCATTTCATTCATTGTCCGATATGTCATAACGTTTGGAGGACGTACAGACAAGCTATAGGCTATTATTGCTATAGGCTATATAAGCTATTATTGACAGACCCTTGTGAGGAAGGGATGAGATGAGAGTCTGTACAGGCGTGCCAGGAACCTAGCCATGCGATGTAGCGTGAGCGGGTCTCTAAGTGAGCCGGAGATTTTTCTTGGCGCAGGGTTCTACATCGACCCTTCCCTGTAGTAAAGGCCACCCAGAACTGCAGTTAAAACGTGCTAAAGCTTCACATAACAATGCCACAGACACATATTCTGACATCTCCGAACCTGAACCGAATGGAAATGAAAGTAACACAAAATTAAGGAACAGAAAGTTGTGTAAAGTATCCAACTTAAGTTTCGCCCTGTGACCAAGTCATACCTCGAGAAAACCTTTGGTCAATTGGTCGGCCACCGGGGATCGATTTCCAGACTTGCCGAATGCGAGTTCCAACAGATACCGCTCGAGTAACCCTAGTCTGTTATTAGGCACTCTAAATAGATGACCGATAAGGTTTATTATTTTTAATTCTTTTTTTCTTGTCATTTACTCGTATATTATGTCATGTCTCACAACTCCACTAAAGGCTGCAACAGGTTCAGTGCTCGCTAAAGAAAGAAGAGGAAGAGATAGTGAGTTGCATGGACACGCAGGTCCTTTTAAGTGTGCGTTGGATTTAGGTGTTGCGATGTCGTTTACGGCTAAACAACTTTATTCACGCGCACTCCTTTGCTTGCTTCTCTCCCTGAGTGCCATCAATATTATCAGTATAGCCCACCTCTGTAATGTGAGGGTAGAGTGCCTGTCTCATGTTCCAGAGGCCTCAAGTTTGACTCTCAGTAAGGCGGAGTTATCTGGATAAGGACATACTAAAAGATGAATGTCGGGTAACTCTAAACTCCAAGGACTCTGGATCATTTCAGGATCAATTTACCTCCTTCATTCATTATCCGATATTACCTATGTCGTAGGATGTTAAACTTTAATATATATATTCACGTCGGTGACCTAATTCATGAAGATTTTGTGGTAAACTCTGCCACCACCAGATATATAAGTACATCGATGAGGCGATAATAATTTTCTTGCTTAATCCAAACCAAGATAATTCAATGAATTCGATTCTCGCCATTGTTATGTTTTTTCATTATAATATGTCACTTTATTTTGAGAAAATAAAATCCTTGGGACTCTTTTTTATAAAGGATAGCTTTTAGAGTGGGAGAGAGACAGAGCGAGAGAGGGAGGCAGACATTTTTTTTAAAGATATTAATATAGGTATCTTTAAACAGTGCGTGGTTGAAATATGAAATTTGACATCTGAGTTAGGTTTTATGTTGTTCAGAGGTATACATTCACACACATATAATGCATCTCTTTCTAATTTTGACTGGAACTCAGCGGTCTTGGAAATAGGCACTTCCGGTGAACTGTTTACTTGTAGAGAGAGAGAGAGAGAGAGAGAGAGAGAGATAGAGAGAGAGAGAGAGAGAGAGAGAGAGGGAGAGAGAGGAGGAGGGAGGTATAGCCTCATACTATTGTAGGTCGTTAAGGAACATAATAGGGTCTCAAAAGGAACTCCCTAGTTAAAGGAAGAAAATCCAGGGATTTTGCTCAGACCTTCTAGACAAGGACAGTAGAAAAAGCGTAGAAAAACCTACAGCTTCACGAGTAATAATAGATTTCTATAATAATGGATGCTTATTTTATATTTTGAAGTAATCTTTATATTGATCGGAGTTGCTTCACGAAAGAAATGTATCTAACCACAAGTAATTACCGTCCTAAATCCATCGCTAAGCTCAATAAAAGAAAACCTCTATTCTTGTACTTAAAGACCAATAGCGACCCCAATTTTAAGAAACTGACAGTCACATTTTCACACCACGTGGAATCTCAGTTGCTAAAATTACGAATTCCAGCTCTTTCTGTTTCATTAGTTGCAAAAGATAATGTTAATGAATTTTATAAAAAACAGTGTGTACAGAGTTAAAGGGTTACTTCATTGTTAGCCAACCTTTTCTTTTCTTTTGCATAGAACTTCAGAGACTTTTTTCCTTGCTTGATAGGCAGGTATGTGAAACTGTCGACAAGCACAGAGGATACGAGCACACTGCTCCGATTTCAGGTGACTTCTTTCTGCTCGCAGATTCTATAATAGAATCCCTAAGTCGCAGGGAATCTCTAATCCACGTCACAACTGGAAATTTGCGTTTTCCCTCTTCTGTGTTCACCTCAGAAATTAGTTACCTTTTCTGATGTCTGCTCCTACATGGGTCTTCTGCATTAGGACTGCTAATAAATACATATTAAGAGGATGGAGCCCCAAATAGCCCCAAAGAGAGTAGTGAGGATAGAAGGCCATATGTTGTAAGAAGACTATGTAAAGGGTTAAGTGTCTGCCTCACATTCAAGAGGTCCCGAGTTCGAATCTCGGTCAGGGTGAGTTACCTGGATAAGTTTTTTCCGGGGTTTTCCCTTATCCTGAAAGACGAATGTCGGGTAACTCTAAGCTCCATGGACCCTGGGCTCATTTGAGCATCATTTCACCCATTCCATTCATCGTCCCATATGACTCAATGTTGGAGGAAGTAAATTATATATAAAAAAGGGTTAAGCGGCGAACTGCACACTGTTAGCTAGACAGATTTCATATTAAAAAGTCGCAACTTAATTTACTTTGGGTGTAATTTCTAATTTTTACAAAACTCAATGGGATACAGGGGATGAATTGGAGTTGCATGATGAGGCACAACAAAGAGAAGTTTGTTTCTATTGGTAAACTATTAGCTATATGTTACACATTTTCCCTACTTTCATAAAGCGCACACATTTTTATCTTTGTTCGTTCCAGTTCGTGATGCGTACCCGGCAAAGACTAGCTGCTCGTGTGTCAGTCACGGTACACGCACCCGCTGGTGACGGACTGTCTGTTCTATGCTTCAGTATTGAGGTGAGTTTACACATTAGTAATACTAATCTATTATCTATAAAGAAAACCTAAATTGCCCCAATATCCCTAACGTCTAACAAGCAATAACCTGAATTACACAGACGGAGCTAATAAGCAAGAATCCTTGCTTCCACAAAGAGATCACAGCAAACACTATTTCCTACTTCAGGAAATTATTTACAAACGTATCTCCTGCGACCAGTCTTGATCTGCTGCGCTTACTTATACCTGCAATTGTGGCATCCTCAGGAGGAAGGATGAGGTGAGAGGACACAAAGGGCAACCTTCCCAAAGAGCCACGGCAGTGCAGAGATCAGGGTCACTACATTTTACTTAAAAGAAAACCTCCTCCATTAGCCTAGGACAACGGAAGTTCCCCCTACTGTGATTCGGAAGCGGTCCCAGCAAACGGTTCTGAGATTGGCAACTCACCTACCGAAGGAGGAAGTGGTTCACTGAGCATATCATCCTGCCATGCACCGCCGAGACTCCTGCCGACAGTTCTACCCCGAAAGGGGCCATCAGATGAGAAATGATAATGGAGATGAAATGGAGGGACAGGTCATTTTGGAGGGATAGTTTGAAGCGAAAGAAAGGATGGGTGGGTAGCGCAGGGTAGAGCACTTTTATCTCAGGATCTTCGTGGATATGTATGAGAGTAAGGATGGTTCTAATGACACTAGAATGCAAGTTTCAAACTCCTTTAATGGCTGCTTCTTTTTATCATCACATCAAACACAAAGTTACCAAGGGATCTCAATATATCACTGTTTAGAGTTACCGTATGTAGAACGTATGAACCGACAGATCTCTCCGATTCTGGTCTGCCTTCGCCCAAGGCAGAAGCAGATGACCGTCTTAATAGGCTGCCACCCACGGTCTGCCTCTCCCACACAGCTGCGTGTATGTGACTTTCACCTCTCGAAGCCCTGTCTTTTCACACCAAGATTCCCTTTGTGACTATTTTTTCCATTGTGATTATTAGTCTGTCATGCCATTATTAAGTGTCCGAACAATGTCTTTTCAAACGAAGTCAAGTGTCATTCAGTAGGAATGCCTGCTAGGAACACTGCTTCTCTCGTGTCTATTGTTACACGATTCAACCCAATGCACCTGCACGTGTTGTAACTAAGATCCAATTTGCCTTTAAAATCCATTACGATTCTTTACTCATTGCAGTTTTTAGTTTCGGTATTATAAATAACCTCCCCAGCATTCGCCTGGTGACCCGGGAAAAAACTCCGAAGAAGCCCATGGATCAGGTAGGTCAGTCACGAGAATCGTACCCGGCCCTTCCGAATGCAAGCCAAAGACGAAACCAACTGAGCGATCCCACTCGGTTTGTTGCTTATTAATTCCAGGAAAGTTTTTGAAAATTATTCATAAATGTCCCGCAATGTTGACTTTACTGAAGATCGTTATTTGCAAACAAAATTTCGAGAGATGAGGCGTATTTTGATGCCCTGTTGTTCGTTTGTCTTTAAAAGTTGTTTACTCTTTTTAACTTATCCTGTAAAATTCTAAGCCGTAATCTTACATATATCTTTTGTAGGTAAAATAACGCGTTACTTGCGGCATAAAGGAATAGAAATGTATGCCTTAATGAAGAAGCGTGAGGTTTGTTATTGTACTATTTGCATTTAAAGTGGTACCCAAATTGTAGCTCGTTTGTTATTTGTTCCAACAGGATGACGTTCAATATCTGAGAAGACAAGCTCTTAAGCCCCTTCTGCCCCGAAGTAAAGACAGTTATTACAGAACACGGAGCTGCTACAAAGTTTAATATTCCTCTCTCTTGCTCTTATATATACATACAACACGTCGTAGGTTGCTCCTCGTTCTCCTATGTCATTAATATCGAAACACGTCTTGTTGCAGCTTGCTGATAAGAGGCTTCCATCTCCGGTGTTCACAAGGCGAGACAGTCACGTGACACAACCTCTTCCATCACATACTTCATGGTTTTGTGTAATCTAATGCTTCCAAAAACACCCTCTCATGCCTCAGGGTTGAGTCTGTTTAATGTTTTACTGAGCTAGTCTACTGTGTTGTTATCCCCAGCATTATTTTGATAATTTATGTGTAATAACCTAAAGTGACTATAGAAACTAGCCCTGGAACGCTGTAACTTAGGATGTGACGAACCCTCAGTCTGGCTCATCCGAGTTTCTGAGACTTACGATACGTTTTTACTTTCTCTACCTTGTAGACAGGGAAGGTATTCAATGCCCCAAAATATCGATATCCAAATTAGTAGTACATTTGCTGAAGTACATATCGAAAGCAAACATAAGAAGGAAAAAAGAAAAATAGACGTTCGTACGTTGTGTGTATGAGAGAAAGAGAGAGAGAGAGAGAGAGAGAGAGAGAGAGAGAGAGAGAGAGAGAGAGAGAGAGAGAGAGAGAGAGAGAGAGAGAGAGAGAGAGAGAGAGAGAGAGAGAGAGAGAGAAGAGCGAGAGACTGAAGTTAATAAAGTGTTTAAATTCAGCATTTTCAAAAGATAAAATACAAAGGTATTCAAGAAAATCCTCCACCCAATACCATTTTTTGCATAACAAAGAATGTTCCCATTTCTTATTTCTTCAAAAAACAAAACAGATTAAAAAATTTTATATTTAAGATATTTGATTGTAATATAAAAATATGTGGAGTTTTCTAGGAATGCCACACCAGTACTCAGTTTGAGAGGCTTTGTAAAGCTGTTAAAATATAAGAGAGATAAAATCTTACTGCACAAGAAATGTGGAATTAGGTAAAGCATAAGTTCATCTAAAATTAGAGTTTTTGTGCTGTTAACCATAGCCGAGGTACTCTTTGTTATATGTTTAAATTTTCAAATACGAGGACTGTTCAATAAAGAATGATAATTTTTTGCGGTCATAAATTTTCGCCCTAAAATTCAATGTTATTTCACTGTTGGTACTCCTGGTTCCTGCCTGTGAGAACCAGGCAAATTCAGACATATTCAGTATCGCCTACCGCTGCAATGGAGGTAACATGCAGTTAAAGTTGATGCTAGAGGAAGATCCGGAGTTTCTTTAAAACGTAATCACTGCTGATGAAACTTGGCTACATTATTTTGATCCTGACAGCAAACAGCAAATCTCAGCGTAGAAATCTCCTTCATCACCAACCCCCCAGAAAAGCAAAATGTGGGTGCATCTGCTGGGAAAGTTATAGTCATCTATTCTTTGATATTCATGGAATGGTTTATCAGCATGTTGTACCTACACACACATCAGTAACTGTACAATACTACAGGGATGTCCTGAAAACATTGCAAGTCCTTATCAGGCGCAAAAGACCACATTTCCATTAAGCGGGTTGGATGCTACACCACGATAATGCACGGCCGCATATTGCCAATGTTGTTGCTGAATATCTTGCAAAAATCAACGTGAAATGTATCCGTCACCCTCCCTATAGTCCGGATTTAGCACCATGGACTTTTTTGTATTCCCTAACTTGAAGAAACGCCTTCGTGGGAGGCATTATCCATCATCGGAAGCTGTGGTGTAGGCTGCGGCGTCGATTTTGAAGGATCTCTCAAAAAATGGTTTCCAGCATGACTTTGAAGACTGGCAGAAACGCTGGGACAAGTGCATCGCATTCAGGGGAGACTATTTTGAGAAGGACCATCAAAATCATGAGGATGAGTAAGGGTACGTTGTCAAAAGAAATTGTGACCATTCTTTATTGAACAGCCCTCGTAATTTTTTTTTTTTTCAAATGGTAAGTCATTATTCGTTTTTATTCAAGTTGGCATGCAAAGACCATGAAATTTCAGTCATCACTTAGTGACCCGCTTAACGTATAAAACAATTTGAGTATCACTTTAGCCTCCTACAGGAAGTGTATCACTTTTCAATATAAGTGTGTCTTAGTGAACAAGTAGATGAAAGAACAATTTTTTAAAGAATATTTTGCAGTATAGAGAAACAGAGAGAGAGAAAGAGAGAGAGAGAGAGAGAGAGAGAGAGAGAGAGAGAGAGAGAGAGAGAGAGAGAGAGAGAGAGAGAGAGAGGGAGAGAGAGAGAGAGAGATTTTTAATTTTTTTCAATTTACGTCCTCCAACTATCAGTCATATCGGACGATGAATGAAATGGATGAAAATATGCTCAAATGAGTACGGGGTCGATGGAGCTTATAGTTTACCCGACATTCGTCTATCAGGATAAGGAAAACTCCGAAAAAAAAAACCTTATTCAGGGGGGAGAGAGAGTGAAAGGGAGAAATTGTAATGGAACATGTGAATGAACTTGGATTTTTGGAATGTTATGTTTTAAAACACACTCAGTTGAACTTAGGGTGACCAGTTTCTTTTAAGAAAATAAGGGAGATACCTATATTCGTGACATAATAAGAGAGAGGAGCACGTCAAATTTTCACCAAAAAATCATTACAGTATTTATAAACGATAGCTATTACACGTCACAAATACTCACAAATATTGTGCAACAGTTTGGGCATAGTTGTATATAATTTTTAGCAAATTCGAAGAATTCATTACACGAATAAGGAAAATTTGTACCTAGCAACTTGCAATTCAGATTT
Source organism: Mantis religiosa (assembly GCA_030765055.1). Lineage (NCBI taxonomy): Eukaryota > Metazoa > Arthropoda > Insecta > Mantodea > Mantidae > Mantis > Mantis religiosa. The sequence continues at coordinate 62,993,941 of CM060956.1, read as the reverse complement.
GATTAGGTTTGTACTACTTATATTCCTTATATATGTTCACTTGTTATTCATAAATGAAAATACTCTCTCGATGTGAGCAATACTTCCTCGTGCAAACCTACCAGGCTATCTAAGTTCTCGAAATTCACATTATTTAATTTCAAACTGAGGAAAACTTTTATCCACTTCTGGCTAACGTTGCCCTCTAAAGACACAGCACATTTAATTGCATCATTAGAACTACAAAATTCCTCATATAATTCCTCTTCATCCACACAATCCAGCTTGACACATTCCACAGCTTCATGCATGTCATTGAATGTTAATTCCCTTTTAGACATAATGAAATTAAACACTTTAAACTGTCATCAAATTTAACTAAGTAAGAATATAAATCATCATATAATTCAATGAAGTAGATTTCAAATTTTAATCAAGAACAATAGCTAACAATTTATTAGTACCACTACCGAAAAATCTATCTTCCTTTCTCTGTCCAACTGTATTAATTAGCAGTTTCACAGCCTCATGAGATTCCTTAAAACTAAGATTAGAATTCTCCAAATAGTTTGCTTTTTGAATGAAAAAATTTCCAATGTTCACAAACACAGTATAAGCCTGAACAATTCTGTCTACTTTTGTAGTTTCATTGAGAAAATACTGGAACTTGGAAGAAAGGAAGTGAAGGCGTGCAGCAAGCATTCATTGCGTTCATTGGTTTTCAGACAAGAAGCGCAGATTGTCAGAATTTCAACGCATTCTGGCCATGCACGCGAAATTTAAATCCTTAAAAAGTATTTGTAAATATGCACGAAAAAAATAAGAAAAAAGGGAGAAAAATGCACAATGAACCTGAAAATGCGGGAGCCAGGTGATTATGAAAAAGTAGGCTTAAATACGCGAATTCCCAGGAAACACGGGAGAGTTGGTCACCCTAGTTGAACATTTAATTTTTCTCAAAAAGACTCATTAGAAGAAGTAATAAGGAGTGATTTCGCTATTTCCCTACCAATACATGTGTAGTTTTACGTCAGCATTAGCAAGTTTTGAATTTCTTCCATACTACTTTGTCCCTAATGCCTTCACTCAGGTATTTACATGAGCATTTTAACAGTTTCCGCACTTCTGTCTCCTGCACTCCTCGACTACGTATGTCTCACATACTATTTAAAGGTGATCCATCCCCTGCAGCTGCCGTGGTGCGGGCGCTGCGGACCCCTAGCACTCGTGGTACCTCTGACGTTACTAGAGGCACATCGGACCGAACATTCATGGGAGTTGTTCGGATTGGGTTGGACTCGAGGGGGCAGTGTGTTCCCGACACCCACGGGGAATTGGGTACCTCCGGCCAGGCTATGGCCGCCCGGAGGGGGTAGAGGGTTGCCTAATATGTCCCGGGTACTAGATTGCAGAGCTAGTAGAATGTGTACTAGATCACCAGGCGGTCCCACCGAGGTTTTCGGTAGTCTTCCCTGCGGGGTTGACGCGCGTAAGTGGCGTATCCACTTCCATCCCTTCTTGACGTTGTGCTCAGCAAGGGGGGGGTGGTTTTTTAAGAAATCAGGTATTGCCCTATGGAAAGAGCCCGGAATATCCATCGCTCCCGGGTAGAAGGAGGTCCAGGTCCTTGGATTAATGGGAGTAGAACCTCTGCACTTAACTAACTGTTTAAAGAAGCTTTTAGCTTTCCTTCATCAAACAAGATGAGATCATACTCTGGGAGCTAAAATTCCTTTTTACCCTTATTTTACACTAAAGTGTTTTACATGTGAAGTGTCCCCTATGCCCAACGTGGTTCAGAATCCTCGGTATAAGCTGTAGGTCCTCTCGCCTCACCGTCATCTTCATTATCACCCTATCATTGGAGGTAATGGACGTCGCCATTTGGGTGCCTCCATCACGTGGTGGGGCGAGGTTACACCGAAGGCCATGGTTGCCATGCGGAGAGTGTTGGTAACCAACCAACCATATTATATTTTATCTTTATTATATATTTTTTTTTAATCTTGCCCATCGCCAATGTAAAGTGCAAAGAGCATGGTACTTTAAAATTACCGTATTTTCTAAAGATAAAACTCTTCCTCAGATCACCTGTATCCCTCTCTACTTACAACTGAAACCATTTTTGCAAACGTTCTTCTCGATTAACTGAAGTAGACATAACAATGAAAGTTTCGTAGGATTAGCTACTGGAAGAGAGGTTAAATAAATTATGGCAACTGTAGAAAGTCAGAAGTACAACATATCAAGTTTTAAGGAACATCCTGGATATATGATGCGGAAAAGATGAGTACACTTATCTAGTAGAAGTGGAACCATCCACTGATAATACGCGGGGCATGTACTATAGGGGATGGAGAGATTGAATGGATGGGCCCAAACTTACGGATGAGATAGTTTTGCAAATTTCAAACCACATTAAGCTTTTAAAGTGTCTACTTATACTTCATATCCTATAACTAAAGGACCTTGAAAGATGAAAGGGCTTGTGCTTTGCCAAAATTATTTGAGAATCCTTGTCTAGTCTACATTTGCATTCCATTGTATCGCGTTACCTTTTGCGCTTTTTCTTAGCCATCATACCGGTTTACTTTTGTTTTACCTTTATGTTTAACTAACTCGTACAGTAACTTCAAGTACCAAATGGTTAAAAGCATATCCAGAAACCATTGTCATAACTCTTAAATTATAACGAATACGAATTCACTACAATACTGAGACAAAATAAAACATCACAGCTAAGAAGTACAACTTATGTTTAGTAGTGAAGGAATATTTTATGGTACATTACAGGAAGTATCGAATAAATCGGATGTAGATATAGGAAGAAGCCATAACGTGTCTCAAAGTTTCTTAAGCCTTGGCAAACTTGTGTAAGGCTTTGTTTTCAAGATATGAATCTCGACACATTCCTGAGGTGGGTTTTTCAAGTATGTCACTGCACGCTCTGTTGTATAGAGAAGGCACTATGTCGTAACGATACATCAGGGGATGAGCTACTGTGTAGACATGAGGAAAAACATGTCACGTGACTGAGAATATAGGGCTAAGACATTAACTAGCAAAAGGGCAGAGCAACGAAAGTACAACTTCAAAAATGCACTAAAATTACTTGACGTGTATAGAGAGCAGAATGCAATTGTGCGTCCTTGTTTGGAATGGTGGCGAGAATCGTGATACGACGGCTGTTCGATAAACAATATCATTATTTTTTTACGGTCATAATTTTTCGCAGTAAAATTCAATCTTATATTCTGTTCGCTTAATGTGAAACAAATACGCCGTAATAGTTTCATTGTTGGTATTCCTGGTTCCCGCCTGTGAGAACCAGGTAAGTTCAGACATGTTCAGTATCGCCTACCGCTGCAATGGAGGTAACACGCAGTTAAAGTTGATGTTAGAGGAAGATCCGGAGTCTCTTTCAAACGTAATCACTACTGATGAAACTTGGCTACATCATTTTCATCCTGAGAGCAAACAGCAAAGGTCAGTGTGGAAATCTCCATCACTAAGCCCCCCCCCCACCCTCAAAAAAAGCAAAAGTGCTGGCTTATGCTGGGAAAGTTATGGCCATCTGATTCTTTGATATTCATGGAATTGTTTATCGACATGTTGTACCTGCACACACATCAGTAACTGGGCAATACTACAGGGATGTCCTGAAAACATTACAAGTCCCTATCAGGCTCAAAACACCACATTTCCATGAAGCAGGCTGGATGCTGCACCACGATAGTGCACGGCCTCATATTGCCAATGTTGTTGCTGAATATATTGCAAAAATCAACGTGAAATGAATCCCTCATCCTCCCTATAGTCCGGATTTAGCCTCATGTGACTCTTTTCTATTCTCTAACCTGAAGAAACGCCTTCGTGGGAGGCAATGTCGATCATCAGAAGCAGTGCAGAAGGCTGCGGAGATGATTTGGAAGCATCTCTCAAAAATGGTTTCTAGCGTGTCTTTGAGGATTGGGGCCGCGCCGTGGCTCAGTTGTTAGACCGCTTGGCTCTCACCAAGGCGACCCGGGTTCCATCCCAGCGACCGCAAAGTGAGATTTGTGGTGGACAACACGGCGCTGGGGCGGGTTTTCTCCGGTACCTCCTGTTTCCCCCGCTATCTCATTCCATCGGTACTCCATCTTCATCTCATGTATCATCAGTGTCACCGGCTGCGGTTCCGTATGTAGTAAAAGCGGGTGTTAAACACTACATATTTTGAAGACTGGCAGAAGCGCTGGGACAAGTGCATCTCATTGAGGGGAGACTATTTTGAGGACCATCAAAATTATGAGGATGAGTAAAGGTACGTTGTCAAAATAAGAATTGTGATCATTCTTTATTAAACAGCGCTCGTAAAATAGCCGATGGTAAACATTACTTTGGAATAAAATACAGTTTCTATCGAGTATATTCATCTTCAATACCACCCTGAGACATTAGAACTTCTTGATCCTGTAAAACATCCTCATTTATAAACCATTCGTCAATTTAATCAATTCCTATCAACTGATCGGTCGTATGTTGGCTAACCTGGAAATATATTAACTATGTTATTCATTACGACTGCATTCTGTACAGTGGCATAGTGGACTGCAGCGTTGTGCTTTAGTTCCGTGACACATAATGCAGCCGATTTATTTTCAGTCCTCTCAACTCGTGAGGGAAATGAGCCGCAATAGGCAGCGAATCCCGGTCGATGAAAACTTATGTTCCGAGATGCTGACCACATCTCCTCCCCGTATCGACTGGATGATCGGCAATCTCTGCCTTGCGTATGTGGGCGTGAGGCCGGCAGTCGGGTTGGCAGGTCTTGGTCCACTTTGGGCTGTTACAGCATAGATAATGTACATTAGAGATATGAAAAACCCTAATGCCGTATTCGATGACGCCATCTGAGAGCTTAAGATAAAGTGTGCATGTTGCTGAATAGGAGAGAGAGGTTATTCAGCCTTGCTTAGCTTTTGTTTATTACTTTGGAATCACCTGAATTAGGCGATTTGGTGTTCCCTGAACCCAAGAAAATCATGTCTAGAGAAGTAAATAGGCTGATTAACGTAAAAATAAAGAGTAAAAGAGACGTCAGAATGCATATTTACATTAGCCATCTTTTGAGTATGCCAGGTGAGGTTATTCAGGAAGTGTCCACATCTCTTACAGACCTTGTAAGGGATTTGTACTCCGAACACCTCATTATTACACACGTCTTGGGGAACATTTTCCACTTTCATCGCCATGCAAATGCACCCAATTTCTAACCAGATAAGTACAAAGATAAAGCGACTTGTGATATAGAGAGGTAAAAGTTGTTACTGTAGTTTCAGTGTAATCGCAATGCCTGATTTGAAACACGTCTAGAGACTCACTTTCTTCTCGGGCAACCAGCCAGGTGAAAAGATGATTTATATCGAAGTTTCCGGAGAGTGCATCGCTCCCATCATCAGGATATTTATTAAATGTTATAACCACAAATGAAACTCTGGATATAACACCAATATACACAAAGACAAAACACTATCAAAGTTGGCATTACTGAACAAAAGACTGTTTTCAGTAAATTAAATGCCAGAATTCTCGCCAACATCAGGACCATCGAAAGCAACCTCCGAAGATTAAACATCTGATGAGACCAGTGAAAGACAAACTGGACTTCCAAATTCCGGGAGTGTATCGCATTTCATGTGAATGTGGGACACCGTATATAGGACAAACCAGAAGGACCATCGCTACTAGAATAATCGAACATGAACGGAGCATTCGTTTAATGCAACCTGAGAAGTCTGGGCTGGCAGAGCATTGACGGGAGACGACCATCTTGGCAAAATGCAACAGTTACTGGGAGGGGAGAATTAAGGAGGCTTTGGCGATTTCCACGTTTAATCGTGATGCTGGATTTCAGTTCAGTTCCTCTTGGAGACCAGCCTTAAAAATGGAAATCTGTCGATTTAAGAAGTGAAGATCAATACAGCTTGATAATCAAGTTAAGTAGTTACGTTTCGTTGACACAATTTTCTATACTCACGCCATCTCCTGACCTGGCATTTAATTTACTGAAAAGAGTCTTTTGTTAAGTAATGCGAATTTTGATAGTGTTTTGTCTTTGTTTATATTGGTGATATATCCAGTGTTTCATTTGTGGTTATAACATTTTATAAATATCCTGATGATGGGAGAGATGTACACTCCCGAAACGTTGATATCTAATCATCTTTTCACCTTACTGGCTGACCGAGAAGAAAATGAGCATATTCGTCGCCAGGAAAGCTTCAACTCTTATTTTACGTCTAGAGACATTTGTCATAATTACTAATAGGCTAGAAGAGTCCTTTTGATGCGAGTAGTGAGACAAAAATACTTTGAAAGTAATGTTACTATTATCTTTAACTTGACACCTTGACTATAACAGGTGAACCTTAATGAATAAGACAGTATTTGCATCAAAACACTCCGCACAGATTCAGTATCATCAGCAACGCATGAAATATTTTGTCGATCTCCCAAAATGAAACAGAGAGGAACAGAAGTGCGTAAATATGCTACATATGCCGAATGTTACACTCTGACACTGCAATGCTTCAATATCTGTTTAATTTAGGTACATTTTTAGAGATCAAAGTAAATGCACCGGAAGGAGTATCGTGTCATTGTTTACAACTGAGATAGATCTCAATGAAAAAGGTAAAAGGACTATTAACAGTTTCCCCATCTTTCATGGTTTGTAGCAAAACGTTCTGAAATCAGGGGGAGTTGGTAGCAGCGCACTTCCCCTTACAGGTGGGGAAAATATAGTGTTTGACGAGTAAGGGAGGTCACGTCTGACGCAGAGCGGCATGTACATCTTCCGATGCCGTTGCGAAGTTGCAGCTGCATAACTGAAATCATAATGTTTTCTTGTATTATTTAATTCTCAAGATATTTCTTTACTATTGTTTCTGCAAAATGATCAATGAATTCATCTTCTTGCAGTTAATGCAAAAATCAAATAGACACAATTCTCAGGTGCGATAACATTCAGTTATTTATCAAAGTATTAATTGAGAGGGCTTCCATTTTACAAATAAAGCAGTGCTTATTTGTACGTTTAATAAATGAGAATAAAAAGTAAACTATTTAGGATAAAGCAGGGGGTGGGGCTATTCCTCTCAAAATAATAAATTTGGTTACTGCGCATTTATAGTGCGCAGTCGACGTCTTGACTCATCCTTGCCAAAACTTAGCTTCCGCTATTGTACTTACTCTTCTTGCAACTATTTTAGCATATAGTTTATAATTGAGCACAGCAGACTAGTTCCTCTGTAGTAATAGTTGTAACTATTTTAAGAGAAAAGTGTCCAAGAAAACAGGTCATTTACACCTAAAAATATCATTATGAAAAAATGCTTTCCATAGAAAAAATGTACAAAACCAAACTTGTTACACTTGCAAAGAAATAAACCGCTTGATTTGAGCACACCGAATTGTCATATACAACAGCAAAGTGTAAAACTTTCCCTAGAAGATGGCTTAAAGTTTACGTATCCACTCCAAAACTTGCAGGATTTAAGATTTTTTTTTTATAAACTGGTGCGTGATTTATAGTACAGAATGAGAGGCACGCTATATTTTTAAAATAACTAAATATTTTAATTCTGTCTAAATTAATAGAAGTTATCTACACAAAGAAAAAAGTTCAATTCTTTTAGTCGCCATAAAAACTGATATTTTTTGGTGATTTCCCTAATTTTTCCCTTAAAGCTGACACAGAATTTTATGCAGCAGGTGGAATTTGTCAAATTTGTTGGCATGATTGTTTTCATAACTTCATAATTCGAATCCCTGTGCCGACAGCTCTTGTTACAAATTGTGACTGTGGTATTTTTATTTTTTTAAAAAAAGCTTCTCTGAAATAGTAGAATAATCGAGGGTAGGATGGGAAGCTAGAGATTATAATGAGAAGTGCCAATTGAGTACATTTGGGATCCTTTATGATGAGGTCATGCCAGTAACATGAGAGAGGAATTCTTGCAGATGTGTTCAAGTTTCAAACAGCTCCTCAATTTGACTTCGTTTGTGACTGTTGTCAATATGAGAAACTTCACCAGAGATGCACTAACTCTTAATCCTTTAAGGACAAAGTGGGTACTAAATGTAATATAGATGAAGAGTTTTCTCCTGTGGCAAAATGGCGACCTCTAGAACATGCCCAGGGCCGCCAAAGTGAAGCAGTAAATTACTCAACAAAGTCTTAACAGTGTAAAATAGCGAAACTTGCCTTGTCCGAGGAAATCCCCTCCCTTTATCTTCCCAAAGGAACTCCCTGTATTTAGAATATATGTAAAACGGCTCCCATAGCTTTAACTTCTGACCTCTGTCTAGACTCTTTGGAAAAGGCGTCGGTTCGCGCTAGTACTATTTGCATTCTAAATAAGAGGGAGTTAGAGTGGGCAAAGGAAAACTTTGTGTTTGAGAAAGTCCCCTGGACAACAATGTGTTAGCAGCAGTAACCCAGAAACTACAACACAGAGAGGTGGGGATGGGGTGGGGGGCGGGAGGTTTTCGGGCTCGATTTCCGTCTTAAATTGTGTGTAAACAATGAATAGTCTCAAAGGTATCGTTTTGTGTTGGAGAGTTAGATAGCGTGAGAAGGGACGACTCTTTGCATTTCTGTGGGGGTGCCCGCCTCATCCTTTAAGAGCCAATTACGAGGGTTTAATTTCCAGATATATAGACCTCTCGTAAAGGGGATTTCTCGGGAGGCTGTGCTAAGAACGGAACGACAACCGTGTAGAAATGTAGCTGTGCCCTTAGTAGAACTTGTGTACCCAGCGAGCTTCTTGGTGTTTGCAGTGTTCATATCAAACCGAGAGAGATGAAATATGGAACTGGCTACAGATTACAACATTCTCATCATAGTAATTCTTAAATTGTGAACCTTCAATGATGATGATAATAATGATGTTAAAGATAAAGTATTCCATTTGAGAAATAGTGTAAGCATTAGAAAACTGAAATCAACAAGAGGAAATATCTTGGAAATAGTTAATTTTATAAAATATAAATTTGACGTAAACGAAGTTTTCATTTCTCTTGAGCAATAAGATTTTGTCTCCTACCATAAGCCTACCAACTAGTTATACAAAATTCATCCAAAACGAGGAGTATTCCAAGAAAATTCTAGATATCATCTTCATTTGTCATGAGAATGTCTTAAACGTGTGGTATTCCTATCTAAATCATAGAAGCATTTAAAAGAATATCCCGAAAAATTTTCCATGTGAACTGTAGTAGGAAGGTGATGTGGGACCTCTTTTTAACAAAATAAACTTAGCTTAGTTACCAAATTTGACATTCAACATACTCTTCATTTTATAGTTACACTGTACAAAGACGCACAGACAGGCACACACGGAACTTTTTATAAAATATGCTTTTTCTAGATTCAGAAAGTCTCAAAATGTGCGTTTCCGTGAAATCACCTTGATATGTATTTTTGGGATGGAATGGAATATATATGTACCTTTTTCACCTTCTACGTACATATAGAGAAGCTAAAATATTATCGTCGGCAAGGAATATTTAACAAATTGGGGGATGGGGTTGGGAAGCAAAGAAATGTTTTACGTAATTTCCTAAATTAATTTGATATGTGCAACTAGATAACTTGTGTAAACACAGCTATTAAAATAAGCAAATTTATTTAAAAGCTGATCAACTTACGTCTTTAACTGTTATTTGCGTTTTATTTTAATCCGAAATTCCTCAGATGGATTTATTTACACATAGGTATTCCATATGAATGTACCATAACACTTCTGTATAATTAAAATGTTACAATTTGCCTCAAGTTTTTGTATTCACCATTCTTCAACTGCAATCTTCTTGTCATACAAGGTCCTTGATAATTTTCATAATCAGGTTTATCATCGTTCTTGCCACTCTTTATAACGCAGACTCATTCTTATTTTGGCTGTGTATTTCATACGAAACATACCATCTCATATTCATTGTATCTAAATGTGATATCATTCAAATATTTCTAATTATTTGGCTAACTGATCACAATGTCCACTGAGCACTATAGCTAATTATATAGATTCAGCGTATACAGAATGTATCGATAGTAAAGACATAAATGGTACCAATGGAATACATACAACAGTAGACGTAACCATTGTGTTGTCTGGACGGTTGTCTGTGTTGTCTTAGTTGCAAGTCGCCTTTCGGAACTTCTGCTTAGTTAACTTGTTGATAGATGTCATTAATCGGGTGGTCGCCTACCGTATCAATTTTAATTACATTTCCGTTACTCCGCAGATGGAACTTTGGGTTGTCGTGTTAAATTTGCAATCTGGTATTTGCCTGGTGCCGGAGAAAACGCTACGTAAAACTCCAGTCAGACATGTCGATGCAGGAGATTTAAATTCTCTACCGCGTGATCTCTCTGTTAGACGCTGAGTTAACTGTCTGTATCTATCTGAGAGTACTCCAGATTGCAATTAGAAATGATCACTACATGTTGCCGCCCTCGTATCCCTCATTTCCAAGGCTGGTACAATTTCTGTAGTGTTTAATAATTGGAGTCAGCTTGAAAGCAGCAAATTCCACCAGGATGTTTAAAGGAATTCGAAGCTCATATTTCTGTAAATGCCTATACTGGGATAATACTTTGACTACCTCCATCAAGCGTAGATGGTAGCGTATCTGCCTCACGTTCAAGAGGTCCCGAGTTCGAATCTCGGTCAGGGTGAATTGCCTGGATAAGGTTTTTCCAGGATTTTCCCTTATCCTGATAGAAAATGTCGGGTAACTCTAATCTCCAGGGACCCCGGAGTCATTTGAGCATCATTTCACCCATTCCATTCATCGTCCGATATGACTTAACGTTGGAGGATGTAAATTGCAAGATAAAGATATATATATATATATATATATATATATATATATATATATATATATATATATCAATCAAGAGTCATAAGTCCACAACTTTGAAACATACAACATACTTAATTAATTAGAGCCAACTGAAAAATTCAATGCCATGGCTCTAATTAATCAAAAATCACCCATATACCGGAGTAATGTATTTAAAAGGATTAATTCTTTAAGAATTAATTCCTCAATATAAACTTACATTAATACAACATACTTATTTAGTACACGTGTAACATAATACCTGTCATGTCGGCTTGTTGGCCATAGTAGCTCAGTTGGTTAGAGCAGCCGCACAGAGAGCGGGAGAACCGTGGTTCAAATCCCGGCTATGGCATTGAATTTTTCAGCCTCGCTCTATTCATTCAAACCTTAGCCTACACATGGCTAGTGTAGAAGAAATGATTATTTCCATCAATTTAACTGAATACCATAACCAGGGACTTAAGTGCGTACAGCATAGTAAGTCGCCACAAAAGGTGCGTGTCTCATAGCATATGAGAAGCCCTAGTGGTCTACCGGGAAATATACGAGTCAGTTGGAGAATCTAATGTCATGTCGGCATGTTGCCCATAGTAGCTCAGTTGGTTAGAGCAACCCCACGGATAGCGGTTCAGATCCCGGCTATGACCTTACTACATCTCGTCATCTACATCTCGTACTACATCTCGTCATCATTATCGAATTGTAGTTAAAGTTAAAATTAATATACCTAAAAGTATTAATTTTGCATTCTACACGCGGATAGTGTAGAAGAAATGATTATTTCCATAATGCCTTATGTTTAATAATACCTACTAATATGCAAAAATTTAATGTTATCACGTAAAGGGGATTACAACACTTTTACAATAATGGGTACATTTTGGAGAAGATGTGAGAACTTCTAAAGGCGGTAATTCACCCAAATTCCCTTTTTAACACAATTTATTTTCATACGAAATTCAGTCTGGAATGTCAACAAACCCCGGTTATGTGGCTAAAACACGTATACCCGGGGCTAATTTTCATCTCACAGAAATCCACAAGAAATGACATATTTTGCGCTGTCGCCTCTTATAAGGGTAAACGTAAATGTTCACGTATTGAAAAGTGTTCTAAAACTGAAATAATTTGTCATTTGAATGAAGAACGTGTTACCGTTGAATTAGGTTTCTATGCCGCAAGGCCCGCCTCGGTAGCGTGGTGGCAGCGTGTCTCCCTCACGTTCAACAGGTCCCGAGCTTTAATGTCGGTCAGGGTGAGTTACCTGGATAAAGTTTTTTCCGGGGTTTTCCCTTATCCTGAAAGACGAATGTCGGGTAGCTCTAAGCTCTATGGAACCAGGACTCATTTGAGCATTAGTTGATTCATTCCATTCATCGTCCGATATGACTTAACGTTGGAGGACGTAAATTACAAAAAAAAAAAAAAAAAAAAAAAAAAAAAAAAAAAAAAAAAAAAAGCCGCAAGGCGTACAAGAGGGATATTTTTATAAGTAAAGGAGTGAAAAGTTGCGGAACTACCACTGGTCATAAAAGGGAACGTCTAATCACTACGTAATTCAGAGCCAGAAGTAGAAATCATGTTTTGCAAGCAGAAAAACAGTAAGTCCATTTATACTCGCACCTTTGGTCCAGCTCTTTGAACTTCCCCATAACAGAGATAGATGAGTATATTGTTGCCTTTTTGAAATATTTCTTTCTCTTTCTTTAGTATGAGATAAGTTAAACTGAATACAAGACATATTAATTAAAATAACTAAAATGACGGTGTTGTATGTTGGCAAGTCGTAAGTTGCACAGCTAGATGCAGAAACCAAACTCGTGACCATACATTTAAAGTTATATACTTGATGGTTCATTAGCGAACCCATGCTTAGAGAAACTCTTTTGCCTTTAGAATGCTCTGTCTCTTCACATCTGAATACATTCTTTATGGCATGTTTATAATGAGCACTGAAGGTGTACATTAGACTGCAACCACAATACCTATTCTGCATGTGAATGATGTATACATTTTGGGAAAAATGTGTGTGCGTGCGTGTGCGTGCGAAAGAGAGAAAGAGAAAGAGAGAGAGAGAGAGAACAGCGTAATTTTAAAACGAGATGTCCCATAAATATCGATGCCAATACTCCAAAAATGCAACACGAATTTTTAAAATACCGTCTCCTTCACCCTAGAATATTTGGAGATCTCTCGCTATTCCCTTGTTTTTCACAATAGTATGGAACGTGTACGCAATTTCAAGGCCAGCATAAAGTGGTTCGCTTTTATACAGTGACTGTGAATTTTAAATATTTTGTTTGTGAACGAGCTGTTATGTACAGATGTATTATTTTATTTTGACAGAAATCCTCCACATTATGGATGAGTAGCAACTGTGGTGGGGATAGCGCACCTATCGCCACATTGCGTCCCACGCGTAAGATTACGAGAGGGGAGTGCGGTGCTCAAGCAGTCTAAAAACAAAATCACTCTCGAAGCCGGTATTGCAGCTCTTAAAAACTAAATTGTAATTCTTTCTATGGTAGTTCTATCCGCGCTTTTGTTAGATCTTAAATTGTACATAGGCGTTTGGAACAAAACTCTGTTCTCCTCCAACATGCATGATAACCAACTATCGGCCTTTCGATATCGCTGCCAAGTCCCTGTAATGAGTTTCACTCCAGGCATACGGTCTAGTATGTGCTGCATTGATATACGTTTCATCCATATATATACATATATATATATACATACATACATATCCTAGCTCATAAAGAACTTTTCTTAATGTTCAGACACTGGCTTGGAAGTCAGTAGAACTTTGAAGCTTTATAAGCACTTTCTCCAGAGTTGGTCTTTGTCTTACTGTGTTTTAAAAATTATTCGCAGTTCGCCTAATTACTTACGAATTAAAACATCCAAATTAGATTTTGTCTATGTTCTTTGTTTACTGGGTAGAGAAGGACGTTGTTGCTTTTCCTTCCTTAATAACTCACCTAAACTGCTTTCAGACACAACCGTTGCCTCAGATGCCCTCTCCCAGACTTATATAGCAGACCCAGACCATTGATCCATTTTTTATAAATCTATAAATATTGGTTATTACTTCTCGTGTTTTTAAATTAGCACCCTATTTCCCAATATTTCCAAATTCTCTCTTGAAACCAGGAGACACGCACATTTTGAAACAAGCTGTAGTGTTACCGAGTAGCTGTGCACGTGTTTAGTTGCTCGCAACTGATACGCAACTGACCTGTCCTCCCCTCCAGTTGCAACCGTTCTGAAGTGGGCTCGCCCAGATACCACTGCTCATCAGTTTCTATCTGTTAAAATATAAAAATAAATCTGTACGAAGTATCAGCACCTCCGGTGTGCCGGAATTTCTTCCCCCTGTAATTCGTTTACATGCTTACCAATAAATTTGTTGATGTGGAACTGTAGCTTTTACGCACGATTATAAAACAGTGACCTGGACCGGATTTCAACCTATGAACCTGAGATCAATATATTAGCGTCTAACCAACTGAGCCACGACCATTGACTTGGTTTCCTACGAAACTTGTTTTGAAATTATTTTTATAAAGATTTATCTCCATGAACATTGAATGGAAAAATATGATTTTATATGAGCAGGTATTTCGTGGAAATTATGTAAAAGTGAATGGCAGTAAAAAGAAAAAAAGTTAATTGCCGGGAAAATGTATGAAAATATGTATATGAGTCAATTGGAGAATTTAATATCAGGACGACACGTTGGCCATTGGGTAAGAGCGACTGGACGGAAACCTGGTGATCCGTGGTTCAAATCCCAGCCGTGGCATAGAATTTTTCAGTTTGACTCTAGCTAACTAAAACCTTAGCCTATATACGGTAAAGGAATGGTTAATTTCTATCAATTAACTGAAAGAAAAAAGATTTGTTTAATTACGCTAAGCAACAACAAAAATATTTCGGGCTTAAAAATAGTGCATTTATATGTATTTCTATCGGCTGAATTCCAAAATCACCATAAAAACGTTAGATTGGCTCTTGTTTTGAAGATAAAGTGACATTTCATATTTTAGAGTGAAGATTTTAAATTTGGGGGAATTTTTTGGGGGAGTTGGCACACCTGTCACATAACAAAACACAGAGAAAAATTTTGGAAATTAAGTGATGCGTTAGTTAAAGAAGGCATTTTTATCGGACCACAAATAAGAGAAATTGTAAAGGATCCTGCATTTGACCAAATTTTGGAGGGGAAAGCAAAGGAAGCCTTCAAGGGATTTTTAGGCAACAAAAGAGATGACAATTACAAGCATTTGGTGACAGTGCTCCTGCAAAAATACCGTAACCTTGGATGCACCATGTCCCTTAAGATCCATTTTCTCCACTCCCACCTATACTTTTTCCCTCCTAGTTGTGGAGCTGTTAGTGATGAACATGGGGAGAGATTCCATCAGGACATTTCTGTTATGGAACAAAGATATCAGGGCCGTTGGAATGACGTAATGCTTGCGGATTACTGTTGGTCTTTTTATAGGGATTCTGCGGAACTCCATCACAAGAGGCAAGGCAAGGCGACGAAGTCAATAGGCCACCACATGATTCTCTTCAGACACGACTATCTGCGAAGTACTTTTCCAGCAATTTAGAACTCTTAGCAAGTAATTACCAGTTAAAAACAACTTCCCCTGTTGTTAGCATGTATATAATTAAAATGTAACCTTTTCTCTCAATCCGTTAATATGTAATACTGCCGCCTTGTGTATATCATAGAAACCAGAGCTAAAAAAAAGGTTTCATTGTAATATTTGTTTTTCTCAACCCAAAATTAGTAGGAATTTCCTCATGAAGTGCTCGAAACATTCAAAAATTATTTTGTTTTTGTTGCCCAGTGTTATCAGTTCCAGTAGTGGACTGAACGGAACAAATGAAAGCTGCGAATGACTGCTCTTTGAGTGCACTGTTTAAATTCAGACAATATTCATAAAACGGAATGACGTACATAACTGCAAAATTGGACATGACATGGCATATAAATGAGTTCACATCAACATTTACAAGGGAACATGTTATTAAAGAACTATATTAAAGGACGCTTTTATAACTGTTCATGTTCATCAGTTACAGTAAGCAAGCATGGTATTGCAATCGAACAAAAAATTGAATCTCATGCGGAAATATGTTTCAGGTTTTTCGTTTCTAAGGAACAGATTTTCAGAA
Organism: Mantis religiosa; assembly: GCA_030765055.1. NCBI lineage: Eukaryota > Metazoa > Arthropoda > Insecta > Mantodea > Mantidae > Mantis > Mantis religiosa. The sequence continues at coordinate 62,977,882 of CM060956.1, read as the reverse complement.
AAATGTTTGTGTTAGTGTGTATTTGTACGACAGTCTAAAACGAAAAACGAAGGATTGGTGAAATCCAAAACTTAGTATTTAAGTTCATTTTCCAAGGATTCAATGTAAATATTTTCAAGAAAACCTCCCTCGTGAATGAAACAGTTTTCAAAATATTTTGCTTTCTCAGAAATATTTGTAACGATTTTGTTTAAAACATAATTGTTTGAGATATTTATAAGATAAATTAAACCTTTATCTTGAATTTTCAGGACAAGCCTGCAAGTTCTCTTCATTCTGGATGGCTTTGGATAGGAAAATAAGGAAATGAATATTTTGTTTGCTAAAGGCATTGCCAATTATCATATCGGCGCCACCAGTGTGCCGGAACTTCGTCTTGCAGTTATTTACATGCGAGTAAATCTACAGAAAGAGACTGTAGCACATTTAAAAACATCGGTCTGTATGGGTTAAACCCTCAACCTGGGGATAAACCTTACAATAAAATATGTAGGTGTCGTTAATCCTATATTATATAAAATGTTTGTAAATTTTTTGTGAATGTAAAATATACAAAATATTCTTTTTTTTTGGTTTAAAACATTTATAGTTTTCTCGAATTTGAAGTTATCAATTTTTTATAGTTCCATAAATGTTTATGGTAAGAAGGTTTGGATTGCATTGCGCTATGCTATATTGGTGACGGAGTTCCAATCTTAGTCTACTGTACCTATGCCCCAAAAGGGGCACCACTGGAAGAAACTATAAGGTGATACTAGACAGAGGGCGATTGTCCTAATGAGTCACGACAGTGCGGAGAGCAGGGTCCTTACAATGGACCACTTGGAAACGCCCCGGCCGGCTAGAACAGCCGGCATCCCAACCACCGTGGTCCTCAAACGGCCCATCAGGCCGGCTCGGAGACCTTAGACCATCCTACCTAACGACGGCGCTGTTATGCACAGCCCAGAATCCACCGACACTTTCCTAAACGAGACCAAGGTGAGAGATGATGTGAAATGAAATGGAGGGACAGTTAAGTGCAGAGGTTCTACCCAATTAGTCCAAGACCCTTTCTTAGATCCTAGGACTCTGGCCTCCTTGTACCCGGTAGCGATGGATAACTCCGGGGCTCTTTCCATAGGGCAATACCTGATTTCTTAAAAAGCCTCTCCGTTGACTAAACGTCAAGACGGTATGAAAGTGGATACGCCACTTACGCGCGTCAACCCCGCAGGTAAGACTGCCGAAAACCTCGGTGGGACAGCCTGGTGATCTAGCACACCTTCCACTAGCTCTACAGGCTAGTAAACGGGACTTATGAGACAACCTTCTTCGTGAGGCCAGAGGAGACAGAAGGCGGCCGACCCAAGGAGTGACGACAGCTCCGAGACACCTGTCGACACTTCTGTCCTGAAATGATATGGAGATGAAATGGAAGGACAGGACATTTGGGGGATGTAATTGTCAGCAGTCACCTGGCGACCCGGGAGAAAAGAGCCTATGGGCCCGAAGGCCGGCCAGGGAAATCGATCCCGGGCCTCCCGAACACGGGCCATAGACGAAACCGCCTAAGCCATCCCGCTCGGTGTGAACTTGAAACTCCTGCGCATTTTTGGTGATACCTCAAATGTTTAGTAAAATGAGCATCTACTTTCAGCATCTACCTGACGATACAATTAGGGCAGAGATAACAATAATTAAGGCAGGGATTGAAATGTAGTTTAGAAGAAGAAGAAGAAGAAGAAGAAGAAGAAGAAGAAGAAGAAGAAGAAGAAGAAGAAGAAGAAGAAAGAAAGAAAAATGGAGAAGGAAGGGACACTGAACATTTATTTAAGCAGAGAGTTCGTGGGTGCTTCAAGAGAAGGAATTATATTAATTCCTACGTTCAACGTTTACAATGTAAAAGAGATTAAAGAAGCTCTAACGAGAACCCTAGCAGAAAATGATCACTGTTTTTCCGTGGTTGCGAGGGGCAAGTAATCCGTGTTTAGGGTTTGTGGCTAGCAGATCTTCCCAAAAGGAAGAGCGACCTGCTGCGGTTGGAAGAGTTATGGATCAGAGTTTTCCCTCGCAGCAGTGGATTGTGGTGTAAAGAAAAATGACCGGGAATTAAAAGCGTTCCCGTAACAACAAGATTACTACTTGCCATACCAGATTTGCTGCTGTTAAGAGGCCGTGCAATTTTTTAACGTCTCTTGAAGAGAAACCCTTTTGAACTGCTCTTGCACATTCCTCTGGCAGCTCTGAACCACAGAAATAAATCCATACTAATTGTTTGGAGCACAAAATAAGCCTCTTTATTTCATGTTCTGGAATGTAGTTAATTATATGTAGTATAATGGGAGGACGCACAAATTTTCCAACATTATGAAGTGGGTCTCAAAAGTCTTGCAAACTTTGTCTAAAACAAATGTTTTTTCTGCAAGACAGGTCAGGTCATCTGGTTAACTTCTGCCATTTATACGAGGGCTGTTCAATAAAGAATGATCATAATTTTTTACGGTCATAATTTTTCGCATGAAAATTCAACTTCGGTATATTCTGTTAGGTTAATGTGAAACAAACGCGCCGTAGTACTTTGATTGTTGGTACTCCTGGTTCCCATCTGTGAGAACCAGGAAATTTCAGACATGTTCAGTATCGCCTACCACTGCAATGGAGGTAACATGCAGTTAAAGTTGATGTTAGAGGAAGATCCAGAGTTTCATTCAAACGTAATCACCGCTGATGAAACTTGGCTACATCATTTTGCTCCTGAGAGCAAACAGCAAAGCTCAGTGTGGAATATCCTTCATCACCAACCCCCCCAAAAGCAAAAGTGATTGCTTCTGCTGGGAAAGTTATGGTCATCTCATTCTTTGATATTCCTGGAATGGTTTATCAGCATGTTGTACCTGCACACACGTCAGTAACGGGGCAATACTACAGGGATGTCTTGAGAAAATTGCAAGTCCATATCAGGCGCAAAAGACCACATTTCCGTGAAGCAGGCTGGATGCTGCAGCACAATAATGCGCGGCCGCATATTGGCAATGTTGTTGCTGAATATCTTGCAAAAATCAACGTGAAGTGCATCCCTCACCCTCCCTATAGTCCAGATTTAGCCCCATGTGACTTTTTTCTATTCCTTAACTTGAAGAAATGCCTTCGTGGGAGGCATTATACATCAAAGAAGCAGTGGTGAAGGCTGCGAATACGATTTTGAAGGATATCTCAAAATGGCTTCCAGCATGTCTTTGAAGACTGGAAGAAACGCTAGGACAAGTGCAGACTGGGAGACTAATTTTAAAAGGACAATCAAAATTATGAGGATAAGTAAAGGTACGTTGTCAAAACAAAAATTTGAGATCATTCTTTATTGAACAGCCCTCGTATAAGGGATTCAGCGAATTTAATGGGTAGTTTTAATTTTAGTTAATATATAAAAAATGCAAAACATTATGGAAAATTTACATTACCTTCTTCCTATTTTAATGATATCTCTCTTTCTAAATTATGTTTATATTGATATTAAACCATACACGTTTTTACTTTGAATGTGTGTTTTAAACAACGAGTTTTAAAACACCACAACCTAGTCTCAAATGAAGTCACGGAACCTTTGATCTTCAAGAAAGAAGTATGTGGAATTTAAAAGTTATTATACATCTAATAACATTTTTCTACTTATTTTTCAGTTATTTAAATCTGTTTTAACGTCATAGTCTTTATTAGCTTTATATTCTGAGAAATTTTAGTTTAAAAATTATCTTCGGGTTGTTTCTTTTAATATAGTGATTAATTGGTATTAAATGTTACATTTTGAAAATTAAAGCAACGGTAGAATAGTAATAAAAATACTTGCAAGGATGTGCTTATTTTGCAAATTATTTATTTATTATCAATTCTTATTTTCTATGTGACGTGCAGGGGCCCAAATGACCTTGTTGTCGACGGGCCCTTAAACACCACTCACTCGCTCACTCACTCACTCACTCTATGTGACGTGCATACTTCAACCTTTGGTTTTTATCTAAGGAAAAAAGGTGTGCAGTAAAAAAAAAAAATTAAATCATGTTAGAAGTATTTCAGTTAGCAGAATGCACCTAATGTGACGTGCTTTCATTTACGATGTTATTCACAATAGGATGGAGTCAAGCCTTTCGCTCAATAGTATTGCCATCTTGCAAATAGATATAACTATTAGTATTCTTATTACATTTTTACAGTATCCGTAAGTGCTACAAGTGACATACAAACGAGTAGTAACGAAGGGTCACAGGTTGACTTCCGGTGGCGTGGCTGCAACGTGTACGTCATAACACGTCAGAGTTTCCAGTAAACCACACATAGGAAGGAATGTCAAAGGATTAAGGGAGGGGAGAGCTCACCATTGGATATGTTTGCCATTCCATTCATAAACACAACTCGTATTTGACCTTCATCCACGGCCTTGACCTCGATTCCAGTGCGCTAGCATTCTTGTTTCATTGTATTGAAGATCTGCACGTGCATATTCATATCAGAAGAGATGCAGTTTGTTTGATGATGATAGAAATGAATGTTTTCTTCGAGAAATCAAAATAATTTAGCGCCTAAAATCCAATATGTTTTATATTTTCGTGTTGAATCGTTTTTTGATCGTAACATGAATTTAACATTCGTATCTTTATATTCCAAAATTATTAGAAAAAGTCGCTGAAGTTACTTAGTTTTACTATCTCTACTACGTATATAGTATACAGAGAAGCTTGGCACTTACTGCATTCCACAGAAAAGCTCGTTTTGAGGTCCTGATTAAAAATACAGTTTTACAGAAAAAGAACCGTGTGTGCGTGCCGCACATATGTGTTTTTTACTGTCTCTCTATCTGCATGTCTAAGAATAGCAGAACCCAAAAATCTAAAGTCCGATAGATACTAAACTAGGTATTTAAGTTTAATATATTTCAAATTTGTGAGGAAAATTTTGAAGACGAATTTTCAACCCCTAACTGACTTTCTTATGATGCCCCCCCCCCCCCAAGAACTTTGGTTTTCAAAAACGATAATACCAATTTTTGTTCTAGACGTTCTCGGGCTTCGAGCCAGGTAAGAAGATATGATATTGACGTTTCGGGAGCGTGCATCTCTCCCATCTCCAGGATGCTGAAGTATGTTTCAGCATCCTGAAGATGGGAGAGTTGCACGCTCCCGAAACGTCAATATCACAACATCTTCTTACCTGGCTCGAAGCCCGAGAACGTCTAGAACATATACGCCGGGAAAGTTTCAGCTCATATTTCAGTACCAATGTTGCTTATAACACCACATATAAAATACATTTATATAACAAAATAGAATGTATGTCTTCAATTTTATGACAATTGCCTGTGAAACATTCTTCAGTCTCGTATAACTGGTAATTCTTGAGGCAAAAACCATTAAATGTTTTAAATCATATAATTTACTTTAAATAACTTGTTTGTGTATTAGAATACTGCTTAGATATTCATTATTAATGGTTGCTATTGTTAATTTTTCATCATTTTTTTGAAATTCATCTCGACAATTAGTTGTTTCTCGCGATTATGTGCATTAGAATCTTAAGGTCGGTAGATATATAGCGTTGGGTTCTTACATGTTTCAAATTCACTGTTTGCTTTGTATCTATAACATAATATTTCTGTAAGAATTTATATTGTTTAAAATAAAGCAGATAGAGAAACAAGCTTTCAAAGAAATATTTTTATAGTACCCACTAATTTACGGTGGAAGATACAGAAAGCTTTATGAGTGTAATATAGCGGAAGTTTCTATTTATATAAGAAATTAAGTGTGATTCAAGTTCTTTATTGGATAATATTAAACTATAAAGAAATCGCCAAATATATTTTGCACACGATAATTATCCTTTCCTAATTAAGTTCTGCATTACTCGCTTGAAATTTTCAAGCTCCATTCTCTTGTAAGATTGTATTTCGAATTTCTCTATGTTTGGACTATTAAACCTTAATTTTATTTAAAATGTTTCTCTGTCATGATTGTTTATCTAAATCTTACCTTTCTTCATAATACTTAAGTTTATGTTATGTTTAATTCACGTTCTTACTGATACACTATGGTATTACGTCTCCTAAATGTAAATCAAATGGACTAAAAAAATCTTAAAACATTTTGCAAGTAATGTATGAAAAACGTTTAAAGCTATGATAACATAGAGGTTAGAATGAAGTACTTTACCTAATCCTTAATAATTCGCAAATATATAAGGTCTACCAGGGTGTTCAGAGCTATTTATAAGTTTTTATTTAGAAATGACTTCTAATTTAGCAGTAAATTCTTCGATATGTAACTCATACGGAAATAACTTTCAAATATTTACAGAAAATACGAAGGAATAAACCGAAGCGATTGTTAGAACTTCTTGTCAAGGAAAATAAATAAAGGAAATACCAGAAAAAGTAATAATCGGAAAGCATATTTGCCATATGCCTCTCTTACGTTTGAAACAGACATCTGTTGGCTATCAAAAATACTATTTTAATGAGCACAGCGCATTAAAATAATTTTATTCCTGTTTTTATAATTTCCTAGTTATTCGAAAATGTACCAAAAATATTAAAAGATATTGAAACAAATTCACAGACTAATTGCACAAAAATCTCGACACACTATTTTGTGGTTCATGCTTAGCTTAAACATGTATTTTAATGAAATCTTTTAAAGAAATTAAAGATGCCAAATAATTTTCTTCCGATAGGTTAGTTTTATTTGAAGGATTTGCTAGGTAATCTTTACCTGGTATTACTAATATGAAATTCGTTTAAGATATATTGGACATATCATAGTTTCAAAATAAATTTAATTGAAAATTTCAGAAGCTTAGTAGGACTGAAATATTCCTTGAAAATATACTCTTAGAGTGTTTGTTTATTTTTCAGTTACACTTTTAGAGGTGGCAGAACTGATACCTTTATCTGAAATCTTATAAATGCAAAAATATAACTTCTTTCTTCCGAAATTAATTCTTCCTCTCTATGAGACATACAAAGAAAATATTATTGAAGTTATTTATATAAAACTATAAATAGTTCAATAATATGCAGGAATGCTACAGGATGCTCAAACAAATTCTGAAATATATTTTATTTCTAATAATATGAAATACGCCCACTGACATATTCAAATCAAACTATTACTACCCATTTCAAGAAAAAATAACGTATTTTATTTAAATCTTAAATATATTAAGAAATAGGGGAGATTTTCTTGAATTTTGAATACGTTACTCTAAGTTGCGTGACTGAATCATGATTTTCTTTTGGATTTATGCACATACATAGTATAATCCTCAAAAATAAGTCCTTTTAAATCAGGGAACTCAAAAGGTGCATTCCAAATGACAATCGCTTTATTAGAAATTTGAATTATATGCAATTATTACATAGGTATAAATTATAGAAAAAAATAGAACTTTTAAATTCTTCTTTTACAAGTAGTGTATATTACTATATTAATTCATTTTTGTAGTAGCTAACACTTGTACAGGAGTTTCTTAAATACAATATCTAAAATTTGCAATATTTGGTAAGAAAAAATTCCTAATATTTTTTAAAATTTCAGAAACTTAAATATGTCTGCTTGTTAATTGTTATTTAAAAGATCAGAGAAATGCATCTTATCAAAACCTACAGAAAATTATAGAGGACTTGTTTTGCGGACACCAGGACAGACAAAAGTGTTTTAAAATATTCCTTAGATTTTCGAAGTCAATGAATAATACCGGTATATATAAGCTTTATAAAATCAATAATTAATTTTATGAATTTCAAATTACGTCGACTCACACGATAAATAATTTCAGTATAAATGAGTGTGTAATTGAGAGAAAAAAGTGATGTGTTGCACCCCAATGACCACCGTGTTACATTCAGATGAACTTCCCTATCCAGTCGTACAACTGTTATTAAAAAACGTATTCTTCTATCTGTTTCAGATTGAGATAAATATTTGAGAATGTGACTTTATGACATACTTTCTCATTTGTGGAATGACAATAGGGAAATATAGTAGGTTTAAGTGATTATACATTTCTTAAAGAGATAATGGATTAGGATTAGGTATGATGGATTAGATATTCCATTATCTTTGCATGGCCAACAGATGAAACAATGAACGACTTCCTATTTGAAAAAACAAAAATATATAAATATGTACTTCGAAATGCGAACCAATAATAAGAACATTTCTGAAATGTTTAACTAGAAATTATATAAACTATTTGCTTTACCAATATCTACATTGTTTTACGTTAAGGTTTGTTCTACCTCTTTTATGATTTACTATGCCAAAGTTTTTATTTATTTATTTTTTTATAAATGGAAAGACTGGAAAGACTTGAGAGGCTATTCCCGGAAAACTCAAGCTATATGTTTCACGTATGCAGAACATATAACATTTTAATTAAAATTGATTAACACATTTTTGTGAGAAATCAACAGTTCTTAAAAGTGTTTCATGTACTTATAATGTACTTGGGATTGGAAAATTCTCTTGAAAACCTTTGTGTAGCATCCTTGGAAGATAATCTTAAATACCATAGTTGAGACTCGCACTGACACAAATGGAACTTTTTATAAAAGATACTTTTTCGGGTTCAGAGGTTCTGAAAAATATATTTGTAGTGAAATATAGGTATCAAAATTTTTGGTTGGAGTACAACACCTTCTCTACCACACAATTAGTAGAAATGAATAATGTAGGTATTTTAAAATGCAAACCAAAAGCAAGCAACATCTTGGAAATATTTAACTCAATAAAAACGTGTCAAACATAAGTTGTGCACACAAATATATGTATATTTTTTCTAGAGAAAAAGTTTTTCCTGTTTCTTATTGGTAATCCAAAAGTCATGCAGAATGTAGGGGATGTCAAGGCTATTCCCTGAAAATTCAACGAAGGTGTACATTTTATTTATCACGAACTTTTAGTCATTTTTAAGAAAAATAAAAAATTCCAAACAATTTGCTCCTAGAGAGAGAAAAAGATAGGTACCTTTCTTTAGAAGTGCTCTCCTTTTATTTATATATTAAACATTTCCAGCGAAATGTTTCTCTTTTTGTGTTGAAACTGAAGTTCCTGTGCTTACTGTAGTTACACAGCACAAATGGATACGTTATTTAATTTAAAGCATTCTTTAGAGTAGAGAATTGTTTTGAAGGTGGTACTGACTGTTAGGTACGCTATTAAGATCAGTTTTAGTTTCTGAAAAACTGTATCTAAGTAAATACGCAATCTATAATGAAAAATTTCAAAAATAAAACTATATGTCATTTTAGGACAAATAACACACGTGCTCTTTATTTTTAAGTAGCATGAACATTTCTATATCCGTTTAAATAAATAATAATAATATTTACATGTAGGACATATTTGGAATACAGTTGCTGCTATTCTCTCCAGGTTCTAACCTAAATTAAATTTTAGGTGTGCAGATTAAATTAGTATGAATTCTTCCCATTTATCATCCAAAGATGTTATTGATTCAATATTTTTGTTTACAGAAAATACCTCACCAGCTTTTTAATCACTTGGATGTCACTTCAGGCTCTTGTATCCTTGTTAAATCTTCTTATTGATAATGAAATAAACTATAGTGAAACAATTTCTGCAAAAATTATTTTTATTAACTTGAAATAGAAACAAGAATATATTTTATTTGAATAGTTTGTACAAGACTGGTTAGGGTATATTAATGTAATACTCAATTTCTTTCCCTGTGTAGAAAATGGGCCTAACCCAAAGAAAAATGAAATGTTTACTCAGTGTTAAGCTGTGCTGAAGCACTATAGTCTCAAAAAGTTAATTTGAAACAATGCAAGTTTGTTTACTTTTCAGTTTCGAAAGGTTAATTTGGGCAAGAATTGAAATAATATTCGTGTCTTATTAATAAATATTTGTTTTTATTCAGTAGTGTTTTTGTTCTAAATGGTTGGAATGTAGAAGTTTTTAACTCTGTATTTGGGACTTCTTATATTATAGTGCTTATGTATAGAAATGTAATTGATTTAAGTTAATAACACAAGCAGTCAGTGGAAGATAGACATCAGCGTGCCGAAACTGTATTAAGCTAGTATAGCAACACGAAGGTAACAAACGAATGGGGGAACCGATATTGACTTTTTGTAACACATGCATTAATGACCATGCAGGTAGCGATAGTGCGCATGATCACCCTGTGGCTACAGGGCTAAGGGCCACTGAAGAGCTACAGTTTGGAAGTGTTGAAACATAGCTCAGACACAGTCAACTTGCACGGCAGACAGGTAGCACTCTGCTTGGGCGAGGGGGTAGGGGGTGGGTGGGTTGTGAGTCTAAGATTCTGTAGGTATAATGCACCAAAACTACATAAGAAACATACAGGCGTCAAGTGACATTATTGCAAATAATTGAATACTTAGTTTAGCATGATCTGAACTTCAGTAGTATTCTTTTTTTCTCTCTCTCTTATATGCCTGAAAAGCAGATCCACAAACACGCTTCTGAGACTTCTGGGCATTCATAAAATGCTACCTATATTTTAAACACTAAAAAGGAACACACACTTACAGACACAAACACGTCATAAAGAAACAAAATCGTTCGTCAATTGGAAGGCATATGTTTTTAATTCGAGATAACACTTTTTAATTAATTATATAGTAAAACTAATAATTCAGCAGTTTAATTGCCTTCAGCTTGAATAAATGCTTGAGCTCAGCTATTTTCAGAAGACAGGGAAAAAAATCGAATCGTGAATACTAAACCGCAATTATGGAACTTAATTACTTTTAAGCAAGGATTTATTCAATTATGAAAGAATTTATTGTTTCACTTATTGCAAAATGATCATCATATATGATCTTAAAAGATTTAAAACTAATTTTCTTTTTAGAAGTTTAAATTTACGAAGCAAACTTCGATTTAACAGCTAAAATTTACCTATATTAAACACAGTAACAGATAGATATACTAAATTAATTTATTATATGTCGTGTTTAAGACAATTAAATCCTATGCAATTATTTAAAACTACTGTAAATTGATTCTCTTCATTCCTTGAATTCAAATATAAAGGCACATTCAAATCTTTTAGGGATACTAACAGAAAGAACTCTTCTCGGGGTCATAAATCATGAACATATACGATAATTTTGTGAGGCATTTAAGTTAAACACTGCAAGATCAGTTAAAATAATTCGTATCAAATGTATGGATTATTTATTTTTATTTATAAGGATAATCAGAACAAATGTTATGTCTTTACGTGTTAGTGTCTCAGGCAGTCAGTATTTCAAGGATACTTAAAAATCAAACAGTCTAATTTTGTTTTGAAGAAGTACGTATAGTTGTCATAGCTAATGGAGCTAAGAAAATTTCTGCTTTTGGAAAATGTTGAAGTATTTACAAACTGAGTTTAGTTTTTTTTTCGGACTATAAGACTCCCCAGACATAGACATTTGAATTGATGATGTCGAAATCATATTTTTATCAGCGTCTGAATAAAAATTTATAGTAAATTCTCTGGTGTATCACTTTTAGTTGCGATATAAGTATTGACTTTGCTTTACGTAAAATTATATTAATTTTTGAAAAGCTTAACCATAGCCGTTCTGTGACAAGTGAAGTAGGTATTTTCAATGTGAAAAGGTAATTAATGTAACACTTATATGAAAACACGAAGAATAAATTTGTTTCTTTAAAATTCATTAGACACTATAGTTCCCAAAAAAAGTGGGTTAAGCCTGCGAAATTGCAGAGAATAAGGTTTGGTTTTGGTCTTGTTAAACCATAATATTAAAATGCTTAAAAATATAGGAAGTGTTTGTGTAGTATTCGCTGCAAACTCTAACTTCAACTTCTGCCAAATGATATAGGTTAATCTATGTATTTGGTAACAGTTTATGTACTGTGGTATTTCTTAAAGATTTCAGCATCTTTTTCTTCTGTGTTTTTTAGTATTATTTGCTGAATAATTTATATTTAAAACACACGGTTTTAGAACTAAATGGAGGATGTAGATCTACTCTTCTGCTGCTACAATTTTGGACTTTCTGGAAGCTGCCTTAAGTGCCTAAACTTATATTATTTCAATGGAAGGGTTCTTGATAAACAAAATTCATTGATACTATGTATAGATATCTCATTCCTTTATATCTGGGTCGCATTAGGGAAACTAAAGCTTTATGAGAGAAAACTAAGGAGAGTTTGTGGCTTTCTGTTCATTCCACAGCTACTCTTGAGGCTTCCTGTTGGTAGGAAGCCATACCTTTTCACCCCAGTTCAGCTCCATCTTGCATAAGAATAGCTCAATTTACGGAGAATCCTTTATACAAGTTTCTATAGATTGTGTGTAGCTATTACTTGCACACGAATTCGAGACATTTGTTAGCAAATGATTGCCGGAAGTTGTGCTGTTTGATTACACCTATACAGAAACTACCTGCGTATTACTTTGATGTGTCTATACGTGAAGAAACACACTTGGGCAACTATGACTGACAACTATAAAAATATTTTATAAAAATTAAAGAAAGTATATAATAAATCTCTTTGTACTTGTTCTTTTGTTATGGAACTTACAACAAAACGTATTAGTTTACAAACAAATGATTTAAAGTTTTACTAGTTTTTATAATTTAGAAGCTAAGTCTTTTAACATATTTATAAAAAGGAAATTAGTGTTGAAAATTAATATTCCTGTGTTTCGAAAATTAATTTCAGTATCTATGCTTAAGAAAAATAAGAGGTCCCAGTGCTATATTCCTCTGAAGAATGTATGAAAATTCTGGTTCAATCCTCCTGAGAAGCTGAATCCTTCTAGCTTATGTGGAAACTAACTCTCATTTAAAACATACAATGAAGTTGTGAAAAATAAATTCGCTGACTAAATGCAGTTAGATGAGCATCATTCCCTGAGTTTTGTTATCGTTTCCATATTAAAAATTAAGAAATATACAAGTGCTAGAAGAGCATTAGTATTTTTTTTTTTTTTTTTTTTTTTTTTTTTTTTTTTTTACTCTGTGACAATCTTCTATTTAAGCAATGGTCTCGAGATATGTTGATATCTAGTTCAGACAAAATGACCTTTAGAATGCCAAATGTCAGAGAATGTTACCTAGAAGTATTTTGTCACGGAAGAAAGATTAATTACTTAAGAGCGACTAGCCAATGCCTCAGGTAGCCAGCTTAAGATGTGAGCCATCCACTAAGCTAAAAGCTTTCTTCCTCTCCTACCATTGGAGTCTCCGTTAGAAATTGTTAGAGAAGTCACTAAGACATAAAAATATAAAACAAAATAAATGACTTTCTTTTTAACTACCCTTGTAGGTAACCATCTTCTATAGGTAGTGCAATCCGTTGTTAGAAAATCTCTCACATTATCCACCAACTGGAGATTCTTCTTCCCTAATGAGCAATTTCCGGTGTTCCTTCTGGAGGCGCACGAATCCTAATGGGGAGGGAGCTATAAATTCAAATATTAATCGAACTCGGGCATTTCCATTCCATTACTAACACGATTATCACACCCGCGCACGTTCACACTAACACAAAGCACTTTTCCAATAAACACCTTGATTGAATTTTTTTGTTTTCGAGCCAATAACAAAGAATGTATCGCTTGGTACGTTTTACGACGCGGGAGCCTCTTTTTCTCTGAGGGGTCGCAGCGGAACTTTTCTTCCCAGCGTAGCCAGTCTCCACACGGCTTACCCATAAAACAACGCCAAAAGTTGCTTCTTTTCGAGCCATAAAATTTTCAACCCCCTTCCACCCTCTCCCTCCTGTACGGTCCATCCCCCCTCATCAGAACAACCCCCCCGCACTGCTCGGGCCTCTACCATTTCCACCTTTTGCCATTCCACGCATCAAGTTTAGCGCAATTTTTCTGTCCATGCGCGAAGCTATTTAAAAGAGAGGGGAAAAAGCTCCCTTTTTGCTAGAAAAAGACATCCCGGGGAAAAATGGGAAAGAGGATGATAATGCAGGAAGAGGGAAAGAGAAAGATGGAAAAAAGAGAACACCTCGCTTGAAAAGGGGGATAAAGTGTGAAGGGAGAGTTGGTGGTTGATTCTAACCAATCACAAGCCAACATTCTTGTTTGGTCTGTAGGTATTTTTACCACTCCGTCATTCTCTTCTGCACATCCTTCTTACGAGGTATCCCCGCTCTTTTTCCCGGACAAGGGCAGGAGGGGAGCGTTTGAGAGACTGGTCCATCGACGGATGACAGAACCAAGAATGACAACTGACGCGGCGTTTAGTGAGACAAGGTGTAGAAAGGATGGGGTGGCGAGGAGCTTGGAGGAGGGGGTGGGGAAACTTAACATGTAAACAGTTAACCACAAGGAGCAGGATTTTGACCTTACAAGTGTTCGGTCTACTGCACTAATCGGGGAGAGGATTAGTTATGACTCGATAATGAGATTCACCACGGCTCGTATCACCTGCAATTAACACCTGATCGAGTTAAAAATTAAATGCCTCCCTCGTCTCTTCCCTCTTATCCTCCCAATCAGGAAACTGGAAAACCCCCCCTGACCTATCTAACCCATATTTATGACGTTACCGAATTCGTTGCTATCGAAAACAAATCAAGAGTTACTTTAGTCGTGCTGTGACTTCCAATTCGTCTGAATACATAGTGTGTGTGCTTAAGTGTTATCAAAGTGAGGTTAGGTCTTCTTTGGAGGTAAAATTATAACGAAAATACCTCTTCGGTATATCACAAGCCTTTCAAATACATACAATTAACCCACAGCCAACATTTTCAACCATAATTAATTTTGAATAAATAACTTGAAATTAAATACTGCAGACTAATATGGAACATTATTTTTATACATAAATTTGCATTTAGTTTTATCATCCTGAACTAGTTTCTGTAAAACTTAGTGAATAGTTTAGATTCATCTTATGGATATATAGTTGGAATTTGGTAAACAATTTCAAAAAATTCTAATTGAGCTTTAACATCATAGGCTTGTAAAGATAAAATAGCCAAAAAATTAATTAAATAATTAAAATTAAAATACCCTTAAAGGGAATTGAATTATGTATAATAAGTACCATGGTTTAATCTCCCAATTGTAAAAGGAAAGTAAATAATAAGTAATAGCTTTTCCTTTCATAAGCCTTGAAATCATTTAATTTCCCAAAATTACATGAACCTAATTTTACTTCCCTTTTTTGAACGACTTTGTTTATTCTTACATTTTTGACAGTTAAAAATGTTACATGCAATGGAATTTAAAATAAATCTTACCCAGATTTTAAAATCTCTTAAATAATGAGCTAAAAGTCCTACAGAAGATTCTTACCGCATCTTAAAACTGTTCAAGACATGTTGTGCTTAATTCTGCAAAAGAATAATTTGTTACGGATATTTACTTTTGAATATTTAAATTTTTTTAAGAAATAATCAGAAAAGTTTAAAAAAAATGTTATTATGTACATGTATTGGTGAGGTCATAGCTTCATTTTCTCAACATTAAATATTTATGCATTTTAGGTAACAGTGATTAATTAATAGCCGATAAGAGTAAACATTTCTCAAAAATAAAAAATGCATAACATTTAAAAGCACTTATAAGTGTGGTAGAGCATCATGTGAAAATTCTTTGTAAACATTTACATAAAATCTGAAAAATTTTGAAATGTCTACTTAGGCTACCTCCTAGTAATTTTTTCCCCCACAAAGCAGATATTGGGCATGAAATAAAAAGAAACATATATCTTGTCTGTTATTAAATTATGAGGAAAAAATGTCGCTCAAAAAGTTTAACATAATTTTATAAGGTGCACATTTATTCAGTTTGAACAATACTGTTTATACAGTCAAAACAATGTTTCTTTATAATAGTGACACATAAACAACAGTTTTACACTTTTGTTTTCTGTTAGGTAATCATGAGATTCAGTTTAGTTCTTAATAGTTAAATATTCTAAACTTTTTGCTTCTCAGACGTTAGATGATAATTTGAACCCCAGTTAGATAGATCTACAGGATTTTTTCAGTCTTATAATTTAGCACTGTGATCTGCCAACCAATCAATACATGTATTAATTTCATACGTCCATTCATTCAACATCTTATGTGGCCCTTGTGATTGAAGGATGTTGTTATTAGAAACGAAGGGAAAAAATAAGAGTTTTACAATTGTTTATAATAAAGTATGAGTTTAAAAATTATACGAATCTTATGTTTATAATTTTCTGAAGCTAAATTTACGTATATTTTGTAAAATAAGTATAATATTTTCTTTGATTCATTTACTTTCTTAATTTATTTCACTAAAGGTAAAATATATATTTAATAAATTTAATGCTACATTTACACAGAAAAATTAATTTTTTATACTTACATGTTTGAAACCAATGTTACCAGGTGAGATGCAAAATAAAGAAAAAACGAGGGTGATTGGAGAGAGAGAGAGAGAGAGAGAGAGAGAGAGAGAGAGAGAGAGAGAGAGAGAGAGAGAGAGAGAGAGAGAGAGAGAGAGAGAGAGAAAGTAAAAGAAAGACAGATTCTGTACAGCTGTAGATTTTTTCACATTTACGTAATACTCTTTTCTACAATCTTGGATATTTGGTAAGTAACTTATGAACTCCACACTGAGTTTCTTTGAAGACGAACGTTTCATGTTTAAATTGTATAGGCAAAGTACCTTCACTGGTGTCAAATTACTAACGTTGTTATGCAGATACTTAGTGAATGGGTCATTGGCCATACATGCACATTAAAGATACGAGTTAATCGAGAGAAAAAAAGAGTAAAATTGCATCTAAGTGGAACATTACCCATATTTTGCAGTTCCTTTGGTCAGCCAGTAGATATCAATATGCCAATGTCCTCCTAGAAGGACTAACAGAACTTGTTTTACTTCTTTCATTGTCACATTTCGCCTAAGTATGTGCCCAGTCTTCATCCAAACCACATAATGGTCAGATTCTTCTTGCAGAATTTTCAGTTATTAAAACTCACGTGTATGTTTTATAATGACAAACAGCTAATTAGTGAACAAAAGTAGGACATTTTCTTTTTCAAAAGAAAAGTGGGACCCATTGCTTTGAATCCTTGTGTGTAATATGTATACATTACAATTCCAGTTTGGAAAATAATCAGTATTTAAGTTACTATCCCTAAAGGAAGAGCATACTTGACACAGTTTAACACAGCTATAAATACATAACTTATACTGAGTTTTTGAAAACTATATTTTTGGGATGGATATTTCATATTTCACTTCTGTTCGTAAAAAGCGAAAAGCTCCTGTCCCGAAAGAAAATGGAAACGAAATTCGCCTGCTGTAGTTACTCAACTGCCAAATTGCTTGACTGCTTCCAGAAACAAATGTGAACATTTTTTGTTAATTGAAAACAAATTTATGTTACACTCACATACCTCTCTCTCTCTCTCCACACTCTTCTAAAATATTATTACAAAAAATAAATTTACCCTACAGAAATGCATTTGACTATATTGTATGTTTTAATGAGATGTATATTTTATTTATAGTGCTGTATTTACCACTTACTCAAAGTCATCGTTCTTTATTTAAATTCCTATACAGACAGCCACATTCATAGAAATATGAAACTATATAAGACCTGAAGCTTTACAGCTGACGAATATGCTCACAGTCTTTTGTTCAGTAATGCGAATTTTGATAGTGTTTTGTCTTTGTTTATGTTGGTGTTATATCCAGTGTTTCATTTGTGTTTATAACATTTTATAAATATCCTGATGATGGGAGCGATGCATTCTCCCGAAACGTCGATATCTAATCGTCTTTTCACCTGGCTTGTTGCCCGAGAAGAAAGTGAGCATGAAAATATATATTCGGTGAAATCTTGATATTGAATTTTTAAGGGAATACTTGTTATACGTGGTAGGGAAAGTAGAAATCTGACGTGCGCAATCTGAAGATTTCCTCTACTCTCTCTTAGTCGTAAATGCGCCCATTCTTATATCCACACCAAATTAATGGAGATGAATATTTGTGGAAATTATTTTATTATACAGTTTCTTATAGGTATGATGGAATCAGGATGGTATAGCAGATAAGCGACAGTCCAACTCTATGATTGGATGTTATGTGAGCGCTTTAAAATTTTAACATCTTTCGATAGCCAAGACGTTAAGAAGTATTGTTTGACAAAAGTATAATAATTAGAAGTCATATCGATAACTAAGAACAGAGATGTTATTTGATGTAAATTTTGTGTTTTAACGACACATTATTACTGTCATCAACATCATTAATGTAGTAATTATTATTAATGTAGCATTATCAAGTTCTATGATTTACTAGTTATGCAGTTCATTCAGAATTAAGCTGATTTTAGAGGATATTCTCTGACAATTAAAGACATACATTCTTTGTCTTAAACATGACGATTTTAATAAATATCCTTAGTAATTTATGAGAAAATAAAAATTGTCCAACATATACGTAAATATTAGTTTGTGACGGGAGGCTTTTCCTACAAACCTTCTTGTCACATCCTTAGTAAGGTTTGAACATTAAGTAAAGTTTGGTATTTAACAGATTAAGCTTTCTGAGCTATGCTGTACACACACACGCACGCACACACAAACTTTTCCAAAAAATCTGAGTGTTGCATGACTTATTTTATTTTTTTTAAAATTACCCTTAAGATAAGCTCTGCAGAATTTATCTTACTGCTAATTTTCTTGTCTTTAAGAAAACGAAATCTTAATGATATAAGTCCTTTAATAAGACAATTAGAGATTGCTTGGAGAAAGACGATTTCTCCTATAGAAAATAGATGGTTTAATGACAGTTCTTCAAATGGAATATAAATATGCTATAGCCTTTAAGCAATAGTTAAATGTTATTAAAAGCTTGTAGTATGTGATGACTTTGAAATGCCAAAGTTTTTTAGTTCCGGGACATAGCAAAAAAAGTATGTTCCCATTTGAAAAAAAAATCTGGCAAGTTAAATAACAAGGAATATCTATGAATTAGTTGTTCTGTCCCACTATACATTTGACTCAAATTGTGCATTTTAACGCGATGTGCATTTGCTTTGTAGGGCGATTTTGTGTTGTCTTTAGAAGTTATCCAAATTACAACCAGAGATACGAGGAAATTTCTAGAAAATACAAGATATTCATTTTAATTGTTCATTTCTATAAACCATAATCGTTAGAGGTATTTTTTAGAATTTAAAATATTCTATTTAGGAGAGTCTGAGGATGGAAAGATTTTCTAGAAAAACTTTGGTTTGCATTTATGGAAGATGCTGAGTTGAAGCAGTCAGAAGCACAAGCTGCTAAGTCAGTGTTTCAAAATTATGCAGAAAGCTGCTCAAAGTTTCCAAAACTAATTTTAAGTACCAAAATAGTAATACAAATGAAAGAACTTTATGTGATGGGTCCGTTTGGAGGTACAAAGTACTTTTAATTTAAAATAGATGAAAAGCTGTTAAGCCACTTGATTAGGAGCTTCTGATTCTTAATATTACAGTTCTTCCATTATACAATATGTAGTCATTGATAAACTATTACTTTATTTTCATCAATACATCTCTACTATGGACTAATCCAGTATGCACTTAATGAATTGACATACAACATTGTCATCTAAACATCACTCCATCTCTACTACATCATCTTCTACCACACTTCTATATGTCATTGTGTCATAAAATGTGGTACCTTCTGGCAGTGTGACACGTTCCAGCAGTGAACGAACATCGTAATATTTTGCCTCCTTAATCTTCCGAAGCCTATCTGGTGTGTTTTTCGCACTATCACATGCCTTGTGTAAGGCTTGTAACCTCACTACTCTCCTCAAAAGAAACTGAGGACGATAAAGTGAGGCGACCTTCTGGTACACATCCTCTTTGGAAATACACACCCCGGATTAAAGTGAATTAAGGAATACTTCTTACAAGGACATGGTCGAGGGCATCTTTAAAGTCAAAAACTTCAACTGCAGTGTCATCACGTTCCCCGTTATCGGTTACTCATATTCATATTTATTGCTACTTAATACAGTGTTTGAACACAATAAAGCCTTGTCATTTGTAATACATACTCTCTCTCTCTCTCTGAAAAGTAAACGATTAGAAATGTAAAAAAAAGTTGTCATTCACCTTCTCTCTCTCTCTCTCTCTCTCTCTCTCTCTCTCTCTCTCTCTCTCTCTCTCTCTCTCTCTCTCTCTCTCTCACACACACACACATATACAAAACATAATTATTCAAAATAATCGAAGTTGTCATCAAAATATTCATCTATACTGTAATAGGCTCTGCTTAGTAAGAATTTAGTCAGTTTAGATTTAAACTTAGCAGCTGACAGTATTTTTTAGGCTTTCCGGAAGCTCATTAAGTAGTTTTGGACCAAAGTATTGGGGCTTATGTTCAAAAAGTTTTAGCCTGTGACCTTTAACTATATAGTTATTCTTTCCCCTTGTTTCATATGTGTGGACATCGGAATTTGTGGAGGTTATATTCCTGTTATGTACAAAAAGTATTGTTCGCAGAATAAATATGCAGGGAAGAGTAAGCCCGCCTCGGTAGCGTGGTGGTAGCATGTCTGCCTCACGTTCAAGAGGTCCCGAGTTCGAATCTCGGTCAGGGTGAGTTACTTGGATAAGGTTTTTCCGGGTTTTTCCCTTATCCTGAAATACGAATGTCGGGTAACTCTAAGCTCTATTGACCCTGGGCTCATTTGAGCATCATTTCACCCATTCCATTCATCGACCGATATGACTTAACGTTGGAGGACGTAAATTACAAAAAAAAAATAAATAAATAAATAAATAAATAAAAAAATAAATAAAAAAATAAATAAATAAAAGGAAGAGTAAGTATGTTTAATTTTTTAAAATACGTCCTGTATGAACTCGTACGTGTTATTTTTGCCAAATATCTGATAACTCTTTTCTGTAGGAGAAAACTTCTGTTAATGTTCACTGTTTAATGTTAATGTTGACTTGAATAACAATGGGCTTCTTCTGTAGTACATCTTTGATCAGTTTCACCCCTCTGGAAGGGACTAAGGCTTTATACACTGATGGTTGCTTCTTCTTAATATTGCCAAAAATTCTGGCAGTATGAATAAAAGAGTGCCGTGGTATTGGGAAGTACAGATAAACTTTCTGAAAGTGCACTTGAGGAATGTCTAAATATGCCTAGTGTCTAAATGTCTAATCTAAAATGTATCAACAGCTGATATCAAAGAGCTTGGGTGGCAAAGTGTAGCTGCATCACCAAACGGCTAATGCGGCAACTACTTGACTTAACAACATCTAACTCAAAAAGGCTGACAACTTTTGTTACTGAAATTGATGCCCATTCAACATGCCAGGGTCATAATATGTTTGATCCTGATCTACAAATCTTCTAGCACTATTACAGAACTGGTGTTTAGAATGCTTATCGTGTGTTTAACAGGATTTCTAAAAAAAAAAAAAAAAAAAAAAAAAAAAACATTCACTTAACAACTTCTGAACCTGAGTGCTTCAATTTAAACTTTGTATTTAAGCGACTTTTCATTTCCGAGTTATGCTGCTTATAGCTGATATTTTTCTAAAAATGCTTTCTTTGTTCAGAAGATCACGTACTGCTGATGAACTTTCCATATCGGAATTTACATATAATGCAGTACTTCCTTCAAAGTCCTCAAGCATTAAGACATATCGGAATCCATATAACTCACCCTGACCGAGACTTGAACTCGGGGCCTCTTTAATGTGAGGCAAACACGCTAACATCTACGCTACAGAGACGGGCGCTCCCCTATGATATCGAGATATTGGTTTCGATTTGTTTAGATATAATACAGTGCTTTCTCTACTTACTAAGCGCGTATCAGAGAAATAAAACATTCTTTTTTTCAGAGTACCATCAATGTGTCTTACTGTAAAGTATGATTATGATATTTTGGGTGGAATTTATTACCTACTTTAACTCCTATGTGCATGGCAGAAAAAGTAAAAGCTTCTAATAGTATTTGTTTTTAGAATGAAAGATTCTAAAGTTCTAGTTATCCAGTTATTAACAATTGTGATAAAAGCTCTTGAATGGTAACCTGAACTTAGAGACGACAGATCGAGCGAGATGAATGCGGGATAATGTGTGCCGTTCGCTTTCGGGACATCGTAGGTTGGATTCGGTGACTACTCAATCTGATCTTGGGTTTTACCTTATTTTCCCTGGATGGTAAGTGAATGATGGTGGGATTTCCCTTCTGCCATGATTCCATTTCGTTTATTTCCTTCCCACCCTGTTTCCATCTTTGTGTTTCCTGGCATATGGCGATGCCAGGGAAATGGTGCAGATACGGCTCTTCTTTAGGCAGTTTCGGGATTGGGATATTGAAATTGTTATAATGCATGAGATTTAACTTGGCACTTTTTGCACTATCCTTGTCTAGTACGGTCGCTGGGTTTCTTTCCTTGAAATGGTCAGTCCATTTTAAAGTGCTACTGTATTCCCTAATTACCTGCTGTGGTACGAGGGTAAGCACAAGTAGGCATCAGTGGTGTTGCAAGTGAAATAACGTGTTGGAAACCTGAAAAATGTTTTTAGAAATTGAAAATGTTATAATTATTTTAAACATACTGCTGGGAATAGTGCTAGTGCTGCGTTAGTTCTAGGAGGCGTGGGAAAAGCTATAAGATAAGATGGTAGGGAAATTGTGATTAGGGTTTATATATATTTTACAGACGAATGCGAGACACTAAAATGTGGAAAGCCAACTATATCGGTGTCAGGCCGCGCCGTGGCTCAGTGGTTAGACCACTTGGCTCTCACCAAGGCGGCCCGGGTTCAATCCCAGGCGACCGCAAAATGAGACTTGTGGTGGACAACACGGCGCTGGGGCGGGTTTTCTCCGGGATCTCCGGTTTCTGCCTGCCATCTCATTCCACCGGTGCTCCATCTTCATCTCATGTATCAACAGTGTCATCGCCTGCGGTGCCTTATGTAGTAAAAGCGGGCGTTAAACACTACACATTTCATTTCATGTATCGGTGTCGGACATAATTCAAAGAACTACTGCAACTACAGGCGTTTCATCTCGTATGTGAAAAAAGTACTTGAACAAAATGATGTGCAAGTGGTAATTTTATAGACTCCTGGTAAAAAAAACGTCCGAATGCAAAACCCACAAAAACAGCAATAGACTCTTAAGTCTATAAATAGGAAAGTTTCTGATGGAACAGCCAGACGTCATTGCAAGAAGATTCACGTTCTAAGAAAAATGAAAGAGGTAAGGACTTTCCGTGTTCCTGTTATTTACTTAGATGAAACCTGGATCAATATAAATCATACGAAACATATGAAAAGTGAAAGTCGTCCTCTTCACATATGGAAAAGTGAAGAGGACGATTTTGAATTTCGACTACTCATCCCAATAGGCAAAGAAGAGTATTTTCTTACACGTGGGAAGTTCGACTGGTTTCATTTCCAACGCTCTTCTGTGTTTTAAATAAAAATCAATATCATGAAGAAATGGATAGTAAAAAATTGCCCGCCTCGGTAGCGTGGTGGTAGTATGTCTGCCTCACGTTCAAGAGGTCCCGAGTTCGAATCTCGGTCAGGGTAAGTTACTTGGTTAAGGTTTTTCCGGGGTTTTCCCTTATCCTGAAAGGCGAATGTCGGGTAACTCTAAGCTCTATGGACCCTGGGCTCATTTCAGCATCATTTCACCCATTCCATTCATCGTCCGATATGACAACGTTTGAGGACGTAAATTACAAATTAAAAAATGGTTAATTAATCAGTGGTTACCCAACATTCCCCCCAATAGTGCTATAGTAATAGAAAACGCATCTTATCATTCTACTCAAAATCAACAGGACTCCGATATCACACAAATCAGTAATGCAATCATGGCTCCGTGTCAATAATGTGTTTGATCCACGTTCCACCAAAGCTATACTTTAGGAACTAATAAAGCTT
Source organism: Mantis religiosa (assembly GCA_030765055.1). NCBI lineage: Eukaryota > Metazoa > Arthropoda > Insecta > Mantodea > Mantidae > Mantis > Mantis religiosa. The sequence goes on along the minus strand of CM060956.1, from coordinate 62,953,964 downwards.
AAAAAATATGGTCTCAGAATTTATGAAATAGTTCGCATAGCGCAAATGCATAGCCCCGCTGTAATACGGCTACCTCAATATCATATGCTATAGAACTTATATGGCTACAGATAAAAAATATTATCGCGAAACACAAGATATCATTAAGCATGGTGAGGTAGAAGTGTTGTTTGATAGTGCAGTAGGTAAAATGTCCGAACAAAATTGGCGGGGAACTTGTAAACACGTTGACAATATAGAAATAGTTTTATTGGGAGAAAAATGGATCAATAGATGAAATAAGTTCATAATTAATTTAGAAGATTTAATTAGATTAATTTAGAAGATTCAGATAGTGAACATGAGGAACATTTTGAAATTTTTGACAATGAAGAAGGGGAACCGGCACCAAATTTGGAGGACGAAGAACAAACAGACGAAGAAGGGTCATCCGCCACTGATGTGTCTGCCTTGCCTGGCAGGCCATAAACGAGGGGCGGGTAAGAAAGAGATAGTGACTACGTATTTCTTCCTCTTTCTACAAACCAGGGGCCAAGTTAAATCTCGTACATTATAGGGACTTCGCGCGTCTCTGTAGCCTCGGTTTAAAATGTATGTGATGGCTTACTTCTGTAGGATATACATCTATCGGTCACAATTCGGATACATATCTACCGAATGAAATCAATGCAAACTTCTAATTTAACATTAAGTAATGGATATTTATATTTACATTTGTTTATTTGTTTTGAAATAATGCTTGTTTCATTTATATAGTATCATGAGACTTTATTTCAGCCCGCGCCTCATCGACCGGTTGGACCACTTGACTCTCAGCAAGGCGACCGGTTCGATCTCAGGCGACCGCATGTAAGATTTATGGTAGACAACACGACACAGGCGCGGGTTTTCTCTGGAATCATTCCACCAATTTCTCCATCATCACATTTTCCTTCATTCTGTTCGGCCTTACTTCTCATAACAGTCTTGGGCTGATCACCCATCCTGGATGTCTCTGCTCCCTAGCAGGCATCTCTACAAGACTTCACTTGTGGGTCTTGGGGAGGTAAGGCCTACATTTCAGGAGAGTAAACAGTTAAATAGAAGAATTTTACTGTCATTTATTGCCCCCCGTAGGGGAAGGGATCCGTCCCTTTTAGCTGCCAAAGTGCGGGCGCTACGGACCCCTAGCACTCGTGGTACCTCTGACGTTACTAGAGGAACCTCGGGCCGAACATAACGAGCCCCTCCCGCATGGGAGTTGTTCGGATTGGGTTGGTCTCGAGGGGGCAGTTGGTTCCCGTCACCCACGGGCAATTGGGTACCTCCGGCCAGGTCGCCAGGGCCGCCCGGAGGGGGCAGAGGGTTGTCTTATAAGTCCCGGGGACTAGCCTGCAGAGCTAGTAGCTGGTGAGCTAGACACTGGCGGCCCTACCAAGGTTATTTGGTAGCTGGTTCATTAAGGACTGGCGCGTATGTGGCGTATCCACATCCGTCCTGTTTGCCGTAAGGCAGACGGGGGGGCAGCTTATAAAATAGGTGCTGTCCTAATGGAAATAACAGACGAGGCCCGGGTTCCCGGTCCTACGGGGCTGGGGCTTATGGGAAGTAGACCTCGGCGAGTATGTTATTTATTGCCAAGTATTGTTTATTCACCTTGTTCTTTTGTTTTGGTTTTGCTATTTCCATTTCATTATATTTATTAGCGCAACATTTTTACCCAATACCTAAAATATATGTTCTAGCTTGAATATTAAGACTTTTTTGGTGCGAAACTGCCCATCATTATTGCTCGGCCAAATAACTTATTAACTATAGAGCAACTAAGAGGAAAGATTAAGATGGTCGTACCTAAAGTCTTATTATTGCAACATATGGCACTGGAGGAGGTCGTCCAAAGAAAAGATGGAAAGAAGAATGTTTATGATCCATTTCGGATTCGGCGTCAAGACAAACAATCACAATTAATGAGAGCCAACTGAAAAATTCAATGCCATGGCCGGGTGAACCACGGATCTCCTGGTTTCCCTTGAGCTACCATGACCAACGTGCCTTTCTGACATTAAATTCTCCAATTGACTCATTATATTTCCCGGTAGACCACTTAGGGTTCTCATATTTGAGACAACCACTTGTGGCGACTTACTATTGTAAGTACTTAATTACCAGGATTTTTTTATCGCTGATTACTTTTAATGTAAATTTATATTGACAATCGCAAGCTTACACAAAAGAAGAAGAAGAAGAAGAAGAAGAAGAAGAAGAAGAAGAAGAAGAAGAACAGTTTTTCTTTATTTACTACATACCGAGTGACCCAGCAGGATAGCTCAGGCAGTTTTGTATGTGGCCCGCATTTGGGAGGCCCAGGTTCGATTCCCGTGGCTGACCTATCTGACCCATGGATTTTTTCGTTGTTCCCCCCCCCCCGAAAACCTCCAGGCGAATGCTGGTTAATTACATCCCCCGAATTTTCTCTCGCTCCATTTCATCTCCATTATCATTTATATTATCTCTCCTCTGGTGGTCTCTTTCAAGATAGATGTCTCTACGGTGCATGGTAGGATGATACGTTGTGAGTTTCACAAGAACTTTATTTAACCTCTTCACTTTACAAATTCATCTCAGCCTACACAATAATTTCACGATAACGAACATTGAACATTCATGAAAATAAAGCATTTGGCTTCATGTAAAAGTAGACTGAACAGTTTTAAAAATGTTCTTCACACTTCGCACCGCCTGTCGAGACGAGTCCTAAAACCCCAACTGCCCGCTCCGGGAAAGGTCACTGGCCTCGACCTCGCGATAGAGACGGTGGCGCAAACACTAAACAAATGACAAGCCACCACCACCGCCCCTATAGGGAAGTCAGACAATTACATACAATAAGCCGCTGTGCCAATCGGCACAGAGTGAATTACTTCCTCCTCTGGTAGCTCGTTTGCCGATCTCCGACCCGGCTGCTGGGACTGCTTTCGACCCACTGTAGGGGCGAACCACCGTTGTCTTGGCCCACCGGGGAGGTTTCCGTCTATGTAAAATAAAGAGACGTTACCCCCTGCACTGTCGTTCCTTGGTACGGAACCGCATCATCCTTCCTCCCGGGGATGACCCACTTCGGGGCACAGTTACAGTAGATCAAGTCTGGTTGCAGTACCGAATCCCCTTCGTAGTAAGGGGGAAAAAACATAACTAGTGGGTAGAAAAGGTATTAAAAGTTAAACATTGAGATTTCACAGTAGGCTGCACGTAATATCATGGACAATTTTTATTTTTTATATTTTATAAGTACGGGGTGCTTTTGTTTAAATACTTGGTTTGTTGAGATGTTTACATTCAAATAAATATGTGTATTTATTCATTTTATGGGTGTAGGTATTCTGTGAAGTCATGTTCATTCATGTTCATTTAATTTGGCATAACTGGTGATTACTAAACAGGAAAACACAATTATTTCAAATAACGTATTTGTGGCAACAATAATTGGCAGATACCCACCTTTTGTTTTGGAGGGGGATAGCATGACTGACTCGGATTCATGAGCTCCTATGTTCGAATTCGTTTGGTGTGAATTCCCCGGAAGCAGTTTTACCCTGAAAAGACAACTGTCGATTAACCTAAGTTCTAAGGACCCTCGCATATTTGAGTATCATTTACTTATTTCGTTCATAGTGGATATGGCCTGCCAGGTTAATGAACGTAACACGACAAAGAGAACAAAATCTTGAGATATAGGTGAATATTACTTTTAGTTTACGTAGTAATACTCGGTGATTTTAAAGATGTATTACTGTTCAGTAATTTCTTAGGATGTCGTGGAAAGAGTATGAAATTTAAATATCAGCATTAGTCAGCATTTAAAAGCCACCCATTTTTAGACAAATATGAGTGCTAATTAAGTTTGCTGTATCCCCTTGGTATCTGTGATGAATTATTTCTGCAAAAGCCTATCTCATTAACACTAAGTGGGCAGAAAAATTAGGTTTCGTCATTGTTTGCATAAGCTATAAAAACATTAGCAATAATGCGTAAAATGTCATGTGAATTTAACATATGTGTCTTTTATAAATATGTATACTGTTAATATTTAGAGTAGAGCTAATGTTTTAATACAATTTTAAATTACTATGTGTTCATGTAAGCTGGAATAAATGAACTGACGTTTAAGCTGGGATAAATGAACTGATGTTTATACCCAGGGGCCCGGATTCTATTCCCATTTGCGGAATATACTCACATCCCACACCCCCTTGGGTTTATAAAGCTTTAATATGAAAACAAAAGAATGAAGAGAGAGACAGACACTTATTTCCGATATATGGGATCTAAAATAAAAACAATTCCAATATTCAATTGTGCAGCATTAACATTTATATACCGAAAGTTAAGAAAAGAATCGGAGCAGTATATCATAAAAAGTTTAAGGCCATAATGTTATAAATTCTAACATACCAATGCTATATTTGCATTAAACTTTAGGTATATACTATACACAAAAATTAGAAACAATTAAATATGTCATTTTCTGTCTTTATTTTTGCTCTTTATTTGGTTTGCATAGAATTTAATACTATATTAAATTAAATAGTGTCAAATCTAATGGTTAAACCTGCACCGCCTCCTCAGGACTAAATTCTTCTGTCCTAATTCTGAAAGGATATGTTTTCATTCACCAGGAAGCCATCACAAGGATAGGGAGAACTGAGAATATAATTTAGTAAATACATTTCCGTGTCCAGTACATGTTAAATTAAATACAACTAATGAAGTTCACCCCTTGAAGCTTCTTGACTCCAAATCAGATACACAGTTTCTAGTTTTGTTCTGCTGCAAGAATGATTATTTCAATCCAAAATACGAGGGCTGTTCAATAAAGAATGATCATAATTTTTTACAGTCATAATTTTTCGCACTAAAATTCAATCTTATTATATTCTGTTAGCTTAATGTGAAACAAATACGCAGTATTAGTTTTATTGTTGGTACTCCAGGTTTCCGCCTGTGAGAACCAAGTAAGTTCAGACATTTTCAGTATTGCCTAACACTGTAATGTAGGTAACATGGAGTTAAAGTTGATGTTAGAGGAAGATCCGGAGCTTCTTTCAAACGTAATCACTGCTGACTAACTTGGCTGCATCATTTTGATCCTGAGAGCAAACAGCAAAGCTCAGTGTGGAAATCGCCTTCATCACCAACCCCCCAAAAAGCAAAAGTGGTTGCTTCTACTGGGAAAGTTATGGTCATCTCATTATTTGATATTCGCGGAATGGTTAATCAGAATGTTGTACCTGCACAATACTACAGGGATGTCCTGAAAAAAAGTGCAAGTCCATATCAGGCGCAAAAGACCACATTCCATGAAGCAGGTTGGATGCTGCACCACGATAATTCACGGCCGCATATTGCCAATGTTGTTGCTGAATATCTTACAAAAGTCAATGTGAAGTGCATCCCTCACCCTCCCTATAGTCCGGATTTAGCCATATGTGACTTTTTTTCTATTCCCTAACTTGAAGAAACGCCTTCGTGGGAGGCATTATCCACCATCAGAAGCAGTGGTGAAGGCTGCGGAGGCGATTTTGAAGGATCCCTCAAAGAATGGATTCCAGCATCTCTTTGAAGACTGGCAGAAACGCTGGGACAAGTGCATCGCATTCAGGGGAGACTATTTTGAGAAGGACCATCAAAATTATAAGTATGAGTAAAGGTACGTTGTCAAAAAAAAAAAAAAAAAAAAAAAAAAATCTTTATTGAACAGCCCTAGTAATTTACAAGGGATAGAAGTTAGGTATTAAGAGCAGAAGAGCCCTCAAAAGCTCAGAAATATATTGCACTTTGTCTACATATTATTCAAATGAAATGGTAATTATAAATTTACATAAAAACCTCCAGTTTCTAAGTATGAATAGAGCTTATTACACATAGCGATAGCTCGGAATGCTTGTTTCATTCTGTAGCTTAACGTTCTTTAATCTGTTAGGTCATATTGCACAATAATGAAATGACGAAATGATGCTTAAGTAAGCCGAAAGTCCATAAAGCTCAAAGCTACTTGACATTCATCTTGTTAGGAAAAATCTTATCCAGGCAGTTTATACTAAAGATTCGACCTTGGACCTGCTGATTATTATTAGTCAGATAAGCTATTCCTATACAGCAAATTCGGGTATCTCCGATATATTCACAAAAAGATTATTTCAAATTGTATCCTCTCTGAGAACTGAATAGATCTGGGCTGGCGCACCCTAGGAAGGAGGGTCAAAGTGAAGGAATCACAGAAGACTACAGGTCGCAATCAAGATAGGCCACAGAGATGCACGGAAGTCGCTAACAGTTCCAGGATCCCTGCTGGAACTCCCTGGAGCGTATGAAGGACAGCCCGTCTACCAAACGGCACTCTTTCCTTTGAAGAAGCATCCACTCGATCACCATGTCACGAAACCTAGAAGTTCACCTGCAAGGCAAGAAGGAAAAGGAATGTAAAAGAAATATTGCAAAGGCAATAGCAATAAATAAAAAGCCTCCGCAATATTTGCCTGCCGAAAACCACGAAAAGACCAAGGTCAAATTGGGCAGTGCACTGAAATCGAACTCGACACTTCCCAAATGGTAACTTCATACGTTATCGCTCGTTCATCTCTTTAGTTCTGTTTTTAAGTACAGGTTGCCATACACAAAGACTGTTATAGCTTGATAAGGTTTAGTTATCAAATCTTTAGGATTTTGCTGGCTACAAATTACCTTACTGCCATGAACATAGTTCTCACTAAAGTAATTCGATACCAAAATTTGACACCGGAAACACGTGTTTTGAGGACGCCCGAATAAAAAAATTTTTAGGAAGAGATCCACACATGTATGTGGCTTCTTATGAACAGCATAGTTCAAAAACAAAAATACTTAGTGGCTAGGTTCAGCAACTTCCAAGGATGCGACAGGAAGATTTTTAAGAAACTTCTCACTCTAATGTACTTTTATGGAAAACTATCCTTTTCGAAATGTTTAATTTTCTCAAAAATTGCTCACGCGACTTTAATTAAAATAACAAACGTCGTAAGATATTTCTATGCAAAACTCCAATAACCTCTGAAGTCCTCTTTGTTGTGAATAACCTTTGTTATTACTTGTACTAACATATAGTGTCGTATTCGACAAAGGTATTAAGACATAGGTAAGAATAGGCTAATACGTCAAAACTTAAGTATAAATAATTTAGAAACAACTTAGGCCTATCTGTACATACTTCCCTTTTAAGCATAATATGTATTGGAAATGAATTGTTCTGTCACACTAGCCGTGTTTAGGACGCAATATTGAAGGGTACATTTAGACTTAAAAATTCAATGTCATAGCCGGGTTTTGAACTGAGGATCTTCTGGTATCTGTCCGGCTGCTCTTAACCATTGAGCTAATATGGCCGACGTGCCAGCATGACATTAAATTCTCCAACTGACTCGTGGTTTTCCCGGTAAACCACTAGGAGTGTTCATAAACGCATGAGACAACTACATTAATAGCTACTTACTGTGCTGTAAGTACTTTAAGGGCCCGGCTTGATGACACACTATGAATGCTGGTTCGTTGGCCATAAGTACGAAGGCTGTTCAATGAAGAATGACCATAATTTTTTTACGGTCATAATTTTTGGCACTAAAGTTCAATCTTATTACACTCTGTTAGCTTAATGTGAAACAAACACTCCATAGTAGTTTTATTGTTGGTGCTCCTGGTTCCCACCTGTGAGAACCAGACAAGTTCAGACATGTTCAGTATCGCCTACCGCTGTAATGGAGGCAACATGCAGTTAAAGTTGATGTTAGAGGAAGATCCGGAGTTTATTTCAAACGTAATCACTGATGACGAAACTTGGCTACATCATTTTGATCCTGAGAGCACACAGCAAAGCTCAGTGTGGAAATATCCTTCATCACCAACCCTTCAAAAAGCAAAAGTGGTTACTTCTGCGGGGAAAGTTATGGTCATCTCATTCTTTGATGTTCATGGAATTGTTTATCAGCATGTTGTACCTGTACACACATCAGTAACTGGACTATACTATAGGGATGTCCTGAAAAAATTGCAAGTCCATATCAGGCGCTAAAGACCACATTTCCGTGAAGCAGGCTGGATGCTGCACCAAGATAACGCTTGACCGTATATTGCCAATGTTGTTGCTAAATATCTTGCAAAAATCGACGTGAAGTGCATCCCTCACCCTCCCTATAGTCCGGATTTAGCCCCATGTGACCTTTTACTATTCCCTAACTTTAAGAAACGCCTTCGTGGGAGGCATTATCCATCATTAAAAGCAGTGGTGAAGGCTGAGGAAGCGATTTTAAAGAATCTCTCAAAAATGGTTCCCAGCATGTGTTTGAAGACTGGCAGAAACGCTGGGACAAGTGCATCGCATTCAGGGGAGACTATTTTGAGGAGGACCATCAAAATTATGAGGAGTAAAGGTACGTTGTAAAAAAAAATAAAAAAAAATAAAAAAAAATAAAAAAAAATTGTGATCATTGTTCATTGTACAGCCCTCCTAGTTCAATGAGAACCGGACGGAGATCGAAAGATCCGTCGTTCAGATCCCGGCTATGGCATTGAATTTTTCAGTTTGACTCTACTCTTTCATTGTGCGTCATACACACGGATAGTGTGAAAGAAAATTAATTTCCCTTAACTGTACCTAAAAGTGATCCGAACTACATTCCTGCCCGCCTCCGTAGCGTGGTGGTAGCATGTCTGCCTCACGTTCAAGAGGTCCCGAGTTCGATTTTCGGTCAGGGTGAGTCACCTGGGATAATGGTTTTTTCCGGGGTTTTCCCTTATCCTGAAAGAGGAATGTCGGGTAACTCTAAGCTCTATGGACCCTTTGCCCATTTGAGCATCATTTTACCCATTCCATTCATCGTCCGATATGACTTAATGTTGGAGGACGTAAATTTAAAAAAAAAAAAAAAAAAAAAAAGGAATACTACAGAGCCCAGACCTTAAGGTACTTACAGCATAGTAAGTCGCTATTAATGTAATTGTCTCTTGGGTTTATGAACACTCCTAGTGGTTTACGGGAAAGGTACGAGTCAACTGGAGAATTTAGTGTCATGCTGGCACGTCGGCCATACTAGCTCAATGGTTAAGAGCAGTCGGACGAAGACTGGAAGATCCTTAGTTCAAATCCCGGCAAGGGAATTGAGCTTTTATTCTGACTCAACCATTTCATAATGAGTGTTTTAGTTATAATTTTGCAAAATAATAAATAGATAGAAACAATATGCAGAATTACATTAAATATATAATCGCCCATGTCCGAGGAGTAGCTTTGAAGTTGGTGAAAAATACGACAGTTCGAAAACCATTTCCAGTTTTTGTCAAAGAAACACAGCTAGCGAGAAAACTAAAGCATCTGAGAGAATCGTTTTATGTCCCTTCTCCATTTCTTGGTACAAAGCTCCATCCTAAGCTGTAAACCACACTAACTGTGTGACGCTTCAGTGAATATTATAAATAGTATGACAACACATTAAATACAAAATCAATTAATCACTTAAGCGTTATTTACCAGTTGCTAAAAAGAACATACAATCCAGAAAAGTTAAACTTATTTAAAGGAAATTAGAGGAATCAGGACAAAACGTTTACAATAAAGAAATTAAACGGAATGTGTTTAACAAGGATAGCCTCCTATATATAAGACCATGCGCTCGCACAGGCTAACGTAATAACATAGAAGAGACAATAAAATCCTCATAAATAATAGTCTTAGAGCAGAAACACTGATACTGCCAATGGTAGAAAAGGAATGCGATGGCTGTGTTGCTCTCTTGTATTAATATTTATTAATTATATATAATATATAACACCAATATGTTTTCAAGATATTTCTTAATCTTGTTTCAGTTGTTCATTTTTACTATCTGCATTTTTCACTGCCTCCTGATATCACTTAGTCCAAAGAGTTTCTATATCACAACAGTGCCCTCTACAGCTTCTCCCTGCCAGTAAAGAAGTTACGATAATAACTCTGGAGACACTGTCAAATCTGACACGTTAATGTTAATGTCAGAGTTTCCACTCCCATTTGTCCTGGACCCGCAGGACCAAGGACCCGGGCCTCCTTCAACCAGGGAGTTACCAAGCTGTCCCAAAAGGGCGCCCGGCGCTCTGTGGTGCTTTCCATAGGGTAAGACCTACAGACTAACAAGGCCCCCCCCATCTGGTCCTATGGACTCAAGACGGGATAGAAGTGGATACGCCACTTACGCACGCCAACACCAAAATGGGAAGGCTACCGATATGACCTCGGTAGGGCCGCCTGGTGATCTAGCACACCTTCTACTAGCTATGCTGGCTAGTACCCGGGAATACCCCTCAATCCTGTCCGGAGACGTACCCGATCCCCCACGGGTATCGGCAACCACTGCCCCCTCGAGTCCAACCCAATCCGAACAACTCCCAAACACGGTGGGGGCTCGAATGTTCGGCCCGAAGTTCCTCTAGTAACGAAAGCTAAGGGTCCGCAGCGCCCGCACCACGGCAGCTGAAGGGGACGGATCCCCTCCCCAATGGGGTGTCAAATCTGACACTCCAAATAAACAATAATTGCACTTCTCACACTATCTTGCATAGTTCAGATACCGCGTAGGAAAACGCACCACTCGGCCTCTCCTTGTTCTCATCTCATGGGTAGAACTAGCAGGCTGGTCATTCTCTTTAACTGTTGGAAGCTGATAAGAAGAGTCATTGTCTGGGTACAAAATAAATGCAGGTTTTAACCTATCGATGGAGATGTTAACTTCTCTGCCTTGACTCTTGCAGTAAAAAACTTCTCTTGACGTTTAACAACGGCGAATGGTCCATCGTAAGGAGTTTCGAGTGATATCTTCACTCTTATCAATCCTTATGAACAAATAAGAGCAACTGAAGAGATCTCTATGAATGAACACACTTCTTTTATTGTTGCTGCGGGGTATGTTAAGTAGTTGAATTTTGTATCTTCCTTAGATATTTTACTTATGGCAAACTGCGCCTCCACCTGGTAGAACCATGTATCTGGTTTCTCCGACCAGAATGGGGGAATCTTAATACTGATCTTACTGATATCACACGTTTTGCCTTCAAGCTCTCTTTTATTATGATTTTGCCCTTTTGGGTTATGTCCCTCCATTGTATAATTACGTACTTAAGCTTGGTTTCACAGATCAGTTTATCATTTGAAATTTCACTCACCCAGAATCACATGCGAATCATGTCGGTGTCACCATTTTGTTGCTCTCTTGCATTAATATTTATGAATTATATATAATATATATAACACCAAATTATAATAAAATATGTTTACAAGATATTTCTTAATCTTTTTTCAATTGTTCACTTTTTACTATCTATATACTGCCTCCTGATATCACTAATTAGTCCAAAGAGTTTCTATATCACAACAGTGCCCTTTGCAGCTGTTATCTTGATATCTAATTTAGAAAATATTGTGCTGAGATTGAAGCCTCATAAGTACGGTTGAAATTAGGAAAGGAAAACACATCAAATGTAACTCTGAAGTACGTAGGCTTTCACGGCCGGAGTCATTACGTAGATAATGATTATTATCTGGTTTTGTGGGCCATGGGAGATTGATATCAGTCGCAGCCGGGAATACGAGTGTGTTACGGCCACGCCACTGAGGATGTTCAACGCAGCTTCGAACGAAACTTCTGGAAGAAGATTTTCCACCAGACTACGGCCCACAAGCCTGGATAATCATTACCTACCTAAATGAAACTCTCTTTGCTAATGAGCTAATATATATAAGTGACTGAATCTAGAACTCGAAGGTGTATTTTCTGGAGAAAATTGGAAGAAACTGGTGTGTAAAGAAGATGATTATCTAATCGCTCCATCAAACTAATGACAGGGTATGTCCTCTCCTGTATATATGGAAGAGGCTGCTTTTGTATCGTTGTACATAAAATTGCTGAATTTCCAAACAATTGTTGCTAGAAAAAACGACGCGGAGCATTAGGCCGAAAAAAGAGAAAATCCTGCGGCAGTGCTAGAGGAATAAATGTTCCTGGGGAACTCATTTATAGAGATAAATGTTTTACGCCATGAACGCAAATACTAAAAGGAAAAAAAGTATGTAATTCAGAGTACAATAGTAGAGAAGAGGTCTCTTCAAATACCTGAAAAGAGCTCCTGTGAGAATAAGAGAATGATAAGGTCGAACAAAGAATTTGATAGGTAAAATAACTTGTTTTATCCTTCAGAAAGTAACCAATTAAGGAATTAGTGGTGATTCGTATTTACTGTACACTATATAGAACACAAAATTTAAATATGTGGTGGAGCGAGAAAAACCGATTGGGCACACCGGAAATCCAGATGTAAAGATGAGCGTACGTATGAAATGTGCAAAGAGAATGACAACTTTATAAGAGAGAATTAAGAAAAAAATACAAACTCACTGAAATGACCAGGAAAAGGAAAATAACTTCACTGGGACATACGACAAAAAGTAATGGAATTGTTATCATGCTGTTTGAGTTGAACTTTTGGATGCGTCATGTTGTTTTGATACTACACATTAAATCAGAAATATTGGCACAAAGGTAAAGCGCGTTTATTTCTCACTGAAATAATATACAAAATCAAAAGATGGTATGAAATAATAGAAGAAATTTGAATTCGCTCTTCTGTATTTGTAGCCTACATAAAAAGCACTGAGTATTTATTTAATTGTTGGAGAAATTTGCAACACATCTTTTCTGTTAAGTTTACTTCTCTCACTTTCTTGGACCGGTTCCTTGAGTGCTTAGAGGAAGACCTCCCTTGTGATTGATTTTGACGGGATAGTGCTGCTCCCCATTTCGCTCATCATCAGTGATCACAATATTGGATTGAACACAAGAAAAATCAAGATTTGGCAATGTTAACTTAGCATCCAAGATGACCCTATCGAACAGCCTGTCACTTCTTTTTGTAAACGTTCATGGAGAGTTTATGTTCTCCTAGGCCACTTGAAATGTAGAATCCATTGAAACTTGCAAAGCTTTTCTGTCACTTAATTCCATTTTAGTTTCTGTATCTCACTTTTACAGCCACTTTCTGAACTACTTGATATTATTTTAAGAATTACTTCAACAGTGCCTGTTTCTGAATTTAGGTATCACTGCAATAATACAAGTATTTGATATTTGATATTTATTTTTACATTATCCATTACAAATTCAGTACAATAAAATTTAACATAGAACATTAAATGCCCTATTCATACACTCAAGTGCCATCCTTTAGAAATCTCCTAAGGACACTGTTTCTTACGTTTCTTTTGTTAAAACAACTTATTCACCCAAACTGCTATTCGACTCAACTGCCCTTGCACGTGTTGTAACAAAGAACCAACATTCCTTTGACATCCATCATGATTATTTATACATTGCAATTCTTAATTTTGGTATCAACATGCTGTATTACACCTCCTGTACAAATACATGAAATTGCTGACCTTAAGATTTACTTGCTGACTCACGTCCCCTGGCTATAAGCCTTTGGTTTTCCTGGTCAGCTTGATGTCATTTCCTCTTGAACTTTACTTCTTTTGCCCTAATCCACTTTTCTCTTATCGTATATAAGAAATCTATATATCTATTTTTCTTTTCTCCCATCCCCGTTAGCATGCGTACCGCCAATATCTCTTTACTTACACTGTCCCATTTCTTATCCCATATTTTTCTCCGGTTATTTGTTAACTCCTTACATTCTATTAGGTAATGAACAAAATTCACATATTCCTACCTCATTACTTCTCAACCCTTTTAAGTATAATATTCCTACCCTCATCCATGCTATGCCTTCTGTTTCAGTTTTGCCACATTGATCTATATATTATTTCCTACCCCATTCTGTCTTTAATTGCTAATAAAATTTCAAAGATTTATTTTATTCTATACTTTCCCATATCTCTTGCCTATCTATGTCTTGTACTCTAGTTCTCACTTCCTTCCAAAAACCACTATAATTTATCTCCTGTGCTCTCCATAGATCCCCCATGCATATCATTAATATAATTCTTTCCAATTCCGACCAACAACTATTCGTATTTTTAATGCTTTTCTGTTGCTTCATGCACCGATTCAATAATTCCCCTTTCTGCCCTTTAATATACTTATACCAGAATTTCAATATTCTCTCTATTATTATTCCTCTCCTTTTTGTATTACCTAGCTCTAGTAACGCCACCTCTCTTGGTGCCGATTTTGGCAGCCCTAGTAGTTCTTTGCAAAACAATCCGTACATTTGGTGTAATTTTGTACCTATCTCCGATGTGCCCCATACCTCCACTGCATACATTGTAATAGAAGTAAGAGGTTTGGTGTAGTGTGCAGTTCTTCGCTTGACCTCAACCGAGATGCAGCCAGTAGAGCAACAAGTGTCCCTAATGTCATTAACACAGAATGATATAGATGAGCATTCGCACAGATAAGCCCTCATGGCAAAGTATATAAGTGGAGAGGGAATAGAATGTATTGAAATATCTGTTACAGTGATAGGGCGCCTACTAGGTTTCCTTTATCTTCTTTAGTGTATCAGTCAGTTCTGAGTAGGCCTGTTTCGGATTCCAGGAATTGGAAATATTTTTGCTTATTTACTTTCGTCTTACAAGAATTTTTGACCCATGCATATTTGATTATGAAGGGTTTCTCAGTTTATTTTCACCAAGCGGAAAGGCTCAGGTGGATTTGTTTGCGACCCATGTTCGGAAGGTCCGATTTTGATTCCCGTGGCCAACCTACCTGACCCATGAGTTTTTTAATTCACGAATTTCCTATCCCTTGATTTTATCTTCTTTACCATTCCCCACCAGCTCTCATTTGTTTCTCTCTTGCAGAATAGCAGTCAAAGGGTGTTTCGGCGATGCATAGCAGGATGATGTGACTTCTTTCTTCGGTAGGACGGTTTCCGGTCGAACTGTTGGGCAGTTTCCGGGTGGGATGTCGATTGTGCTGATATGCCGGAGAAGTTTCCAACTGATAAACAATAGGGACCTCACCTCTTCACTGTCGCTACTCCTTGGGTCCGTCGCACTCTGTGTCCTCTCGCCTTATCCTTCCTCCCGCAGATGCCCCAATCCACATTATTTTCTCATTAGTTATAATTAGTAATGAGGCAATAATGGGACAAGCAATACTTGATACCAATACTATACTCATTTTATAAAAATCTACAAAGATGTCTTTTCAACGAATTATGTTCTTATTTGTAGTTTCCTATGTTTAAGCGCATGTAACTTAAGTTGTTCCTATTACTTGAAACAACTTAGACTACAACTTCATTGCTAATATGCAGAGCTAGAAAAATGAAATTACCCCATGGAGTCCTTCAATTCCAAAGATCAATTTGGAAATGTCTGAGTATATTAAAGGTCAAGTGGACAGAACAGTGAACCAGAAACTATTTAAAGATATAAATGCACACTACCCTGGAAATATGGAAATATATACTGACGGTTCCCATTCTCAGTTTGGATATGGCTGTGCTGTTGTATCCCAAGAAGTTACAATGCTATATAAACTACCAGAACTCTACACAATTAAGAATTCCTAGAAGTGATACAATCTGCAATACACTCAAAATATGTGATTTACTCAGTTCCTCCAGATCTTTATTGTCTCTCCAAGATTTGTTGTCCACTAAATTGTGAAGCAGTTACGTTTATGGGTGTACACAAGTTCCACGTTGTGCGCCAATTTGAAGCAAATAAGATTGGTGAACGATGACAAATATGATTGGCGAGCAATGAGGTTTCTCTCAGGGTATGCGTGGATGGGTATGAGAAGGAGATTTTCACAACACTTGAATGCCCGTCTCCAAATTATTTATTCACTGTTTCTTCTTTTCAAAATCGAAATGGAAGTTGCCGACCGAGGGTTACCAATCTCGGTTTAGAGTTATTGAATGCTAATTGTTTATTACTCGATAAATTTTGATGACCCGACAAATATTCAAGACAGAACAAGTTGACCGCTCTTATAGGCTTCACGTCTCAGACTCCTCTCATCGGCCTGACACCGAAGAGTTTATAATTGCTTCCTAGCCGCGAACTGTCCCCATATCGGCTGCACGCCGAAGAGTGCCCTCTAACCACAGCTGCGCGGGTATATATCTCTAACTTTCACTCTCAAAACTCTTTTTCAAACAAAGTCCCTTTGTGGCTGATTTTGGTCGCCATTGTAAACGATCCCAAGAATTCCCTATTCATACACGTCAAGTGACAATTCCTTTAGAAACCTTCTAAGGACACTGCTTCTTACATGGCTTTGTTATACTTTCCCCAACTCAACTGGCCTTGTCCCTTGTCGTAACAAAGAACCAACATTCCTTTGACATCTATCATGATTCTTTGCTTCTGGCAAACCATAATTTCGGTATCAATTGATAATCAAATATATCCAAAATTTGTACAATAAACTTATTCTAGAGGACAAAGAAATACTGTTGACGTGGATACCATCCCACCAAGGAATAGCCGGAAATGAAAAGGCTGCTGAAACTGCTAACGAAGCTGTAAAACAACCACTGGTATACCCTCAAATACCTATGCCTCATGAAGATGTTATAAGCCATATCAAAAAGGAAATAATTCAGGAATGGAAACATCACTGGCTAGAAACCAATGAACACAGTAAACCCAGACAGGTGAAACTAAACACATCTCCTACTCAGTGTCTTTATAAGCACATAAGTCAAAATCAACAAATATTACTCTCCAGACTTAGAATTGTACATACAAAGTTTACACATGATTACCTATTTTCCAGAGAGAGGCCTCCACACTGTGAACCATGCAATCAACCATTACCAGTAAATCATATTATAAACGAATGTACCCGCATTCAACATGTACAACATGTACATGGCAACATGTATCAACTTGGGGTTGATTGAATTTCAAATTTAAATGTTCTTTAAATATTTTCCAAAACAACCAATATACGTTTCCTTGAGGTGCTCTGACATACAATTTCTACATTTTTTCACATTCAGATTCGACAAGTACCTGTACTCTCCACTTGTGTAGTATCCCTCATTAATCGGAACTGTTAATATGGTCTTCAGTTAACAGTATCACCTAGGCCGGAATTGCATTGGCAGATCATTGTTTTCAGCGCATATGTTTCGGAGATTTACCGGAACATAGCAGGTCTCTTATGCCCGATTTCACCAACAGAATTTAAAATCGACGTTAACAAATGTAACGTAACAATTATCACACTACTGTTAAATTTCTTGCATTTCACCAACCTGTTTGTGAAAATGTTGACAAACACGTGATAACGCCAAGAAACTTGTAAATATTACAGCTATAGAAGGCAATGGGTGAGTTATATTATTTTATGATCGTACTGCGATGCGCTTTTGTTTTCATTTTCGTCTGCACACATCTGTAAAATGGCGGGTGAACAAAATTGTAAACAAAAGCCGTGGGACAGATTTCGCATCGATGGAGAAAGAATTGGTAATTGAATTGGTGACGAAGTGTAAGGATATCCTGGAAAATAAGAGGACGGATGCCGGGAATGTAAAAGAGAAAGATGTCACATGGGAAAATATTGGAAACGAATTTAATTCAAATGCATGTGTCACCACTACAAGCACGAAAAAAACTTCGTCAGTATTACGTAAATTCAAAACGAGGTGCGAAGAAGGACAAGTGAACGTTTCAAGATGGGAGGTGGACAGTGTGTTATTCACATAATTCAATGAATTATAAAATCGCAAAGTTATTAATACTTGAAGCAAAGGCGAGATCGGCATATTCCGTTTGATGCATGTTCGAACTTAGTATTACGTAAATTTAAAACGAGGAGCGAAGAAGGGCAAGTAACGAGTGACTTGAACGTTTCAAGACGGGAGGTGGACAGTGTATTATAAAATCGCAAAGTTATTAATACTTGAAGCAAAGGCAAGATCGACATATTCCTTTCGACGCATGTTCTAACTCAGTATTACGTAAATTTAAAACGAGGAGCGAAGGACAAGTGACAAGTGACTTCAACGTTTCAAGACGGCAGGCGGACAGTGTATTATCCACATAATTCAGTGAGTTATAAATTCGCAAAGTTATTAATACTTGAAGCAAAGGCGAGATCGGCATATTCCTTTCGATGCATGTTCTAACCTGTCTTGCACTTCCACAGTAAACTTCATAACAACATGTTTTGACAGTCTATACCTCTGTAGAAAATTTTCTTCTGCTAGCTCCTCAAAATAATTTCTCCTCATAGGCTGTACTCTATTACGAATGTCATTTGGACGGTCTTAAATATAGCAAATCGACATCAACAGCTGAGTTTATGCCCGCCATCTTGAGTATTTACAGTTGTTAAGGATTTAACAACATAAATTTGGCTTGTTAGTTTAACAAGAGATTTAACACGAATGTTAGGCTAACACTTTTTGGTGAAATGCAGTTTTTGTTTTAACTATTGCTAAACTCGTGTTATGTCGTAACATTTGTTGGTGAAATTGGGCATTAATCATCGTAATCTGACATCAGAAACACCATACACAGATAAGAATGCTGAATTGCATACTTGAAAGCCACCATCGGAGCTGGACACCAATATTTGTACGTGTGCTCTTTAGGTTTTTTCTCCAACTATCGCGGACGTTTTAATGTTTTCATATGCTTGGTTCTTCAGTCCACTTTCTTTTATACTTTAACGTTTGTAAATAACACTTTTTACACATTTCTTTCTTTCATTCAAAGATAACTCACCACTATCTGATGTCACACTAATAATATTACTCTAAACGGTAACAAAACGAATCACAATACCTTCTGTGGATGCCCATCAACAAAGCGGAATAAAAAAGGGAAACAACAGAAATCCGCATGTCACATGGCCAATCTAACAATTAGAATAAAAATACTCCATGTCCAGGACATGAGGGATTTCTGTGCCAAAAACGTTTTTCAACCAGTTGTTGAATGCACATTTAATGCGGATATGAAGGTTTTAGACGCAAATCGGTGCGTCTATATAAATAGTATCGTTTTACGAAATAATCTGAATTTCTTAAAAAATATGGACATGAGGGGTTTCTGCGCCAAGCGATTCAAATATTCTATGCGCAAAACGTTATGTACAAAACATCAATGTGTTTTACATACAGGAAATGCTCATGGTCAAAATTTCATGAGCGAAATGTGAAGTACTTTATAAGAAAAACTGTGTGGACAAAGCGTTTATGGGTTTTACATGCAGGTAGAAGATCATAATCGAAATTTCTTAAATGAAAATCCAATGAGTGAAACTTAGAAAAACTTCTGCGTGTAAAGTGCACCGAAAATTTCATGCCATACATTCACAAAATTTTATCTACAAACTGTGCTTACAAAGATTCATTCCTCTACCTACTCTGTTAATCGAGATAAATATTAGCAAAAGCGCTTTTATTACATATTCCGTTGAAGGTATAGGCCGAATACAGTATCCTTAAGCGATTATCAAGTCTTAGAATCCAGTTGGAATGAAATCACTTGAGATTCCGTTCTCTTTGTATGACCGCGAGAAGCGTTGGGTTGGATGGTGCAAAATATAAAAACAGCAGCCCACGTACTCCATGAGAAAGTAGTGTTTGGCATTCAAAGCAAAAACAAAGAATATCTGTGAAATGATTAACATCACAACAGATTTGACAAAGTATATTTCTATTTCTCAAACTTTGCAATTAAAAAAAATTCAGAATGAGGAGAACTTCAAAGACTTTTTATAGAAAGGTTTAGAGATATTTTTCATTTTTCATGCAAAATCTTAAACATAGGGTATTTGAATCGAAATAATTTTGGAGAATGTCATTAAAAACACATTTTCTCCAAGTAAAAGGCAGTTGCGCTAAATTCTACGACGGCTGTTCAATAAAGAATGATCACAATTTATTTTTTTTTCTGACAACGTACCTTTCTTTACTCATCCTCATAATTCTGATGGTACTTCTCAGAATAGTCTCCCCTGAATGCGATGCACTTGTCCCAGAGTTTCTGCCAGTCTTTAAAGACATGCTGGGAACTATTTTTTGAGAGATCTTCCAAAATCGCCTCCACAGCCTTCATCACTGCTTCTGATGATGGATAATGCCTCCCACGAAGACCTTTCTTCTAGTTAAGGAATAGAAAAAAGTCACATGGATCTAAATCCGGACTACAGGGAGGATGAGGGATGTACTTCACGTTGATTTTTGAAAGATATTCAGCAACAACATTGGCAATATGCAGCCGCGCATTATCGTGGTGAAGCATCCAGGCTGCTTCACGGAAAAGTTGTCTTTTGCGCCTGACATCCTGTACAGGACATCCCTGTAAGTATTTTCCAGTTACTGATGTGTGTGCAGGTACAACATGGTGATAAACCATTCCATGAATATCAAAGGATGCGATGACTATAACTTTCCCCGCAGAAGCAACCACTTTTGCTTTTTTGGGGGGATGGTGATGAAGGAGATTTCCACACTGAGCTTTGCTGTTTTTGCTCTCAGGATTAAAATGATTTAGCCAAGTCTCATCAGCAGAGATTACGTTTGAAAGAAACTCTGGATCTTGCTCTAACATCAGTTTTAACTGCATGTTACCTGCATTGCAGCGGTAGGCGATATTAAACATGTCTGACTTTGCCTGGTTCTCACAGACGGGAATCAGGAGTACCAACAATGAAGCTACTACGGCGTGTTTGTTTCACATTAAGCTAACAGAATATAAGATGAATTTTAGTGCGAAAAATTGTAACGGTAAAAAATTATGATCATTCTTTATTGAACAGCCGTCGTAGGTTTGGTATTAATAGACAGGGCATTAGGGACTTCAGAACGTATATATTTCCTAGAAATGTTGGCTTCGATATCGACTATCGATAAATGGTACAGAAAATAAGAATGAGGGCAGTGGGACACTTTCATTAAGAGTTCATTGGTATACCAACTATGTATTATTTGTATAAAAAGTAAATCTTTTGTCGTCTTTACGTCGGCTTTTGCCTAAAATACTATTTTAAAATAAGGAATATGGCCTCGGTTTCCTGGAAGACACGCAACTCATTTGCATGTCAGTTTTTGTTACTAATGGGCTCATGCGGAAGAACTGACCATTTACACACTTTCAATGTCATACATATAAACTTTTATTAAAGTTCCACAACAATTTAAACAACTTCATAGGAGCTTTAAAGATGGGAAACTTGGTACTCAGAGGGAACTAAGAAGAATACTACCCAATTTTTTCTGCTTTCGGTTTTACTCCAAGTTACTCCATATTTTTTATTTTAAATTGAAGGTCCATTGTTTTTAAATAGTTTAAAAAATTCAGTGCTCTGGGTTTTGGATTTTGGATACGGGTATTAGAAAAATTGGATACTCTGTGATAGATTATAAAACAAATGAAGTAAGAGAGCAATTGAACACATTTAACTTAAAAGAAAGCATTAAACAGAATAAATAAAACTGGAGACAATATATAAAGAGGATGAACAAGGACAGATTCAATAGAATAGTGACCGACTACGTCCCAACAGGCAAAAGAAACAGGAAGGTCGAGGAAGAGACATTAATGGGACGAAACGGATCCTAAGGTTCAAACCTTGAATAATGATGATGATTAGAGCCTGGATTTCTAAGAAATTGACAATCAAATGGTGAAAGAAGCTAGCATATAGGTACGAAAAATGAAACAAATAAGCACCAAAAATAAGCAAATAAAAATTTAAGCATAAACTTATTGCTTCGGGGAAATCTTAACTTTCCTAAGCTTGTTAAAGTAGACGAGTGAGGTTATCTTGAGATTTTCTTGTGTTTAGCTCCTGCGTTTGTCAGCGAAGAACTCTGTAGTATACAGTGCAAAGGATCTCTCAACGTCGCATGACGTTACTGGGATATGTGAAAAACATCACAGTTCTTCTTGAGTGCATTCTCCTTCGATATGCATTTTTGTACCAGAAAGCTTTTAGAAATATTACAGTGTTTCGTAACCAGGGCTTTTCATTAATACCTTAATGAGTTTCTCAAAGGCAATTTTAGCAATACCGCGAGTCTCTGAAAATAAGGTTGCTGAAATATCTCCGATCAAAGGAAACGAATGTTCCACTCTATTATTTCGAGCTTCCAACTGTGTTATAATAGCAGGCTTCTTGGAGAAATGGTTATGGGTGCCAATCTTGGACGCCAATATTATTTGTGCAACTTACGTCCTTTAACTTTTTTAAGTCAAATCGGACGATGAATTGAATGGGGGAAAGAATGCTCAAATGGGCCCAGGGTCCATGGAGCTTAGAGTTATCCAACATTCGTCTTTCAGGATAAGGGAAAACCCCGGAAAGGTCTTATCCAGGGAACTCGCCCTGACCGAGATTCGAACTCGGGACGACTTGAACGTGAGGCAGACATGCTACCATCTACGCTAACGAGACGTATGCATCTTCTGAAAGAGTACAACAGTGTGATAGAATACAACACTATCTTTACTTCATTGAAATGTCCTGCGTAGTGTGACACAGCCTTTAACCAAGAACCCCATCGAGTTAACTGATTGAGGAGGTACAGACAAATTTGGAAGAACTTCATGATAGTTTTGAACTCTAATCGTTGACAGTATAAACAGTTTCTTTAAGCTAGAGACAAGAAGATTCACGTATTTGTATCGCCTCCTGTTTCAGCGAGACGATGTAAACCGTCTGAATGATAAAATGATTGCTAGAAGTGAAGATTTAAATTTTAATTTTCACGATTTGGCTAAAATAAACTATTTTAATTTAAAAACATCAAATAACTTTGCAAATCCCGTATTTCAGCAAAAAATTATTTATAAGCATTTCGCTTAGAAATCCGGGCTCTGATGAAGACGATGACTTCTGTACTTCATTTGTTCTTTATTTCCAAACAGCATTTCGAGAGATTCAGTTTTTGATCTCTTGTTTTCTGTTCAAAAAGCTATAGTTTGATAACCGAAGCGTTGTTGAAACTATAAATATGTTCTAAAATTGAAAAGCAGTGTTTGCTTTTACTCTTAAAAGCCCTAGTTTAGATATTTTAGGATGTTGCAGTTTATGAACAATGGTTCTCAAAGTAGGGTCTAACCTCTAACGCGAACATATCGTTAGTAGTAGCCCACCTTGGTAGCGTAGGGGTGGCATGTTTGCCTCACTTAAAGAGATCCCGAGTTCGAATCTCGGTCAGGGTGAATTACCTGAATACGGTTTATCTTTTTCGCAGTTTTCCCACTGTCCTGAAAAATAAATGTCGATTAACATTAAGTTATATGGATCCTGGACCCATTTGAACATAATTTCACCCATTTCATTCATCGTTCGATATGACTTGACGTTGGAGGACTTTAAAAAATCGTTATTAATGGCATAATATAAAAAATAAGATAAAATAAGAAAAAATATTATTAAAATATAGGATTTGTTAACATAAACATGCTTTCTACCTATGTTCGCTTTTTGTTTTCATTCTCATGAAGATATTATACATTTTATTTGTAAGGAAAATATCTTAAAAATATGGTTAAGCAAAATCGTTGAACTTGTTTTCGAGTAAATGGAATTCATAAAACATATTCTGTATAAAGGAAGCTAGGGGAACTTTTTTTTTTTAAAATATTCGTGTCGCACCTTTGGAAAATGCTGTGCTTAAAAATCTAAACTTGGTTTGCAGCCGAATTTTACCCTGAGATATGCTGTTCATGCACGCACAGGCGCGCGCGCATATCTTAATCACATATTTCTAGTGATACTTTGGTTGGAAATTTTTCGGTGGAATGCAGTACCTTCTCTACCTACTAATTATGTAAGAGAGAATGTCAAAGGTATTTTTAGAAAGAACATCTCTCTCTGTCTGTGTGTGTATCTGTGTGTGTGTGTCTGTGTGTGAGACAGACAGAGAGAGAGAGAGAGAGAGAGAGAGAGAGAGAGAGAGAGAGAGATAGACAGACAGACTACTAATGTGGCAACAATGACTAATTACTCTAAAAGAATTTCAGTTGTTCTTATTTACAAAACTAATCACTATATCCTGGCCTATCTAGAACAAACATTATATACCTACTCAAAGAAGGATAAATAATACCTCAAAGCTCTATGAAAAATCGTCTAGCTATTGAATATTTTCAACAGGGGCGGTTCCTCCATAAGGTTGCAGGTTTGCGCTACACCCACTGATTCTGAATATACAGCAGGTGCATTTTGCACATTAAAGCTGTACTTGTTTCCATTGTTTTATATACAAACATGTTTCAATTACGCTTATCGTCTGTAGCTGCCCATGACCGCAGAAGTCGAAATAAACAGTGATTAGCTGTAGGAGCGGCAGGTTTGCAGTGAAGAGTTAACCTAAGATTTCGCCCAAATGTTGGCTCTCTGAGGGGGTTGCGGGAAGGTGAAGAGATGGATGGGGCTTCTTATACATTGCTTAAATGGAGGTTTATAAACCTAGCTCCTCCTACTCTTAGCAACGGCTATAACCTTCAGGCTTAGCTTCTGTGTGCTCTGCTTTTCGAACACAGAGAGAATTTAATTAAATGCATGGAGGTTATTCAGAAGAGAGCTCTGTTAAACAACAACGCCACACTTGTTCAGGCTTCTGGGTTTATGGCCACTTTGAAAGATTATAATTTTGTATTCTGGCTGTCTTTCTTCTACAAGATCATGCCACATGTGGACATTTTGTACAATCAGCTGCAGAAACGAGACTGCAATGCAACGTTTGCCATCGCCCAGCTAAACGCATTTAAAAGGTAAGTGCAAAAGGTAAGAAATAGCGTGGATATCGAGGTACACGAAGAAACTGCAATTAAGAGGAGAAGAATAGAAGGTCATGATGTGAAAAGAAGAGAAGCTCTTGAAGTATGTGACATTCTTAGAGAAGCAAAGGACAGATTTAGCTTCACGGGGCATCTGGTAGCCTCAACTTTGTTTCATCAAGAAAATTTCTAAGACATTTCCAGAGGATTCCCTTAGATAAACAATAAGGTTCTATCCTTTTATCATTGGAACAAAAATTCGTAGAGAACTGACTGTAATTTACAGTCGAGAGGAATTTCGTGGAATGTCCGGCGCTTTGTGCTTGATGGACTTCAACAAGGAAAACAATTTATGTACTACATTCAGCGAATATGTCAAACTCCTCCGAGTACTGTTAACTATGCCATTGTCTACCGCTGAAGCAGAATGCTGTTTCTCAACTTTAAAAAGGATAAAAACTTTCCTTAGGAACATAATGTCACAGGACCGATTGACAGCATTAGCAATGCTTTCAATTCAGAGAGATTTTGTTATGAAGATCAGCGACTTCAACGCAAAAGTTATCCATAGATTCGCCAGATCTAAGGAGAGTACAGCAGAGAATCTGTATAAATAGGTGAGTCATTACTACTCTGTATTTTATTTTTCATTTGTGCACCACCAATAATTTAACCCATCAGCCGCCACTGATTTTCAACACTTTATGTAGAAAGTTGCACTGTATAATTACTCGTCAAAATTTTTATGATTATAAGCAAGCATGAAAGGTTGGAGCTTCCAAACGTATTAGATATAATAAGAATACCTCGAAAATTTACATTACAAATATTTTCATGTATGTGTGTATGCGCGCGCGTGCGTGTGTAACTGCTTAAGTCACAAAAACTTTATTAAATACCAGAATTAGTAATCAAACTGTGCTTAAATACTAAAGTGGTGGCAGGACGAATTTAACAAGAAATCCTTCCATTCGAAACTATCTCTTACAGGAAAATCAGTGGAAAAGTTTAGTTTATTAGAAATGCCTTAAAGGTTTTTATTAAAGTACCAAATTATGATTAATATATGTTTAGTCATATGAAGAGTACATATATGTTGCAAATAGCCTCTTTCTTCTGAATGACTTTTGCATAACTGGTGAACAGAAACAGACAAAATGTTACTGAAAAAGGGAAGATCTCTTTAATGCATTTACTTTATATAAAATAAAATGTTTTTAACAGAAATTACTTTTTTATTTGTTGCTTCAATATTTCAATTTCTCAAATACAAAATATTTAATTTTTTATTCTTTGGCCATGTAAACAGAACGAAATTTAAAATTCATTACAATGAAGGAGCTCTTAAACGATTGGACTGTTAATTAAGCGTATTCCTCTATTTCCATTGTACATAAAGGAAATGTTTAATGAAAATATGTCCACACATGTTTATCTCAAGTAACATGAAGTATAAAAAGAGTATGCATTTGAAAGAATAAGTGTTGTGACAGTAAACAGCTGAGATTTGATTTACGCTTAACCTCAATGTCTTCTTCTGTTGCCACTTGCCTACTAGGAAATGTTTTAACTAAGCGATTTGTACTTCATGCGTCTTTGGTAAATAAATGTTGTACGAATAGTTTGTAAAGCAGTCAGGATAGGTCACTGAGTGCAATAAATCATACTTATTTTCACAAAGTAGGTAATACATTCATCCATATTTAGTCATTATAAATAAATATTAATTTCGGAACACTCAATGCAGACACATAAAACATGGTCCGATAGATGCATACGTACCGTTCCGCACACAAAGCAAGTGGGGACGAATTATTTGAGCGTTAATATTTACTGTATCTCTTATTTACTGATTCACAAAATACATGTAGGGCTAAGCGCACTCAATTTAATTAAGTATATTACGTAGCTTCGTATTTCCGCTACATACATGTGTTTAGTCGAGGTAAATCAATACACAGTTGCATGCATTGACAATAAGTATGTACTTTCTGCTGTAATCAAATATCCAATATCCAATGTGCAGTTAAAGGAGATGAGGTGCCTAAGCGTTATATATTACATTCATATGGGTTTATCTACCATTATTGTATATTTTATATAATTTCTACACACTATTCTTGTACAAATTTATTTTTCTGTATTTTCCTTTTATTCGAGATAGAGCTTTATAAGATTGTTTCATAACACATTACTGTAGGCACAAGGCGAGTACAAAAAACCGAAAGTATTTAAACCAGTATAACGGATATTGTAGAAAAACTGAAATCACACTCACTCACTCACTCACTCACTCACTCACTCACTCACTCACTCACTCACTCACTCACTCACTCACTCACTCACTCACTCACTCACTCACTCACTCACTCACTCACTCACTCACTACTCATATGTGCGAATGAGCGCGTATTCTTTTAAAAGGTACCTTTTAAGGGGCTGAAAACTCGACACTGAATTTTTGAGTGGAACATAATACTTCCTCCACCCACTAGGCAGGCAGGCAGGCAGGCAGGCAGGCAGGCAGACAGGCAGCAGGCAGGCAGGCAGGCTGCCCGCCTCGGTAGTGTGGTGATAGCATGTCTGCCTCACGTTCAAGAGGCCCCGAGTTCGAATCTTGGTCAGGGTGAGTTACCTGGATAAGGTTTTCCGGGGTTTTCCCTTATCCTGAAAGACGAATGTCGGGTAAATCTAAGCTCTATGGACCCCGGGCTCATTTGAGCATCATTTCACCCATTCCATTCATCATCCGATATGACTTAACGTTGGAGGAGGTAAACTACAAAAATAAGTAAATAAATAAAAAAATAAAAAATAAAATATAAACACTTACTAGGTATGAGCTATATTGGTTATTTATGCACTCACATGACTTTTTCTACTCAGTCTGGTACAAAATGTTCTCAAAACCCTATTTGTTCTGTTTTAAGTTAGTCGAAATAGACTAAACTTGTGGAAATGGAACTAGGAAACTGTTATTTCCTTATAGGAGCATACAATAAGCTTAAGAGTTGGTTGCTATGTGAGGGCTCACTTAAAAACGTGCCTGTTTGGCGTAAATTTTGTGTTTTAATGAGATATATTTGTATTTCTGTAAGATTTTGTCTCTTTCCTACGGTCTACAAGTGATGCAAAAGTAATCCAGAGTAAAGAGGACTTTAGAAGCAATTTCTGGAAAATTCAAGACATACGTTTCATTTATTATAAACATTTCTTAAACATATGATACCTTAATCAAAATCTTTAGTCAATTTTTACATAAAAATTACTTTTAAAATATGTCACAGATAAAGATTAATCTGAGTAGCCGTGATTCTGTTGAAAATCTTTGCATAGCGTCTTTGGAACTTAAGTAGCCAATTCGTTATAGTTGGTATTTTATCAAAAATTTCCTTCTTTTACTTGTGCTTTTCACACACACACATACACTTATAACTTTGTTTCTATTCAGGAAGAATTCTGGTATTGAATACTTGGGTGGAATGTAAATTTGCTGCCTACCATATACTATATTATGACATACATTACCTAACGAAGTTAACTCAACTCCTGCTTTTATGCCTCTCAGCTGTACTGAGGACCTATTCAAAGGGAATTAAGTCAGTGCTGACGTAGAAATCGCGGTAATGAGCTTTGACTGATGAGTGTGTTGCTGCAGCTAAACTAACTGGAATTTGAAATATTTAGGGCAAATCTTGACGTGTGTTTTATGTAGGTAGTACTTATGATTGACTATGGTCCTTTAAGAATATATAAATATACAGCTGCCAAATATTACAATTATGGATTAAACTCTGCGAACATATTTTATTATATGCAGATGACGTAGTAATTATACAGGATCCAGAAGATGATCTACAACATTCAATACACCACCTTAACCAAATAAGCAAAAGTTTTAATATTGAAATAACAATAGAAAAGTCAAAGATAATGGCAAACTGGGGCAAAATACCAATAAGGTCGAAAATAGTCGTTAATGACAAAGTATAGGAACAAGTATCCTCCTTCAATTATTTAGGGTGTGAAATCAGCAATGAGAAAGATAAAATTACGAATAAAAATAAATTAGGTTTCAAACAATTTGTAGAACAATTCACAAATACCTAAAGAACAAAACAAGATCTGAAACAAGAATAAAATGTTATAACACCGTGACGGTCCCAACGTTACTTTATGGATGTGAAAACTGGGTACCTACACAAAGAACCATCAGCAGAACACAAAGTTGCAAAATGAGATTCTTGAGAAGAACAAATGAATGTACAAGAGAAGATAGAGTCAGAAATGAAAATATAAGAAATTAATTACAAGTGGAAGCTATCACCTCAAGAATGGATAGATACAGAAGAAGATGGTGTGAACATGTTGGAAGAGTGGATGGTACAAGACTACCAAAAGTAGTTTTCCAATATAGTCCTAAAGGAAAGAGGGACGTAGGGAGGCCGAGGAAAAGATGGAAGGAGACACTGTGAAGACGGAACAGGCGAGAAGAAGAAGAAGAAGAAGAAGAAGAAGAAGAAGAAGAAGAAGAAGAAGAAGAAGAAGAAGAAGAAGAAGAAGAAGAAGAAGAAGAAGAAGAAGAAGACTGCGAACGTTCTGCACAGGTATTTAATTTGTATAATAGGACGTTTTGAAGCCTGAGATGTAGGTATTAAATGTCTAACGGTAAGCCTAGGCTCCTGTAACATTGTGGTATAACTACAACTTTTCAACGTTAAAGAGGTTAAACGATTCAAAAGAGACTTTATGAACATATAACCGAGCAGGTACGCTCAGACAATAACATCTATGGAACATGTTCAAAAATGGTGATTTCGAATATCTTGGTCAGCCTTCCTGGTATATACATTTTTTTAAAAGTTTCCCTGGTCGCTAGGCCAATTCTGCAAACGGTAATTTCCTACTTCTCCACTTCATCTTACATATTTAACTTCGCCATTCATTCCTATTACCGTCTTATGTTCTTAATGTCGGACAGGGTTTGGGAATACACTTTTGCTCTTGCTAAATCCTCATCCTCCAGATCGGAGGTGATTTCCGAGTAGCGAATCTCCGCAGAGAACAAGGTAGCAGCTTATTGGTTGTTAAGGACTCTGCCCTCTGCTATCGCCTCTCCTTTGTATCGTCTTACCTCAGCCCTTCCTCTCAGAGGGTGCTCTGAGAGAAGCATAGCAGAAAAGATCTTTTTAGTGTGAGGGGCTAAGTCGCCAATTCGAACCTTGGCTGTAGAGCAACAAAAGAAGAGTTTTTTTATATGCACTAAATACATTTTAAATACCATACACTCAGAAACAGTGCTATTTTGGCGTTATAGTTTTATAATCTTTGTTTTTCTATTTAGCATTTTCCGAAATTCTGATTTTTTGGAATTATTGCACTTAATGTACGGTTCGGTAAAACGCAATGAAATTTTGTTCATCTCAAAATAAAAGAATAAGTCAAAGTTCTGCTAAAATGGCTAGTTGAGGGCCACGCCGTGGCTCAGTGGTTAGACCGATTGGCTCTCACCAAGGCGGCCCGGGTTCGATCCCAGATGACCGCAAAGTGAGATTAGTGGTGGACAACACGGCGTTGGGGCGGGTTTTCTCCGGGTCCTCCGGTTTCCCCCACCATCTTCATCTCATGCATCATCAGTGTCACCGCCTGCGGTGCCGTATGTAGTAAAAGCGTGCGTTAAACGCTACACACATGGTTAGTTGAGATTTTATTAAACAATAATGATCGTATTATGTAAATTTATAAGCAAAAGGGTCAATTTCGGAATTGAACATTTATTTTCTCTTAGATATTAATAGAATTAAAAGGTTTTGTATTATATTACAGAGGTTTAGCTGTAAAATGCTAAATTTGGAAAGCAATAGTACCAAGTGTTGCAATTTTTCAAAATAGTATAAGAAGCATTACGGAAATTAATTTCCTGAAACTAATTTTTACAATGCAAATGAAATTTTATCTAATACTTTCTGTTAAGCTTTGATTATTAAAATTTAGAACAAATCTGGCTGAAATGTTATATTATCGAAATTTCACAGAGGAGTATATCTCCTTAACTTACCAGTAAATAAACTCTGTAAAAGTAATCATTTTTGGGCCTATGGTTTGGCTTCGGTTGAGCGAAGTTCGATTAAGGGAGTTTCTACTGTATCCGTGTTTTAAATAATTTGCACATGCGTAGAGAAAAAGGCGTGAGTTGCACACAATTCTTATTAATCCTTAAGCTACACACTGCTGAAGGAAATTGAGCTCAAACGCTAAACAAAGGCAGTTGTGCAACTGCCTTTGATAACTTCTGACCTCATGTACACAAAGTGCAGTGACCTCTAGATTTAATCTGGACCTACGTCCATACTCAGTTTGATCCAAAGTGCATTGTGCAGAGAGCATGTGTGAAATGACGTGTATGTGAGAGTCGAGTTGGGGGAATAGAGGAGAGAGGGAGGGAGAGCTTGTGTTACCCCTGGTCATCAAAGATACCTACGTCATGTACAGTCCTACACAATACAGGAAACGTTAACCCCAGAGTGTGGCATGTCCAAACTCGGCACCTTTAAATTCAAGAGGATGATAGAGTAGCAAATTTGCACTCAAAACTTTTACTTTTTCCTACAATAATTTGCTCATCTATAAGTAAAATTAGTTGTCGGGACGGATACCACGTGTAGCTTTGGATTTCCAGAATTAACCTGAAATACATACTTTGAGTCCTCCTAAATCCAGATGGAAATTTATATTACAACTACTAAGCAACGGAAAGTATTAAGTTCTAGCCAAAAAATCTATAAGTAATGATATTTAACCACAAATAACGTTTTGAACGTATAAATCCAGAAAAAAAGATCAGCTTTACGAAATTTCTATCGTTTTGACTGTAAATATGCGAGCTTATCATCCCGTCCTGTCTGCCCATGATGACCACTCGGAAGGGAAAGTTGAAGTGAGTGGAGAGAGAAGGTTGCCCGAAATAGGAGATGCGATATAGCAGAGAGTAGGGTCCATACAATTTCAGACTTAGATTCTAAATTTTCCCTGCCATCTCCAGTCTTACACATCCAAATCGGGAGCCCGAGACCAGAAGACCAGAAAATTTACCGAGGGTATTCCTTTTCCCTGTCAAATACTTCCGCTGAAACTTGCAAACCTGAAATAGCCAAGCAGATGAAAGGTGAAATGAAATGGAGAAAATGGCAGAAAATTTAGAGGATGTACATAACATTCACAGCATCACCTAGCGACCAAAACACCCATGAATCACCCATGAGAGATTGCCCTTGGTTGCTGAACCCAAACTACCGAATGCTAGCGGCGCACATTACCGCATGAGCCACCACGTTCGGTGTAACGTATGTCTAAAAGCAGGGACGTATTTAAGGATGGGTCCAGGGGGTCCGGACCCCGCTAATGAATTATCATTTCAAACTTTTAATAAATAGTTGAAATAAGACGTAGTTTAAAATAAATCGAAAATAGTTTATTCAAGATTCTCTCATCTTAACATCTCTATTCACTGTCAGGCAAACATTAAGTTATTTATGAGATAAACGAAAAGTTAGTGCACAGTAGCCGTATCATCATCATCATCATCATCATCATCATCATCATCATCATCATCATCATCATCATCATCATCATCATCATCATCATCATCCTTATTATTTGATTAGAATTCCCAGATACATACTTAAAGGAACGTAATTTTTAACTTCTAAGTTCCTATTCCCTTTTTCATTCAAGGAGAACTAATACTTCAAATGCATCAATCAGTGGTTCGCTTTTTAAATATCTGGCTGCTGCTTATATCACTTTATTCCAGGTACAAGAACAAAAAATGCGGAATGTGCAAAGATTTTCTACAGACTTTGTCTAAAGAAACAAGACAAAAACAAACTTTTCTAAGAACAATTTGTAGAAGCTTGGGTGAAGAAAGCCATGTGAATGTAATATATTATATTAATAATATATAATATATGATATATTAATATAATATATTACATGTATTTTATTTTTTACTAATGTGATAAAAGCACATCCCTGATTAATTATGTATTAAAAGCAAACAATTCAACTAGATTTTTTGAACCCCCGGAAACTGAGTTCTGAATAAGTGCCTGGCTAAAAGAGAAAAGCTGGTTAAATACTAAAATCCTCATTACTGAAGTCTTCATTCTGAATGACTTTTGGATAGCTGCTAAACCATAATAGATTGCATTTCTCACACAGAAAGCGTAAATCTCAAAAGAAAACCCAATATCCAACAAATACTTTGTATTTTAACAATTTCTGAGATATGCTTTATTATTGTTTTGAATATTTAAATACCTACAAGTGGCACATTGCTGTTGTTTCTCGTGGCCTGTAAAAACATGAATTTTGAAGAACCCTTTGGAAGAACAATCGGGTTTCTGAAAATTGCTTTATCGATTTGGCCTACTGCATTCCTTTAAACGTATATCAAAATGTATCCATGAATAACGAAAGCTGATATCGATAGCAAGTGGAGAGAAGAATGTTTATTAACAACAGTTTGTTATTTATAAAATGGTCCATGAGTATATCATGGACTAGGAAGTTGAGGACCTATAAATTGTCTAAAAAGGATATTTAAAAGACCTAAATATGTCCCAAAATGAATCTAAGATTGGAAAAAAAATACTAAGGAAGTAATTACCTTTTAAATTAATAAATTCATTTTCAGTTAGATACTTTTAATGAATAAATTTAAAGGTAGTGATATGCAACACATAGGGCAAGAAAAACTACACTTAAGAAATACTTCTTCTAATTCACCAACCAGCAATGGACGTTCTGGGGAAAGAAATTGCAATAGATATAAGTAAAACATACACTCGGGTTACAGAAATTCAACTTCCGAAAGCTTACCTTAATTGGCGTGGCAGTATATCACAAGCAATCTCTAAATCGATAGATGTAAAGGATCGTCTGTTTTCTGACGGTAAGTTGCAAAAACATTGAAAAACTTATATCTGCATCAACGGATGTCATTGGTGCATACTTGAAACAAGTGAAATCTTATGGAGAAAAATAACCAGATATTTAGAGAGGGTTTACTAGGTTCTCTGCTGGACTTGAAAACAATAGAAAGTGTCCTCCTCTCACTTGTTACCTGCTACAGCCAGTCTGAGAGTGTGTATTTGTTAAAAGAGATCAGAGTTTACGCTAGACTCTGTTAAATAGGAAAAAGACAGTCAAAGGAACTGAACTTGAAGTGGAAGAAAAAAAAAACTGTTAAGTGAAAAAAAAAAATGCTGTAAAAGACCTTTAACTAAAAATAGCTAAAAATACACAAAAGGACAAATAAAATCTTCATTTTCTGGCCTATAATGTCTATAATTAGCATGTATTATGTTGGTCCTCACCTTCAGGGCCTTTCCTTAACTTCCTAGCCCAAGTCACAACTCTAAATTGAAACGTTCGTTAAACACCAAATTTGGTATTTAGGTTCAGTATCTTCCAACGATTCCACACGAATGTTTTGAAGGACGTTCCTCTACTCTAAACTTACCTTCTATGCAAACTTTTTCGTAATGGTTGAAAGAAGCAATTTTTTTATTAAATGCCATATATTATTTAACTAAAATGTGCCTATGTTAAATTTTTCTGGCAACCTTGCTCCTTTCATAAGGAATTTTGTATAATTTTGTTTTACTGGCAAACCTTAAGAGATGTGCAAAACGTATATCACAAAATCCTCAAAATATTTAAGCTAGAGAATTTATTTGAATAATTTTTCCTAAGCCATTTTTCATATACGCCATTATTCTTTCGAAATGTTTAATATATTTGTCATTTTTGAAGAGCTGTCGCCATTCAGTTCTTTCTCGTGAAAGAGAATGAAGATTCAAAAACAGAAATATCTCGTGCTGTTTAAACTTCGATTTCTTCTTCTCTGTCCATTTTTTAGAAATTTAAATTTGCAATGCAATTTTAAAAGATTTATCTTAATTAAGATGAAGCAGATAGAAAAATAATCCTCCATAAGAATAGCTTGTAGATTTAATTTAAAACTAAAAGACGGTGGTTAGAGAAAGTTCTGTGGATGTGACAAGTCATATTTTAAGCCGATATTTTAAATTAACACCAGGTGTATTTCTGAAACTTGCTGGTGTCGTTAATACGCCATTTACACCAATCAGGCTATAACTTCCATCAGTTAATAAAAAGGTACTTGTTGCATACATCTGTATGCATTCAAATGGACTTCATTAAAATAAAACTAAGAAAAGGCACACATCGTTGCTGGCTTAACAAGATTATACTTAACTCAAGTATTTAACCGTTGTTAGCTTACAAGAAGTGCAAATACAGTATTATATACACATCATGGTGCTTTTTAGATTACTTGTTCTCGAAATTGATATTATGAAAATGCTCATAATATAGGGCAACTAATCTACAATATTGTTGTATAAGATATACTGTTACCTTTTATCATAAATTTAATCTACAGTTTCCTGGTTAATTTTATTTCGTTTAGAAGCACATTTGTGATTTAGATTTTTTCTGCAGTTCATCAGTTAAAAACACATTCCTCCGAATATACGAGGGCTGTTCAATAAAGAATGATCATAATTTTTTTACGGTCATAATTTTGCGCACTAAAATTCAATCTTATTATATTCTGTTAGCTTAATGTGAAACAAACACGCCGTAGTACTTTCACTGTTGGTACTCCTGGTTTCCGCCTGTGAGAACCAGGCAAATTCAGATATGTTCAGTATTGCCTACCGCTGCAATGAAGGTAACACGTAGTTAAAGTTGATGTTAGAGGAAGATCCGGAGTCTCTTTCAAACGTAATCACTGCTGATGAAACTTGGCTACATAATTTTGATCAGGCGCAAAAGACCACATTTCCACGAAGCAGGCTGGATGCTGCACCACAATAATGTGCGGCTGCATATTGGCAATGTTGTTGCTGAATATCTTGCAAAACTCAACGTGAAGTACATCCCTAACTTGAAGACACGCCATCGTGGGAGGCATTGTCCATCATCAGAAGCAGTGGTGAAGGCTGTGGGGGCGATTTTGAAGGATGTCTTAAGAGTTGTTTCCAGCATGTCTTTGAAGATTGGCAGAAACGCTGGGACAAGTGCATCGCATTCAGGGGAGACTATTTTGAGAAGGACCATCAAAATTGTGAGGATGAGTAAAGGTACGTTGTCACACAAAAATTGTGATCATTCTTTATTGAACAGCCCTCGTATATGTAAAGCAGTGATTTTATTATACCAAGCGGGATGGCATTCCAGAGGCCCGGTTTCGATTAGGTTTTCCCACATCACTAGGCAAATGATGTGTAGGTCAATTACATCCCCCAAATCTCATTTTCTTCCACTTCATCTCCATTATCATTTCGTGTCTTTTTTCATCTGTTGGTCTTTTTTCGCCGCAGAAGTGTCGGCGGTTGTCTCGGCGATGCATGGCAGGATGATATGTTCTGAGTAAACCACTTCCTCCTCCGGTAGGTCGGTTGCAGGTCTCCGAACTCAGGTCTTGTAGTGAGACTGTTTCTGAATCACAGTAGGGTGGGATGTCCGTTGTCCTAGCCTGCCGGGGGAGGTTTCCATCTAAGTAAAATGCCCTTTGTCCTGGCTCCTTGGAACGGCCACCCTCTGTCTCCTCTCGCCTTATTCTTTCTCTATACCCCACCTCAGGGATCGTGTGGAGTCCCTCCGAAATAATCCAATTCCAATTCCAGTGGTGTTTTTTTTTTCAACAAGTCCCTCTGGGTCTATTGACTGCCATTTGTTGTCATTGTTAAATCGAAGTTTCTGAAAAATTGGTTTTAATAGGTGACCCATCTGTTTAGAACCTCAAAATATTTGTAGCCTAATGTTCTTTAATCAAATAGATAATGTTGATATTGATTGAAGGAGATTGAGAGCTTAAAGTTACCCAAAAATTCCTATTTCATATTTATAGGCAAGGAAAGTTCTTAGGGCATCTCATCCGAACCTCCTAACTCTTGACCTCTTGAATGTGAGAAAAACGCTATCCCACAAAATAGGTGCCCTCTAAACATTATGTTTTCCCCGACAATGTTACAAATAGAACTAAAAACTGATAAAATTCCTAATAATCATTTGCAAATTGTTTCTCCGTTACTAAAATAAATAATCTAATGAAATAATTGCATAAAATGCCGATGTATATCCAGAGAAATTTTCATCCTGTGTCTTAGTTCCAAAAATGGATCATGAACTTGGAAAACATTGGCAACAAATTAATCTGAATTACTTACATAGTACTGACTGATCCGTGTTGGCTGTTTTTTCTGACCATTAGTGCTTCAATGGATTTTCCCTGGTCGGTATGCTGAAAGTGATGCCTTTTGCCACGGCTTCGTCTTTCTCTTTGGCGTTGCAGGACGTCTCTGTGGCTGTCAATCGCAGACATGCGATTTGGAACTCGTTCTCGGCTCCGTTCAGAGAGCCACAATGTTAGGTTGAGATTTCCCCATTTCCGCTGGAGGGGAGTTTTTGAGTCATCATGAGGTGGTTTGTACTGATTTTTGCGTTCGCCTTCCAGCGGCCGGTTAAGCTACTCGCCGCGTCTCTGTTGCTTACGTCTTCCGTTTCTGTAGACCACACTTCCGCAATCCCTTCATCTCATCCGTTTGCCCCAGGTATATTCACACACAAAAGATCCAATTGTAGGTCTATCTATACCGCTTATAAGTTTAGTGTAAAACCATATTCATTAAACATCTCTAGAAGGATTGGATTCATTGATATGAATTTGGTGTATAAAATAATACACGTGTCTTACACCTTATTTAATAAATAGGCTGTATAATAGCCATATCTTAATTTATTTTCTCAAAGTAGACAGAAAGTCAGAAAATCGAGTTATCTCGATTATTATAAATTCTGTAAAAGCATATTTTTACAAAGATTGTTTTACATAAAAGTTCAATATATTAATAGCCAGTTGAGCTAATATACTGTTAACCTTTGTTATCTCTGATTGCTACCGAAAAAAACTTTGCTCTGGGCGCAAACCAAAGATAAGTTTTAAGCTTTCTTTGTTGCCTTCTCTATTACGCACATGTAGTCAGCGAAGCTAGCCCATCCAAGTATTTGATACCGTGACCTCACTTAAAATATACTTTTGAAGGCCAATGAATCTGAAAAAAAAATTAGGGAAAGGGCCCGCGTTTGTCTCCATGGTTAGAACTTGTTATTTACACATTAACATAAAATTTAAGATATCTTCAATGGAAACAGCTGAAATCAGAATTCTATAAATATATTGATATTTCAACTCGGTAAAATATCTGCTTATCTATTAGCAGGGAATTATGGCCAAGACCACGCAATATTTTTAGAAGTACAGATATTAGAGGGGTATGGTTTTTTCCCCCCGAAGTTAGGCAGAATACCTGTTTCCACCACTTCCTTTGTTTTCGCGAAAAGCAATTCAAACTTTAGCTTTTGCTGAAGTCAACTAGGTATCCCAAACTGATGCTCTATATATTTATATCTCTTAATATTTTTAAGTGTGCTTGAAAGCAACATATCAGTAGATTTATTAGCATGTAAAAGAACAGCGGGACGAAATAGTGGCACACTGGCGGTAGTGAAGTGATCCTAGCAATTTTCAGCGTTATTAACAAACAGACCATTTACACTTATCTCAAAAGTGTCTCTTTCAACTTCACTGTAATGTATCCTTGATCAAGCATACACTGTTTAGACTACTTCAAAAACCATCCGTTATTATACCTCACGCTATACCAGTTCTCATGTGACGGTATTGAAATAAATAATACATTTGTTTAGAGTAGAGAAATAGCAACATATCTAAGTGGTATTAAAAACTGCCAACGTAAAAGTAAAAGTCAATGTTACTTAAAGTTTGTCCATTATTACATTACTCTGAATTTTCTTCCTATTATGCACGCTCACGCTTGTAAAAATGAAAACAGCTAAACAAAACTGACAGCTGTAAAAAAAATGTGTAGTGTATAACGCCCGCTTTTACTACGTACGGCACCGCAGGCGATGACACTGATGATACATGAGATGAAGATGGAGCACCGGTGGAATGAGAGGGCGGGGGAAACCGGAGATCCCGGAGAAAACCCGCCCCAGCGCCGTGTTGTCCACCACAAATCTCATTTTGCGGTCGCCTGGGATCGAACCCGGGCCGCCTTGGTGAGAGCTAGGCGGTCTAACCACTGAGCCACGGTGCGGCCGACAGCTGTCAAAGAAAGTATGTCATTTTATCTTTGCTCTTCATATATTAATGTTTATAAACAGCACAAAAATATTATTATTGCTGATTGTCAAAATATTTTTGTAATACATGGAATACAGAAACGAAAGTGGAGGTATTGGAAAGAAATTGGAGAAAAGAAGGAAAGAAAGGTGAGATAGAGAACGAAAATGCCAGAGAAAGAGAGAATAGGTTTAGTTAGAGGAGAACGGCGTGTAACCATGTAATAAACGTGTCTTTTCGAGGCTGTTGATAGATAGGTATCACAGGAGATATCTGTTTATAAGGAAGCATTTTCATGATAATCTAAAATATTCTATATTTCAGGTTAGTGATGAATACGAACCTCTTCACCTCAACATTCAAGGTGTAATCTTAAAACAAAAAACTTCCACCTGCTTTATTTTCTTTTCTTTTTTTGTAATTTACGTCCTCCAAGTTAGGTCATATCGGATGACGAATGAAATGGGTGAAATGATGCTCAAATCAGTACAGGGTCCATTGAGCTTAGAGTTACCCGACATTCGTCTATCAGGACAAGGAAAACCCCAGAGAAAATCTTATCCAGGTAACTCACCCTAACAGAGGTTCGAACTCGGACCTCTTGAAGTTAGGCAGTCACACTACCATATACGCTACCGAGGTGGGCTGCACCTGCTTTACATTTAACACATTAGTCTTTTCCTGTAGGATCAAAAATAACAATTGAATCTTAAATGGATATTAAAATGGCTTAATTTACAGTAAAGTCTACACGTGTGTTAATATTACCTTTCTTATTCACTCTTGAACAAATTAATCTTACAAACGTTTATTCTTTTATTTATTTTATGATACTCAAAATGGATTTATAGAAATACTTTTTCATCCTTCCTTCAAAGTACAATGTGAATAAGGCAATACAGCAGACTTAAGCAGTAGTCAAATCCTGTAAGAGCTGTTGCTATGTAGAGGCTTTGAAATTCTGTTCTCTATGCATAAACGGAACAAAAGAAAAACAAAAAACAACGACTTCCCTTTTGCAAAAAGTATAAGTAACGAAAATTGAAACCAATCAAAAGAAATAACTTGGAAGTCATTCCCAGCACATCAAATACACGTTGTTCCTATCTCTTAACTTTACACAAACGCCATTCACAGAAGTAGATGAATTCAAAGGCTATTCCCAGTAAAATCGATAGGCACATATTAGTCATGAAAATATTTTAATCATATCTTAATTTAATCAAATCTTAAAAGAAGTACTTTTAGCAATATCAAATAATTTAAAATTTGTTTAACTTAAATTTAACATTATCTTTATAAATATAAAACAATCTTAATGACTTCAGATTAAATCGAATCGCAGGATAATTAATTTCAATTGGTCCAAATATGGTACAGTATATTTCCTTATACAGCATAATTTTGGGACGAGGATTTGTTTAGAAAATCTCGTGTGGCATCTTTGAAAGACATGCATTTCAGTGCATAGTTTGGTATTTATAGTATACCACAGGAAAGAAAGTTTCCGGGAAATGAGACGCAGGGAGGTTTAAGAAAGCTCTTTATGACAACCCAAGCCAATTTAGTTACAGACCATTCAAAAACATTTTGATGGCTTCTACTTTTGTGTATGAATCTTCTCGGTTTTAGAGCACAGAGGGAATAGGGCGCTTGTTTTTTAACGGTTATGCTCCTTGTGTAGCATGCGTTCGCTGTCACACACATTTGCTGTCCTTGTCCCAGTGTGTAAGGTGGGCACATTCCTTTCAGGGACTTATTTTGCGTATTTTCCCCCTGTAATTTACGTCCTCCAACGTTAAGTCATATCGGACGATGAATGTAATGGGTAAAATGATGATCAAATGAGTTTAGGGTCCATAGAAGCTTAGAGCTACCTAACATTCACCTTTCTGGATAAGGAAAAGCCCTGGAAGAAACCTTATCCAAGTAAGTCACCATAACTGAAATTCGAACTCGGGACCTCTTGAAAGTGAGGCGGACACGCTACTACCACGCTACTGAGGCGGGCTACTTTGCGTTGGCGGACAGTAATAGGCCTTTAGCTTTTGAGTCATATTGCTCATAAGCAGGCTTTTCTTTGTGTATTTGGGAAGTTTCAAAGGATTTATATTTAGTGGAAATTAATTGTTCTTTCACACTAGCCGTGTGTAGGAAGCACCTTGAAAGGGTGGAGCCAGACTGAAAAATTCATTGTCATCGTCGGGATTTGAACCACGGATCTTCTGGTCTCCATCCAGCCTCTCTAACCATTTAGTTACTATGGCCAACTGCCAACATGACATTAAATTCTCCAACTGACTCGTGTTTTCCCAGTAAACCACTAGGAGTTCTCATAAACACATGAGACAACTACCTTAATGGTGACTTACTATTTAAGGCCCGGGCTTTATAGTTCGGACCATTATTATGTCAATTAATGGAAATTAATTGTTCTTTCTCACTAACCGTGTGTATGACGCACTATGAAAGGATAGAGCCAGACTGAAAAAATTCAATGCCATAGCCGGGATTTGAACCACGTATGTTCTGGTCTCCGTCCAGTCGCTCTAACCTTACTTATATTTACGTTAAAATCTCGATATCAAGGTTCTATATGTAAAATATACGCTAAGGACATACTGGTGAAAATAAAAATAATCCTAAACTTTTAAATACTCCTCTTTTTTAAAATATTGTAAGCAAGAAAGTTCTTAGAAAACCTATGTTTACTCTCTTGGAATTTTATGGAAAAAGAAAAAGATCAAGTATATGTTTTTAGTGCTTTTAGAAGGAAATTTTAATACCATAGAGTATAGAGTGGATACTTCATATTACATGTTTCATGTAAATTAGCGTTATGTTCAGAAAACCAGAATTCCTCAAATTATTATTTATTTATTTCATTATATTGATGTACAGTTTTCTTTTGACATTGCAGAACACAACAAATACC
Source organism: Mantis religiosa (assembly GCA_030765055.1). Lineage (NCBI taxonomy): Eukaryota > Metazoa > Arthropoda > Insecta > Mantodea > Mantidae > Mantis > Mantis religiosa. The sequence goes on along the minus strand of CM060956.1, from coordinate 62,912,033 downwards.
TTCCAGCCTTTACAAGGACTCATATAGATAGCAGAATGGAAGTGGAAGCATTCAGAATTTGGTAAGTGAACATTTTAAAAGAAAGTTGAAACACTTAGGTTTTAATAGAAAACCTATTAGGTTAAACATAACATAGTTAATTGTATCTAGGAATCAACGAACGTTATGTGTTTACATGAGCTATTTTGTTTATCTATTTTGAGTTTCGTATAGGAGCAATATAAGCAATTTGTATGCTATTCTGCTACATTAATGAAATCTGAGCAAGTAATTCTCAACAATCAGGATATGCTATTGAAATGAAGAGTAGTGAAAGCTAAGAATCCTAGCTTGAATTTTAATATACCCTCAAGAAAGTGTTTTCTATATAAATTTTTTTAATTGAAGTGCAGCCATATGTAAGTTCTTATAATGCAAATGAAGATAACTATGTAAGCTTTAAAATACTTTCTTCTACATAAAAATTGACATGGACTAATAAATTTTCTTATGATTGAAATAACTTACATGGAGAGAAAGTAAACTATTGAAAGTAAAATATTAGAAAAATAGAATAGCTATTAGTATAATTTGTTTTATGAGCGGAGATCAAGTAGGCATACAGTTTTTCATTATAACTGCTGTATACTTTTTATCGCCAGAAACAATTTAAATTTTAAACAATGTAGGTAAGTTAAGAAGTGAAGAATTAAATAATGTGTACATACTGAACTACTCACTATTTTAAAATGTTATTTATTATACCTACATTTAAATATTACTACAATAGCAAATATTGTAGTACTACATGGGTTTCAAGTGTATATAAAAGGTATACAAGTTCAATAACTTTGCACCTTATGACCTAGGTGTCTTAATGTTAATAATACTGACGTATACTTCGTGTTTTCAATGCATTAAGATAATTATTGATAAGGAATAAGAATTTATTTTTAAACTACCCTATCTTCAAATTTATTCGCTATTTAATTTACATTATCACGTTATCTGGTGTTACAATTAAAAAAAAATGTCTTTTTCTCAAAGTGCCAATTTTTTCTGAAAAGTATTCATTTTTCCTAGTGCAAACTGTTTTAGACCTTAGTTATCTTATTCCAATGAAAGAAGGTCGTCGATACTAGTAAATCTAGAAATAGGTTAAATAGAATGGTTGGGATACCCCTTTAGCTGGCATTATATATCTGTATTTGTCCTTCTAATGACTTCCTAGAATATTGGCCGTCTCTTCTCCCTGAAGTTTGGCTCTCCAGAAAAACATGTTTAACAGTTTATTCTGTATATTTTTCAAGTCCCTTCGATTTCTATAAGCGAGTGCTTTTACAAGAATAAAACTTCTGATGAGCTTGTTCTCCAGTTTTCCTAGCAAATTTATATTTTATGTGGCCCTAGAAATATATATGATCCACTCAAGTCCTACAGAGCGGGATGGCTTAGGCGGTTTCGTCTGTGGCCTGCATTTGGGTTGCCCTGGTTCGATTCCCGTGGCCGACCTACCTGACCCATGAGAGTTTTCGGGAGTTTTCCTGCGTCGCTAGGTGAATTCTGGGCAGGTTAATTACATCCCCAAATTTCCTGCCCCTCCATTTCATCTTCATTATCATTTCATATCATCTCTCATCAGGTGGTCTCTTTCAGGGTAGAAGTGTCGGCGGGAGTTTCGGCGGTGCATGGCGGGATGATACGCTCCGAGGAAAACTACTTCCTCCTCCGGTAGGTCGGTTGTCGGTCTCAACACTTCTGCTGGGACCATTTCGGGACCTTTGGGGCTCGGATCGCCAGCCAGGGACCATTTGGGCTCGACTGCTGGGCTCGTTGCCGTCCCGCTGTGGGGGAGCGGGTTCCTTGTCTTGGTCTGTCGGGGGAGGTCTCTATCCAAGTAAACTATAGGGACCCTACCCTCTGTACCGCCGTGGCTCCTTGGGTTGGCCGCCCTCTGTCTCCTTCACCTTATCCTTTCTCCCGGGGAGTGCCCCCACTTGGGGGCGTAGGAAGAATAGGCCCAGCATGGTTGGCTACGCACCGAATCCCCTCCGTAATGAAATCCCAATGTCAATCTCCACTCAAGTCCTTAAAAACTCCTTAATTGGTTTAAAAGACCAATTTTTTTCTTATTTCCTGCACCTTGATACCTTTCAGCCGGGTAAGGTATCTCTGAGTTGTAATGCATGTTTGAAGAAATAAAAAGACAAATGAAAACTTTCCTTGTAAATAGCAGTTTGCAATGGGGGATAATCTGTAGTATCTTAGATTTAGGATTACTCCGGAGGGATTCGGTTGTGTCGAAACCTGTGGTTGATTGTACCTAAGCCCCAAATGGGGCATTCCCGAGAGGAAGAATGAGGCGAGAGTAGACAGAGGGTGGCCGATCCAAGCTGTCACGACATTTCCGACATTTCTACCCTGAAAGAGACCACCAGATGAGAGACGGTGTGACATGATAATGGAGAGAAAATGAAGGGACACTACATTGGTGGGATATAATTACCTACCCAGCATTCGCCTGGCAACTTTGGAAAACCGCCGAAAAAAAAAAAACCTAAGGGTCAGGCTACGAGAGTCGAACGCGGGCCTCCCGAATGCCTCCCGAGCAGATGGAGTATCTTCGAATTGTTGGTTGGAAGATTTTAACTTAAATATGAATAATTTTGGTGATTATGTATTCGAATTTTCGTGTTCGAGTTCTTACACAAATGCTTACAATTTGCTCAAACAATAATTTTTGGAGTGTTCAGGGTTCTCAGAATTGAACTTTCGATTAAATCTTAGTATCGAAGTTTTGGGTAGAATGCACTAATTCCTCTACTTAATGTAAGTAGGTGTTAGAGAGAGTATTAAAGTGAACTAAAAATAATTTTATAATAAATGTTATATTTGTTCACAATAAAATATATCTATTTTTGTATGTATGGAGCTGATATAAGGTGATATTTTTAATGGCGATATTTTTATGGTGAAATTTTTATTTCTTTTAACTTCTGAAACAGATCCTACAACATGCGAAAATATAATTCAATAGTGCTGACACCTGCAGCGTTGATATAAAAGTCCATGCGTCACAGCAATTGAATCTTACGAAAGAATATATAAATCGTAAACTTTCTATGATGCAACTATAGTGGGTGAATGTGCGCCTAAAATTTGGAATACTTCGTAAACTGCTAACTATAGAAATAATTCACACACTTGTAGGTTATAATGCTTTTATTTGTTTCTTTCGGTTTTCTAGTAGTAAAAATTCACACAAAATAAAAATGGTTTCATAGGATATTTATAGCAGGTTGAAGTCATAACCTTTTCATCTTAAAATTCTTAGAAATATTTTTTAGAAAATAGCTAATAGCATACAGGATAACGCTGAACCAGGTGGCACCCAGATACTGTTTTCGACTCAATTCGGGAGGTCAAGGACTTAAAGCCTTAGGGCAGCGGTCACCAAGTGGATCGAATTTCAGCTAGAGCAAATGACATAGCACTGTGCACTGCCACGAGTTTGTTTTCGTAAACATAAATTCGGTTGGAGAATGTAATGTGACACGTAGGACATCTACTGCATTTCCTTCATGGGAAGAGCGTTTCTTCTGTTATAGAAAGTGATAGTATCAGGGCATTCAAAAGGAAACTATCCTTATGGGAAAGGCAGTTAATCTCAAAGAACTTGTTACATTTCCCAAAGCTCTCAACAGTTCAGCAGTTTGTCCAGGTCATGAACTTGCAAGAATATGTTCAAATATTAAGATAGTTGAACCAAGAATTTCAGAAAAGGTTTCAAGACATGGTGCAATTAGAGTCAATTTTCTAAATATTTGCTGAGCTTTACTCTAAAGATGTTGATAATGTTCCATCTGAATTGCAACTTGAACTTATCGATTTGCAATGCAATTAAAAATTAAGTCCAAAGTAGAATTAGGTGAGTGATTTCCATTCACATTTTCCAAGAAATACATTTTCTCGACTACATAGACATGCCGCTCATTTTCTGAGCTATTTTCGGATCCACATGTTATGCGAACAATTCTTTTCGCTAACAAATACCACTGCAGAATTCAACTGTCGGATCAGAACTTAAAAAGTCAACTTAGACTAATTGCTGCACAAACATTGATACCTAATTTTGAAAAACCAGTGTGACAAAAGAGACAGCAAAAAACTAGAACTAGGTTCCACCTCTGAGTAATATGTTGTGCTTATTAGTTTTCTTCGATCTTTTATTTAATACTGCTGTATTGTAAGTAGATTGTCAATTATTTTCATTTTGTTTAAACTATCAATTTATTGTTCATTTGTTTTTTTATTAAAATAAAGGTACATAGTTGAATGATAATGAAAGAAACAATTAAAACAATTTATATAACAATTATATCCTTCATATTACAATTTGATTATTATTGTTGCACAGTCAATTGTGCATTTAAATTGCAAGATCGGCATTCCGCCACTGCTCTGAAGGCTACGGAGTGCACGGTAGACTATTCCGGAGTGCAACAGGTAAACTTGCAAGACCTACTGTGCACACTGTGCATTGAGATGGTGGCCACTGCTCTAGGGTCTTCCTCGAATACCGAGTTGCGTAATTTGATCCACGAATTTGATCATCCTTTTTGCTCTACATTTCATTTTCTATTTCTGCTTCATCATCACACCCGGTATTTTCCTGGTCTCAAGACAATTCATTAATCAGTAGTTAGGCAACTGGTTGGTAATGTTAATGCATCTAAAACTCTCGCCGAATATTTCAGGTTTATCAACAAAATTTATCAACAAAAATATTTACACCATTAAGACGAAGGATTAAATGACTTTTATTGTCAGAGAACAATTTCAATATGGATATGAATTTGAAAAATTACAGCTAAAAATTTGAAAAGTTTTGGCATTTTATTTCCAAGCGTTTTCGACATTTGTATTTCTGGATTTTAAATTGTGCCCTAATTTTGGTGTCTGGAAGTTCAAATTTATATCAGTTCATAATTAAATGACCATGACTCAACTTGCCAAATGTGTCGCGTTTCTTACAAGTTCCAGCATTTTTCTACATCAAGGAGGTATGATATTATTGAGTAATTTGCATTAAAATACAATATCATTATTAACATTTCCAAACAAGATTATCGGTAACAAAGGAGAGAGCCATATTGCACGTGAAAAGTAAAATTATCTGGTCTGCTGCAGTCATATTACCAGCTCTACTGACTTTCCTACAAATATTCTACAAAAGTTTATTCCTTTGTTTTGCTAATCGACTTTCATTACACATTTCGTTGTAGTGTTAAGATAGAGAAGTAGACCAAAGCAATATTTAGATTAAGAACGTATTACTATGGTTATTAATACAAACAAGAATAAATAACTAACAACTTTTAAAAAAAGGTGTAAGTAGGAGGGTTATTCAATAAAGAATGATCACAATATTTTTTGGACAACGTACCTTTACTCCTCCTCGTAATTTTGATGGTCTTTCTCAAAATAGTGTCCCCTGAATGAGCTGCACTTGTACCAGCGTTTCTGCCAGTCAAAAGACACGCTGGAAGCCATGTTTGAGAGATCCTTCAAAATCGCCTCCGCAGCCTTCACTACTGCTTCTGATGATGGATAATGCCTCCCACGAAGGCGTTTCTTCAAGTTAAGGAATAGAAAAAAGTCACATGGGGCTAAATCCGGACTATAGGGAGAGTGAGGGATGCACTTCACGTTGATTTTTGCAAGATATTCAGCAACAACATTGACAATACGCAACCGTGCATTATCATGGTACAGCATCCAGCCAGCTTCACGGAAATGTGGTCTTCTGCGCCTGATATGGACTTGCAATGCTTTCAGGACATCCCTATAGTATTGTCCAGTTACTGACATGTGTGCAGGTACAACATCCTGGTAAACCATTCCATGAATATCAAAGAATGAGATGACCACAACTTTCCCAGCAGAAGCAACCACTTTTGCTGTTTTTGGGGGGTTGGTGATGAAGGAGATTTGCACACTGGGCTTTGCTGTTTGCTCTCAGGATCAACATGATGTAGCCAAGTTTCATCAGCAGTGTTTACGTTTGAAAGAAACTCCGTATCTTTCTCTAACACCAACTTTAACTGCATGTTACCTCCATTGCAGTGGTAGGCGATACTGAACATGTCTGAACTTGCCTGGTTCTCACAGGCGGGAACCAGGAGTACCTACTGTGACACTACTTCGGCGAGTTTGTTTCACATTAAGCTAACAGAATATAATGAGATTGAATTTTAGTGCGAAAAATTATGGCCTTAAAAATTATGAATATTTTTTCTTGAAAAGTCCTCGTGTTTAAAAAATTAAACAAATAACCTAGAATATCTCTGGAAGAGTTTCAGATAAAACACATAAAGGGTTTACTTTAACGAGATCTATAATTTTTTTGTGTAGAAGGCTTTTTAGATACGTAAATTTCGTATAGTTCAAGAGTTACGAAACTTCATAGAAGACACCTATACGATTCTGGGAATACTTTTTATGAATCATGTAAATACTTTAACTATTAATTAAATATGTTGGTCCGTTTTGAAAAAAATGAGGAGTTATTTTTGTATCTTGTATGTTTTTTAAGGATTATCAGGAGGGATAGATTATCAGGATTACATAATGATGATGATGATGATGACGACGTATTACAGGGCTACATTTTTGTCTAGTACCTAAGTCTTAAAAGTAATTCAGAATGAATAAGTCTTCAGGACTATTTACAGAAAATTCATGTTATGTTTCATTTGAAATGAAAATTTCTTAAACCAAAATCGCTGACACTTTGGAAAAAAATAAAAAAATAATGTTTTAAGTGTAAATGGTAGAATTGAATAGAAAAAATTTATTGAAGTTTTTCGTATGCTACCCTTGGATAGCCAAGTTTAATATTAATATCTGCATTTGTTTTTGTTATATTTTTTCTTTCTTTCTCCCCTTTCTTCATTCCCACATACCCACACATAAACTTTATTGTTAAAAATACTTATTTTTGAGATTTAGAGTCTTATATTTCAGATGCAATATTGGTTTAATATTTTTAATGTAATACATTTTCTTTATTTACTCTAGGTAGTTATCTAGAAGAGAAAGTAAATATATTACGAACAGTACATATTTGAGATATTCAAGCTTTTGGTGTGTTTCTACTTTCATTTTTAAACGTTTTTTATTATGAATGATTTTAGGTTTTTCAGATTTGAAGGTTTAGTTAAGCCGATGTCTGCTAAAACTAAAATTGATGAGGTGTTTTTCTTGCCGTGCTACAATTTCAGTGATAGCGCTGTGACAGTGTAAATCTACCGGTAGATCGTTTCCTATTTGCTCCCTACCACCTACAACAAAACCCCCCTTTTCCCTCTCTCCCTTTCTCCCTCTCTCTTAACGTGCACACACATGTTATATATGTGGAGTTTACCAATATACGTGAACACTGAGCTCAATTCTAATGTCCAGCCAAGTCCGCATGTACACACTCTCCCACCACAGTGAGAATCAGGGGGTGAATATATACGCGAGGGGAGGAAAACCGAACCTATAGTGGAATAGAGATGCCATCCCCAAAATAATTTTCATCCTTTACAATGACCCTAGGAAATAGGCTTTTGGGAAATACAAGTGAATAAGAAAACAAATGTCTTTCTTCAATAAAATACAGCAGTGGGAAGGTGTAATCGAAATTATAAAAGTACAGGGTGCATGTATTTATCAGAGAGTGCTTTGTTTCCATCCGGAGTAGCTCTTAGAAGGTTGTCTGATATGACAGAGCTTTACGAAAGTGAGAGGACAGAGGTTTGACTACCGGAGGGTCAGTTACGTAACAGAGAGGATTGTGGAATTGGAATGGTATTTCTGACGCAGAAAAATAGAGAGATATAGCTGTTTGGTAGCCACTACTATCCCCTCTGTTCCCAACCCCCTTGATCCCCCCACCCCAGCAGTCTGACCGTGTATACGTTAATGTGTGAGTGAGAGGGGAATACTGTTGTACATGTGTGTTCTGTTATGTGATGAAGGTGGCAACGTATCACGTATACATCTGGCCGCTAGTGTCCGTCTTGCAGCGGTGTCCACTGTTGGGATGTCTTCGGTATCTTCATCTCCTCCGCCATCTTGGATCTCAAGACGTTGCAGCATCTTCAGTGATTTGTGTTGGTGAAAGTGATAGGATACCGCCTACAGGTCTCCAGAAGCCACGATAGCTTGTTAGCTGCTCCAGATACTCTTTGAATCCGTTTGTGAGATCTTTAAGATACTCTGTGTTCTAAAATAACTTCATTTATGAACACCAAGTCATAGAGAATATTGGATGGATTTGTTTTTTCAGTTCTAATTGAGAAGAAAATTTTAAACAATCATTTACATTTAGGGTTTCTTGAACTCTTGTGACATTTTCTGGAGTTTAAAATTCACAGAATTTAAATTCTGTTTAAGTTTGTTGAAGTGCGAGGGATGTATGTAACATTTCTTCTCTTTATTTAGATACTTATTTTGTTTATTCAACTAAGCAGCATTTCAAAATTTAATTCTTCTCTTCAATATACCTTTTTCACACAATGAACACTTAGTAACGTAGTACGAAAAAATCTAATGTTGCAATATTTCAGAGCAATATATACCATACTTCACAGTGATATAATATTACACATTTAAGTCATTTTCTTCAATGATTACTTATAAAAAGTTTTGCCTCAGAAGGTTTAAATAAGTGATTAAGATTCTATAACACAGTGTGAAACAAAATATATTACATATATGATAAGTACGTGCCACTTCCTTATTCAGATAAAAATTCACCAATATTTCACTCTTAATTAAGTTAAACGTTTATGCTGAAGTGTGTAAATGTTTATTACGAATTATCACTTCATATTGTTGATCTGAGCTGCAAATATTGGATCCCAATTCCAAGATACACAAATAAGTTGTGTCTTTCTGAAGCTTCAGCTGTTCTCTACTGCATCTTAGATCCAAGTTTTTCTTATTTCTTTGCACGATTTTGTATTTAAGTTACTATTCTTTGTAGTTAATGTAGATTTAAGAAGGATTCTTCTTATATCTAGCTCCAGAAAATGAATGGCTGTTTATTTTTCTGGAACAATTACGTGATAATGGTTTGATCGTGTATTTTCTCTGACATGTAATACCGAAAATTGAGAAAATGTTCTTGCAACATAATTAGTGTCGTAATTAATGAGTGATGGATGTTTTGCAAGAGGAATGCCTTTATCTTCTGTAGGTATCTCACGAATACTGTGAGGGTAAGAACGTTGTGGAAGTGATAGTAAACGTAACTGCTTTGCTGACCCTCCTTTCCTTGAAGCATGCGATTTTTCTACGCAATCCCCTCCAAAGTACAGGGGTAATTTAAAGAAAATTAGTCTTAGTTATGAGGGGCGCGGTTTAACTTGGGGTTCTGTAATGGAAATTCTGTGTTAAGTTTTTCCAGTGGTCTTGTTTCTTATTCTAAGAACGCCGAGATTAAATCAGATGACAGTGGAAGGGAGATGTTAGAGGGTGTAATTTTTTTAGAATAAATGCGTGCTTCAAAATGGGTAGTTCTTAGTCTATGCGGGGAAAAGTGAGGGAGCGAAGGTGCAGGAAAATACTCTCATAAGGGAGGAAGAAAGACGCCAGCGAAGGTGAGCGTCTGAGCTACCCTTCCGACGAATCACATTGTAGGAGCGAAGGGGGGTAGAAGGGGGTTGCCAAGGAGCGGCGTCGGCGTCGAGGGAAGGGTGGAGTCAGAGATGCGGGGTCACGCAGAGGGGAACGTTGTATGATGGAGATCCGCACGTGGAGGGGATATCCCTTAGAGATGCGCACAGCTCGCCCTGAATCTGTAGCTGGGTGTCAAGTCTGCAAAGCCTGAGAAACGTCTAGGAAGTGCAGACAATACCACTTCCATACCTCTGCACATGCATTGCTCACTAAATGTAAATGTCTTGCTCGAATAAACAAATTTTGACTTTTGTCACTGCTTAGATTCTTTAAGGAAATGCTGCATTTAACTAAAAAATTCAATACTTAATTTCACCTAAAACACTCTAAAACATAGATAATCATAAAGCTTAAATACGTATTTAGAAGCTGATATTCTACTTGCAGGATTCTGAATAGGTATGAATGATACGTGCTTCTTGGCAAGGGGATATAAACACAAACCATGAACAATCCTCTATCATCGGCTCCTTTCTTTGAGGCTGTAAATTCGTATGTGTCTTTGTTGAATGGAAAGGATCTTCAGGAAAAATAACCCAGACTAATCTGTGTGGTCAGTGGTAACTTTTATCATTTCTATCAAGCAGCAGCATCAACATTTCGACGTTGCAGGGCATTTAACTTTGATAGGTTTATGCTGTAGTAGGAAAACACTGAGACTCTGAAAGTTTTGTATACTTTTAATTTAGCATTCATCAATCACTCCATTTTGTGTGCTTTTATTATTAGAGGAAGCTCCAAATATTAGGGTATTCCTCACCTGCGCCCCCCTGGGGCATTCAAAGGCTCCCATGTATTTGAAAAATTGTAAAAGAATGGCATAAAGTAATTTAATACATTCTGGTTGTTTTCACATAAACCACAGATTGTCATAAGATTCTTTACTTTGATCAGTAAAGACGTAATTTACTGTACGCTTAATAAAAATTTGTCCTGTTTGAAAATATTTAATTTGATCAAAAATGACTTCTAAAAAGGGCATTCAATCTAATTCAACATCAAATTCCAGATTTGACTAGATTGTAGGCCAAAGAATGCTTAGAAAAATACCCAAACTTCTCAATTTCTCAAGTGCCTCTATGTTAAAATATGGATTTTGATATAATAACATGACAAATAAAATAAACAGATTCACCATTTTTATCAGGAAAAGTCCTACGAGATATTTTCTCATTATTTAATCATAAGAAAACCGACAAAAGTTTATTTTTCGCAAACGAAATATCATACAATTTTATAACAATTAACATTTTACTTTATTACAAGTTTCCTGTATAGTTTCAGGAAATGACTGTCGTATCTGACACCTACATAGAACACTGAAATCATTTCTTTGCACTGTAAGGAGACTTTGCTTAAAATGTGCATGAAAAGCAAACTTAGAGCAAGCCATGCGACGTTATTCTCTTTTTTTCAGGGGTCCAAAACTATGGTGAGGAATTTAATTTTGTTCCCTTTCGAAGGCTGATTTCTTTTTTCTTTACACTCTACATGGTATTATATAGATTTTCCTCTGATCAGCAGCATCCACATTTACAGTGCCTTCAGTTCGACTTATTTCGTTCATAAAGTCAAATCATTTCTCCAAGTAATTACTCAGCGTTTCACTTTTTATACTAACTCACGAAAATATTCTGTAAATATCATTAACGTGATATATGTAAATAAGTGTTACAATAAAATTATGGTGCATAAAGAAGCTCTTGTAAGAGAAGACTTTGCACTCGTAAAATTAGTGACATTAATGTTTATTGTTATGAACGTTTTGATGTTTACCAGTTTAAGAGAAACTCATTTCTTGTTTCGATATAATTATAAATGATCACCCTTAAATCGGTAGAACTTATCTTAAAAAATTAGTACTTTTGGACTTCTCATCAATGTTTCTATTAATAGCATGTACATTGGCTTACTAATCCCAAAGTCGTGGGTTCGAACACGACCTACCGATGGTTTTTAAGAGTGCTTAAAAGCGACAGCCCCGTCAGTAGATTTACTAGCTTTACTGGCTCATTCGAGAACCTTTGCGGCACACCGGCGGTATTGATATAATCTGGCAATTGTTTTACATCGTGATTACTAGTCATGTAGGTATGCAAGCTTAATACTTTTTAACTCTAGTGATAAAAAAGAAATTAAAGCTTCAGTTAAAATTCCACATTTTTCAATAAATGTTATCGTCCTTTCGACAATTTATTACAAACTCTAAACTTAATATTCTTATACTGGTGTACAAATATAACATGGGCAGCAGGAGTTCGTTTGCAATAGCAATTTAAGTTTATAGTTTGCTGCATAAATTTCTAAATATGTCCATAGTGAATATTAAATCAAAATGTTGCTTGATTTATTCATTCCTAAATGATCCACAGAATTGGAGTAAAGTTTTTGCTAACTCTGTGCCATTAAATCCAGCAATTTTTAAATTTAATCATCCAAATGTAATACAATATTACAAGTTACATAAACTAGTATTTGAAAACCATTAATTAGTAGTGAATTTTCTGAACTGTTTTTATGTGGTTGTGATAAGTTATTTAAATCAAAATTTGTAAGTACTTTGGAGTTCCGAAGAATTTTATTTTGACTTTTGGACTATGATTGTGAATTCTAAAATATAATTCCCTGCCATTTTTAACTCCCTCTTCATTTCTTCACCTTCCATCATCTCACTTCACCTCCCAGGAAATTCCTACGTTCCGACTGACTTAATCTTCGTGGTAGAAATGGAGAAGGTTGAGAGAAGGGTTCTTTGCCCATCTGCATTTGAAGTTTGAAACATGATTAAATTATTAAGGACGACTGAGATAAATTGAACTGAAAGGAGAAAGAGGGAAGTGGAAGGGGCTTCCAAAGGAATAAAACGTTTCACATAGCGTAAGAAATAAGCTCCTTTGCCAGCTCGGATGTCTCTCTGAGTTCTCGGGCAGACGTGTTAATCTCTGGCAGAATTGACGATGGCGGAGAGGATTTGTGTGTGAAATGTTCAGGGTGATGGGCTGCGGGGTTGAGGGGTGGGTTAGAAATGGGCAAAACCAGAGCCAAAACTTTCCAAACGAGGAGTTCTCAGAGGCTAACGAAGGTTTTCGTATTTAATGCAAACAAATGACGGATAGAGTGAAAGTGATTGAAGCATGACGGATGCGTATGATCAAACTTTGAGTCCTAATCATTCTGCAGAGTCTTATAGCGTCAGCAAGCAGACAAAAGAGATCGTTTTTGAATATTAAAATCTACTAGAATTACTAACTTCTAAATATTTTCTTGTTAAATATACACTAAATATTCACCAAGTAGATTGTTGAATCGATGTTGTCCAGTTATGTATATGTAGATCATCCTGGCTCAAACATTTCACATCATAGATTTCAAATTTTGATTCGATATATTGTAAAAAAAAGCTTTTCTATTCAGAGAAATTCATTTATACTGGTAGTTATGTATAACTATATTTTGTATGTCTTTTTCTGTTTGTGGAAGGGCTTTAGCTTTATCAGTTGTTAAAGACCATGAAAGCTAAATTCCCAAACGTAGCTAACATTTCCTGCATCGTAATTGGTATAAACATTCATGCGAATTATATGGTTAGTCTTTCAGTGGAGTGAAAATGTCAATCCTTTTCAAAAAGACGAAAAATTTATGTATTGTGATAGTATGAAACTTCTTTGGAGACTTGGGCTATTGTAAGTCAGCAAGTATGTTATATAATCGTAGAAAATATCTTTATACTTTGTCTTTTAAAATTTTATAAATCTCTGTTGGTACCTACTTCCAAATTTTGTTTTATGAGAAAAATTAATGTAGATTTTCAAAATCAAATGTTTCTAACTACCATTCGTGATCATAAATATTGCTATACTCTTTTAAAAATAAATAATTCACATATCTATAGTATAAGATAGCAATTAATGTTTTAAAATAAATTTACTTACGTTCAATATGTACATGTTTATTATATACTTGCTTGAGAACAAATGATAGAAAACCATGAAATTATAAAGTCAGTTTTGAAATATTAATTTATAAATGCTATCTAAATCCTACCATTATCGAGAATTTTTGTCTTAATGCAATGACTAAAACTAAAATCTGTGAATTTCAACGCTTCATAATTAATTAGAGATTTTTGGTTTGTCCTCCTTAACAGCTTATCTGAAAAAGAAAACAAAGCAATATAACAAACCATTGTTATAGCTAAGGCATCTAAGGCTGTTTTTAATGCGACGAAACATTTATATAAGAACCTACAAGATTTTCTTAAATGTATAATTTACACTATTTTAAAGTTAAATATTTTGATATTTTTCTTTGTATAACAAGAAAATTAAATAAAAGATAAGCCAAGAGTATGAAATTATGTTCAATCTTAAAAATTAATAATGGATCAAGTTTTCAACAGTAATTAAAACTGTAATCTATATAATTTGCATTTTTTACAGAAAATGCACTTAGATAATTTAGATCAATTTGTTGAAAATATATAGATATTTTAAATATTTATTTTCTTGCTAAAAATTTGTTTACTTTTCTAAAAATGAATAAAATATTATATTATTAAAAGCATAAATAAACAACTTTACTTAACAGTATAAAATGCCCATAAAATATATTTTATTAATAAGCAACATATATTAACATAAAGAAGCCGGAAAAAGTTACATCACAGAGGGCATTTTAAAGTGATAAAAATGTAAGAAATTAAAGTAAGAGAAAATCGAGTTTTTAAATGCCACGTCATTTAAACTTAAAATTTGAGAATGGCCAGAAATTCGAACTCTAGCAGGACACTAATATACCAATTTTTTTAGGATTTTTCAGTAAATATTTAATCACTTTTTCAACTTTTATGAGACAATGAGTATTAAGTACACCTAAAATTCATTAAAAAGTATTCCTTGCTTTAATTTATGGAGAAATAGACGAACCATACACAGAAAAAAACAGACCGCACACAAACCACATATTTAAAAACATACTCTCTTTAATTTGGAAAGTCACCTATAAAAAGCATGTGTAAGTTGGCTAAATTAGTGTTAATTCTTATACTAATTATCTTCAAAAAGCTTTTGGTTACACCATAGAAGTGCACTAAATATTATATTAGAGTGTGTTAAATCTTGTTTTCAACACTGCCTTAATTGATTAGATTAGTTTAGATTGATTTGCGTTCAGTAGGTTCGCTTGTAGCCAGAAAAGGCTGTGAACATTGAACATGTCCAGAGGTATAAAGTTTAATAGCATATATATGTACTTGAAAAGTTAACATAAGACACATATTATAGTATACAGGCAATATGAACAACATTATGGAAACAAAGCAGGGATAATTATATATGATACAAAATCAAACACTTTTTAATTCAGCTTTCACTTGGCTTATGCCAGTACGTCTCAATCTTTTTGCAATGGATACCATTCTTGTTATTTCTTAAATACATATACATTAAAAATAAACTTTCAACGTGCATCAAAGATTTATTGGTAATGATTTTTCATTGGAACAGTTAGATAATACAGAGCTACAGAAGCATTATCAGGATAATTTGTCATTCAGATAAACTTGTACAGAATAAAAAGATTTTGAGCAATGGTACTCTTTAACAGCATTTTTAAAAGCACCGAAATTATCAATTTTTTCTTTAAGAACATTAGTAAGTGCGCCAAATATTTTGATAATTTCATAATACACACCTTTCTGGAAGCAAGGTCAGCAGGTCTTTATTTTTGCATTGTTGTGCAAAATGACTACTTAAAGAATAATGTTTAACTAAGAAATGACTCTACATTTTGTTGTAAAGTAATTCGAAATCCTTTATTATTCAGTCTCAAAGTTGGGCAATGTTACTGGATATAAAACTGTTTTAAGCATAATCAATCAGCATTTTTATTTCTCTAAATAATGGAATATGTCAGCACTTTTGTTGTTTTAAAGTAATCTGCATTTTATCATTTTGCTTGGTATTTAAAGGAATGCAATGCCTAAAAATATTGTAATTTAAATTATAACTTTTTGCAACATGTTTAACTTCATGCGTACAAGAGAAACAGCAAATTGTGGTAATTTAAATACACTTTACAGTCTGATTCATATATTTAAGAAAACTATTGTTTTCCACAAAGAACTTCAATGTTGAGGTTTCAGCAGAAATGAATATTTGGAAGCCCCTTCAATAAAGTAACAAAATTTTGTATCTCTAACACGTAACTCAAATAAGTGACATAAGTACGAAAATTGGCGTTGCAGTTAGTCTTTTCTAAACAACTTAAAACAAAGATTTTCAGGAACACTTTCCACTTCCAAGTACCATTTATTTGCAAAGTTTTCTAATGTTTGATTCTATAAAATAGGTATATCTTTTAATGATTTTTATTAGTCTAACAACTTTACATCTGAATTTTCTGGGATTAATCTGTGAAATTTTCTGTGTTGGGAAGGAATTTTGTAAAATTTTGTACCCATAACAAGTAAACGTTAACAGATAGACAAAAACCACTTCACAAGGGAATATATATCCCTTTAAAGTACAGAATTTATTTCACATGAAATTTTTGACATTCTTAAATATTTAAAGTCATGGTCTATCATTTTTGAAGTTCTGTAGCCATTCAGTTGTTTCTCGCAATGTTATGGAAAGAATACGGAGTCATTTAAGCAGTTTATTGTATCTATCTTGTACCTACAACAAACTCTAATGCAACTATTTCTTCAGAAGTTTCATGATTAACATGAATTAGGTATTAAAAATATGCTCTCGTAATAGAAATATAACAAACAATAGTAGGAATTTAACACTAATATACCTTTTTATGTTAAAAAGTTTTAGACCCTTAATAATTTTATAAAGTATTTTGAAATCTCTTTTCGTTATTCTAAATATTGTGAAGCTTAATTCTACTTTCAGCATGGAACATACATGATGTAATTGTTCTTAAAAGAGAGTAGGTATATACTCATGTTAACGTTTCTTTTACTTTTTTTTTAATTCTATAATACAAAGCTCATTGTAATTTTTCCGATTCCTTTTCTTTATAAACAAATTATGCTCAAATTCTAGTATAATAGGCAATTATATAAAAATAAGCACAAGTAAGCTCAAAATTTTAATCAGGCGGCTAGCGTACGTAGCCCATGCCACAAAATTCCCGGCAGTTACAAGGTAGGCTACCGTCAAGGCATGCGAGGACTAGTGCGTGCGAGAACGGCATTGCTCTATGTCGGCATAGAATATATTATAGAAGTTGATCCAAAACATTAAATATTAAATTAAAATAGCAGAAGGTGCTGTTACTCTTGCGAACCGTTGGGTAAACACGAAATAAGTGAAACAAAATCACAAAATAGCACCTAAGAGATACAAAATTACCAAAATGAATCAATATTACAGTATTCATAGTTTAATTCTGTCTGTGGCAGCTGCTCAAATTATAAGAAATAAAGGGAAGAAATTGTTTTGACAAGGTACCCGCGCTAGGCCACTCAAAAGCATTCCTTCTCTGCATATTAATACCGCAAGCCGTAGATCACATAAATATAAAGTTGATAAATCCCTCATTATATCTGATTAAAATTAATGAGCCAAATAACCATGTAACTTATAACAGAAGTATTACAGAATAAAACAAATGCACCACGTCCCAATAGGATATGCAGCCCAGCTAGCTTATATCTATATCGTGCATACGTGATAAATTGTAGTCTCATTGCAACCGTTTGAAATTTTAAAACCCTGCTTAGAAGTCATTGATGCCTTGGAAACAGAAAGGTCCACAAAACTTCGGATCTCACCCTATATCATTAGTGCTCAACCCACAATTCAAATTAATATCTGATAGGAAAATGTATAGAAAAAGTGTATTCTTCAACATTTCTTGCATGAAGTAGGAAGATTTTTAATAAGAATGTTAGGATAATAGCTAAAATGCAAGCCTTAGAATCAAAAATTACTTTACTTCTCGATGTTTAGACGAGTTCGTTACTGTGAAGCACATGGCTATCTGTTATCTACATGTATAAAACAAGACTAGTTCTAGGTATTTTCATAGCTGTATAAATTTAAGAGTCAGGTAAAATATTGAAAATTATTATGTTATAGGAATGCCAGAATAGTAAGGCATTGCAGAATTTTTATTAACTTGTGTGAAGTGGTTGAAAACTGCATAGTATGCAATTCAAGTATTTTCTCATAAAAATGACTTCTGAAATTATTCGTAAGCTATGAAGCATTATTTTTTATCATGAGTATCTAGACCTCTTTATGGTCTCAATGTTCTGAAGTCAACGTTTACCCTCTGAAGTCCTGAGTTTAGTTGGGAATGAGCTTTAGTTCGCATTCCGGAAACGTAACAAGCAAAGAAATTTTTCCAACCCAAAATAGAGCATTTCATTTGTTTATTTATTCAAGAATGACTTTATAATTATGAATGAATTATCATGTGCTTCATATAGTCGTGTAATTAATAAAATATTTATTTTGAATTCTCTGTGAGTAGCTTGCAAAAAATTCCTTATATTGAAGGATATGTGTAAAATTTTGCATAGCAAGATTTCACAGTATAACAAAGTAGCTTATTCAAATTTTCATTTAGGTAAAATAATTTTTATTTTATAGCTTCAATCATTGTTAGTTTCCACATATTTAGCTTTTCTTGGTCGAACTGTCTTGCCCAATTGAGTATCTTAGCGATACTTATTTTTCCTCCACTACGTACGTTAGTAACAAAAACTGACTTACGGTTCATGGACGCTTGTATATTGTTTTCCATTATATTGGAATTCCGTTGGATATTCTTATATCCAAGACCTTATTACTTAATTTACAATTTCTTTAAGTAAAATAGCATATAGTGGGTAATGTAAAATTAATATTGAAATACTTTCTGCATCAATACTATATGTATTTGTGGTTGTAATAGGTAGAGGAAGTCCTTGAGAGTTTGACAACTATTTTGTGAAAAAGGATTTTATTTATAGTTACATGACTATTATAATTTATATACAGTTATCTGTTTTATGTAATTTAGGATGAAAATGTTCACAAATGGTACTATTGTACCTTTTTTTTTTTTAATTTAAGTCCTCTAACGTTATCATATCGGACGATGAATGGAACGGGTGAAATGATGCTCATATGAGCCCAGGGTCCATTAGAGCTTAGTTACCCGGCATTTGTCTTTCAAGATAAGGGAAAGCCCCTGAAAAACCTTATCCAGTAACTCACCCTGGCCGAGATTCGAACTCGGAATCTCTTGAACGTGAGGCAGACACGCTACCACCATGCTACCGAGGCGGGCTATTGTACACTTCCTTAATAGTAAAAGGAGGATGGAGGTAATCAAATCTATTGTCAGATGTCTTAAAACGGGAGTTTCTTTCCTGCACATTCCATCCTCTGCTATTGCGAGAAACAACTTAGTTAGCAATATAATTTTAATAAAATGAGAGATTGACTGAAGAATTAAAATAGTAAGAAGGAATACCTCGAAAATGTAGATACATTAATGAAATTGTGTAATAAATTTTAATACAGTCCGGTTTCTTTTGCAGTGGTTTTTATCTATGCCTGTCTTGCTAATTATACAAAATTATATAAAATGGCTCCCGAACGAAGACGATTTTGCAGGTCACTCCCAAGAATTCATGATATGAATTTTTATTACCATGTAAATATACATTTTTGGCAATATTTTTTTGTTTGTCCCTTAATACTTACTGGTTATGTACAAGTATATAAAATTCCTTATAAATCAACACGATTCCTAGAAAATTCAAGTTATACAGTTTATTTACCTTATAAAGTTATAAATATATACATAAAATGAATGGCATTTTGGTCAAAATAGAGCAATTTGAATGTTACCAAAAATCTGGGATGATTTAATTGATGATTTAGTTTTGGTGGATGATTTACTTGAAAATATCATTTCGCTTCTTTTTAAGATACGAGTACATTAATATTAACCAATTTGGTCTTTGTCTGAATTTACGCTTTTGGATTCATACATGGATAAAATACCATACTTCTGTTGCTTACTATAAGTGATAGATGAACCAAAGATAAATGTATTAAAAAGTGAGGGGAAAGTCAACAAAGCTGGGAGGCAGAGAAGGCAGGCGATATATTAAAAAAGAAAAAAGAAGAGTTAAACCTGTTGCATTTTCCAAGCCGAGCCAGAATTACCGTAGCATGTTTGAGAACTGCTGGTTAAAATGCTTGTTCCCTCTCCCTGGAGTTTTCAAGTAGAATTAAACGAGAAAATTTACGGCGTGCGTGCGTGTCAACAGGTAGTGCTGACCTGCCTTCTTTTGTTTACGCTGTTCTCGCGCGCACGCGTATGTGGAGCAAAGCTTGTTCAATACGGTTAATTGTTGCAAGGCAAAAACTGGCAACTGCTCGCAAATTGCTTTCCATAATGTCACCAATAAGCCTTCTGTTTCCGCAGCTCTTACTGCTTTAATTTTATTTGCTCCTCATAATACATGAAAAATAATTCGTGGTTTTGTAAAGTGTCGTGCATATAGATAATATTTCATATAGAATTATTATTTGCATATTCTTTTGTATGCACATTTTCTGTTAATATTCTTAATTGTTTTGGAATAAATAATAATTTCCATTAGTATCTTCTAAGATCAACACATGTTAATCCTGGGTTAAAAAATACACACGTATATTATAGCTTTGATGTTTAAATCAAGCCCATAAAATGTAAGTATTCGAAAAGGGGGCGATGGAGGGTGTTGATATGAAACATTCTCTCATTTGTAAGCAGTAGAGATACAACTCAGGAGGTACTTACGATTTCGCCCGAAGGACATTTTCCCTTATCTCTGCTCGCTAATTCATTTTTATTTTTCATTATCACATTTTAATAAATTTTCATTTTCTTTCTATTTTTCAATCATTAATAGGATGCTGGCCCAAAATTTCAAAATGTTATCATGCCATCGGAGAAATAACAGAATAGCGACAGTACTTAAAACGAGAAAATTATTGAAACAAATCACAGTACTAAAAAATGAAAGGTATCTCGGAAGTGCTCAATGCTGCAATAATGCGCTTTCTGATTCAGGGGACCTCAAAACGTATGCTTCCAGAGAAATTCGATAGTGAGCGCTACCTCTTACCTACCGTAGGTAGGTGACAAAGTAAAAAGGGAGACCCTAGGCTTAAGGCTCATTGCATTAGTACTCTTTTGTTCTAACTACAATATGCGCATTTCAAAACATTCAGATTTGCAATTAAGCTCGGCGAAGCTGGCCAATTCGCTTTTCCTCCGCGAAACGGAAATCAATAGAGTGGTCCGTGTTTGTGCACGATTTAAAAGCCTAACCCATGCCAACTACTGATGTATGATTATAAATCGACATTGCTGTAGTTGAATTTAATTCTCTCAGTCGTTCCATTTCCTAGTTTTAGGTCGTTAAGTGCGAATTGATTGTGACAGCGTCAAACTCATCATGGCCAGCGCGCTCCGGATTAATTTGTGTACAGCAACACACTTCTTCACAATATAAATTAGCTGACTGCCGAGCCCATTAGTTGCAACACTCGCCTAAATGCCAAATGTTCAGCTACAAAAGTGTTCGCTGTGTTTGGCTCAGAAGGATTAACGCGCATTTCACATCCGTATCCATTTTGGTGCCGCGAAAAAGTTGTTCTAATTATGGCATATTTAATGGTTCCAAAATCTGCGAAATGTCTACATAACAATCAGTCTGAATAAAGATTAAATTCATAAAAAGACGTGTTAACCCGTAAGAAAATGATTAAAAACGACAAAAAAATTATAGTATTTACAGGTACAATAATACTATTTAATGAGCAGAAGAGTGCATTTATTAAAATAAAAGTAAGCGTACACTAAATGCCAATTTTCTAAGCGTTAATATTAAGTACACAAGATTAAAAACGACAAAACCAGAAGGAAGAGGAAAACAAAATTTCTGTAGGAAAACATCACTGGAAAAGGAATACAAATAATTAATAAATAAATATGTTTAAGATAATTTATTCAAATGGAGTGTCTTAAAAACTAACTCGAACAACAATGGTAAACTTCTTAAGATACACATCTTTATCTTATTTATGATATGGTATAATATATTTATTGTGTATATTCCAAAATTTTACAATTTACAACTTTTGGCTACATTTATTTGTGTTTAACTTGGCTTGCATGACACCCTTGGTCTTTTGCTCTGGCAGGTAGCTCTTAGACTCCATGCCTCCTTGCTTACTTAATTAGTCCCTTTCTTCCCCCTCCTCTTACTTTCTTACATTTATTTTACATTTCTGGCCCATTTTTCTTTTACTTTCTGCAAGAACTCCCCAATACTTCTTACCTACTTTATAACTGTAATACACGTGCATATGTTTTAATTATTTTGCCCCCTTTTTGTTAAAGGAGGAACCGTTAAATAATAAATGTGCAATAAGTGAAAGATAACATATGGATAATTGATGGAAATTAAT
The DNA here is from genome assembly GCA_030765055.1 of Mantis religiosa. Taxonomy (NCBI): domain Eukaryota; kingdom Metazoa; phylum Arthropoda; class Insecta; order Mantodea; family Mantidae; genus Mantis; species Mantis religiosa. The sequence continues at coordinate 62,889,852 of CM060956.1, read as the reverse complement.
CATTTCTCCACACTAGCCGTTTATAGGCTAAGGTTTTTGATGGATAGAGTCAACATGAAAAATTCAATGCTATGGCCGGGATTTGAACCACGGATCTCCTGGTTTCCGTCCAGTCGCTCTAACCCATTGAGCTACCATGGCCAACGTGCCGTCCTGACATTAAATTCTCCATTTGACTCATATATTTCCCCGGTAAACCACTAGGGGCTCTCGCATCCGAGATACACCGTTTGTGGCGACTTACTATCGTAAGTACTTGAGTCCCAGGCTTCATCATTTAACTCTTGTTATTTTAGTTAATTGATGGAAATTAATCATTTCTCCACACTTGCCGTTTATAGGCTAAGGTTTTTGATGAAAATTTCAACATGAAAAATTCAATGCCATGGCCGGGATTTGAACCACGGATCTCCTAGTTTCCGTCCAGTCGCTCCATATATATAGACTTAATTCCGCCACATTCCCTGCTAAGAGTGCTCTTAAATCTCAGTTGTCCACGTCTTCCCTGCCTTTTGAAAGGAAAAGTTCATGTGGTAAATAATCACGGTAAATATATATTATACTCCAATCCTCCGTGGTAATTTTTTACTTGGTATTTTTTTTTTAATTTGTTCCTTTAACAGCAATGGTCATATCGGCGGCCGTTCTCCTTTGGAACATATCGATGGTGTTAACTCATAGACGTTGAGTTTGTTTTTTTAATCATTAGATCACGTACACTTTTGCACTCTCATTCATACTTCCAGACTCTGGGGAAAATGAATCATCTTGGTCCGAGAAAAATCCTCACCCCTATCGCCGGGAATCGAACCCGGGACCCCTAGCACAGCAGGCAGGTTCTCTACCGACTGAACTACGGAGCCAATCACTAATGATTCTCCTTCCTCGAAAATGAGGCAAATTTTCCTTACATGCTACTAGACTAAACCATGTAAGCTCCGACAAATAAGTGTGGTGTATGTTTTGATTTATTGCTTCACATACTTAACTATATAATATCTCAAACGTAATTAAATTACCAGAGTTTCAGTTTGAGAGACCGTTACCACCACTACCTATGTAGTGTGGTGGTTCGATTCCTGGCTGAAGTTCAGGAATTGTTCTTTAGCCAGGATTAGTGTTCCGTTTTTCCCTGGAGCTTGAAAGTATGTATAAGAGTATAAATGTGTGTCTTTCAGAATTTATGGTTTAAAAAAGTAAAAATAGAAAGGAAAATGAACACAATAGTTCAGTGAAAATCATTGCCAATGACCAGTTGTTCCAAAAAGAAGGTCTCTGACGTAACCTTAGAAGTTAAATGGAGTACAAACGGAAAACATAAATATTCCATTGAAATCAGAGACAAACTTGAGTGAATATGAATTAGATTTTGAATATAAAACGCAGTACCCTAATACAAAGTGATATTTTTTTTGAAACCTGAACGCCATATCAGATTATTTCATGATGCTATAACATACAAAAAACCGGTGTCCTAATGATGACATGTAACTTTCATGGGAAAAGAGTAACACTTTCTCAGGGTGTCACGTTTTGGAGTGTTACCTACCAGAAAACCTCTGTGGTGACCATTAGAAATTGCCCGGTAGATCCTGTTCCAGGCATCAAGATGACCAGTGGCTCTCGTTTGACCGCTCCATTGCTTTACTGGTTTCCCTCTGTTGGTAACTGTCCAAGTTTTGTTCAAAACTAGTTCCCCGGGTAATGCTACATATTGAAATGTTCCTCTTTTGTGTCACCATTCTGTGACCCCTCATTTTCATTTGCAGTTACATGAAACGTTATATTTTATCACACTGTGGAAATCGCTGATACTTAGGGAAACCTGTTGCTTGTTCCTAATCTTTTAGTCTCTTCCATATAAAACGATTCATTTTATATAACTGATTCTTAAAAATTTTTTATGCACATAAGGTACTCAAATCAATCTCCTACAAACCGATGACCTATTTCATATCGATCGAATCAAAAGTAAGAAGAAATGGCTTCATTACATATTCCAGCTAGGGAGAAGAAATAGACATAAAGACTTTAAGATTATATAGTGAAGTTTTTATGTAAAGTGTAAAGAAGATTATAGATTCATTCTTACATACTTCTATAGTTACAGTCAGATGCTTGAAAGTGGATTACTACATACTAACTTTGAACTTATTTTCTTTACATGACCAGGAAACAGAAATTCAAAAAGATTTCTTTTCGTACCTTTTTGAAAATTAAACTTATAACAGCAAGTATATAGGATACCATTAATGCTAAGAAGTATTTACCATAACTTTTGTACTTACGAGTTTCTAATTTTTAAGCGATAACAAATTTCTTTAGAATTTAACAATTTCCACTTCTTAGGATTTAACAATTATACACAATTTATTCAGAATGAGGAGGAAAAATTCAAGATATATTTTAATCGTCATGTAAATATCTTAAATATTTAGTACGTTAGTCAAAATAATGTTGGGAAAATAAAAAGTAGCCAAGCCATTTTACGAAGTACGTCCAGAAAGTAAGTTCTGTTTGGTAATTAAATTAAATTTTGTACAGATAAAGAAAAAGGATTCATTGCACAAAATTCTATAACTCTTAAACTACTTTTCCACATAATTGCCGAAATTTTGTAGCCATATGTCATAGCGAGGCACAAGTTTTTGTATACCTTCTTCAAAGAAGTTTTCCGCCTGTCTTCAACCAGTTGGAAACATTTTCTTTCAGCTCTTCGTCATTGTTGAAGTATTAACCGCCAAGGAAAGATTTGAGGTGCAAAAGCATATGAAAGACGCTAGGAGCAAGGTCAGGGCTGTACGGGGAGTGGCCAAACACGTCCCAGCCAAATCCCTGTAGGATGCTTTTCGTCGCATTTGCAGTGTGTGGTCATGCGTTGTCGTGAGGAAACACAGCACCTTTTGACATCGCAAATTTGCCGATAAATTTCAATTGGTTTCCCTTTCCTAGCATTCAGAAAACGAATCACAGATTTGATTTCACAAGCGGCGGGATGTTCAATCAACACCGACATTGTAAACAAGCACAACAAAGCGTACGTGGCTGACAGCGATCTCACAATAGCCCGCCTCGGTAGCGTAGATGGTAGTATGTCTGCCTCACGTTCAAGAGGTCCCGAGTTCGAAACTCGGTCAGGGTGAGTTACCTAGATAATGTTTTTAACTGGGGTTTTCCCTTATCCTTCAAGATGAATGTCGGGTAACTCTAAGCTCCATGGACCCTGGACTTATTTGAGCATCATTTCCCCCAATTTATTCACCGTCCGATATAACTTAACGGGCGGACGTAAATTGAAAGCAAATGGTGCATGTTTCTTCTCCTCGATACGTGCGTCCACCACGCATGTGCGGAACTGCGATTGCAGCGCTGCAGCGGAGATAAATTGAAACAGAACTTATTTTCTGGACGTCCCTTGTATGTAAAGTTTAGTTAAATATGGGGCTGTACTTGTTAGTGTCGCACCCTCAGATGTTAAGCTGAAAGGCCAATGTTTAGTCGAAGATTCGTTTTGTAGCGATGCTGTTTAAACACACACACACACACACACACACACACACACACACACACACACACACACACACACAAACATACACACACACTTACACAATGACAATTCTAATTTTATTAAAGATACCTCAGAAAGCGTATTTCATTTCAAATTTTTTTTAGTGGAATATACATAATGCTGAATCCCACTGTTCACTATAAGTAAGCAGCATAGAAAGTAATAAACCATTTACATAAATAATTTTAGAAATAGCAGTGCTGTGATTCCTGCAATATTCATCAAAAGAAATGTCTTAATTTCCGCGTACATTAAACCAAACATTACAGCGACATGGACGGCGAAATCAAATTGTAGTTAAAGCTGCGTGCCTGATCTTGCTTTGAGGGAACTAATGGTCGAAGTTCGCATATGTTTACCGGCATGAAACCCAGTGATGAAGCTGCCACAGCGGTAATTGACCCCAAAAAGCATCTCGCCACAGCTTCCCATACTGTTAATCATGAACTTAAAATACAACGGTGTCGTAATGTAACGTGAAAGCAACGAAAATAAGTAAATAAAAAGGGGAACTCTGGCCAACTTAGTTTTAATTTTGTTTATCAAGCGATGTATTTCTGTTTTATTCTTTCCGTACAGTCTTCATTCTTTCCAGCACGTTTCTGTTGCTGGTCCAACACTTTTATAAGAAAAGTGTTTACTCACCAATATTTACAGCTTTGTAACAAGAAAATGTACTCATAAAATTTATAAACAGAAAACTTGTTCTACTTTACAATATCATTATGAATACATACGCCTAGGTAAATACAGGAAAACTCTCTTCACTTCCAAACCTTAATACTTTTTCTTAGAATATTAAATAAATTAAAACTTTCCAGTGCTTGCACGCAAATTAAATTGAATTCTCTTAATGTTAAGCAGAAAACCTAATAAAATTGTAAAATATGAGGAGATAATGTAACAGAAGTATTGAAATAAAACATTTTTTCTATCAGATAGTTCCAAAATGCAATTCCACTCCTGGAGCTTTTTACACAATTTTATAAATAGAATTATTTTCTATGTGGCATTTTGGAGCTATCTCATAATATTTTCAGCAACTTTTATTTCATTAATACTAACCTTATTCCTTATCCTTTGATATTATTCTTGTTTCCTTTGCAGAAGCAACAGCAAGCAAAATGTATTATTTATTTAATTGTTGTAAATTGCTCTGCTGTAACATTTCTGTAATCCGAAATAACTTACATGTAATTCCAAAATGTGGGTAAAGAAGTGTTCAGTTGTTAACTGGCAATATTATCTTACATTTTGGCATTAATATATTTGAATGAAAAAAAGTTCTATAGTAATTTAAGGAAGTAAGTTTACAACCTTGTTTATTAATTTTAATTTTAAAACAATTTGAAGTCTGCTTTTCTAAAGAAAATTACTTATATATTTCGTTTATGTCTCTTAACTGAATAGAGAATATAAACAGCAAATATCTTTACATAAACAACGCATCAGTTTTCAAGTGTTTAGTCCCTTAAGGATTTTTAAAAACTTAGCTGGATGCATAGCACATATAAAAATGCAGTTTTCGTCTGTTATCAGATTAATGGAAATGGATAACAGTTGTTCAAAAGAACAACCTTATTCAAACGAGGAATAAAGGTTCTTTTTCAACGTTTGACAGTGCATGAAAGTTTCTCCAACGGTAAGTTACAAATCAATAATATTGTCACACTAAAAGCTAACCTAAGTGTAACCTGAAATTGTCTTGTATGAAAGCTATGCGAGAAAAAAAAAATTAATTCTGCTGCTTATATTTTTCCAATGGTTTTACTGGTGAAGAAAACGCTCTTCTGGAAATAATTACTGGAATACATATAGCATTTTGCTGGTGAAAATAATATTGGTAGCGTTTACCTAAATCAAGCTTATTCACTGAAACAGGCATGTAATATCAAATAATATGAGAACGCATGTCTTAAAATACTCACACCAGTTAAAGCATGGTTTAATAAAGAAAATAATCTGAAATATTTTGCAGAGATGCAAGTGTGGCAGAATGGAACAGTGTTGCCATTACACCAATCAAAGAAACGTAATTTCCCTCTTCGAAGTCAGGTCATTGGATACAGCCTGAAACTGTACTGCTATCTGTGATTAATGCCGAAAACTATTAAGTTTCACAACATGCCGATAGAGGTCGGGGTTACAAATTAGATTCTCTGTCTGTTAATTTTCCACATAAGTTCAACTAGAATTTCATAAACAGAATCAAATAGTATTGAAAAAATAATTACAAATGTACACAGTACATAATATTTTATTAGCATATTTTGATTATAGTTGTAAGATTAATTGTTTGGTTCATATAGAATATAAAAATAAATGATGTTTCAATTATTTAAACTAAATAAAGGAAACAGTATAAAAGAAAACCAAACAGATGGAAATATCTCGATGGAAATTATAATTCTATTGTTTTGATCTCTTTTTTTAAAAAAAATTGCAACGTACAACGCTTACAAGAAGCAATCAGTTAAATTAAATATGCTTTGTTAATTCTTCTGTTTACTTTGTGCTATATTAAATTCTGGTATTTAAAATAAATATTATGGCAATTATTGTTTATAGAGAAAACTGTGATAATCTTTTAAATTTGTCCCATTAGAAAAACAAGTAATGAAATATGTTTATACCACTTGTTTAAATTGTAAATACGATAAATTATTAAACAAAGTGAACTTGCAGTTAAAATGATTCCAGCTAGTAAAGCATATGTATTTCAAGTAAAACGTCAGAAACGTAATCTACATATATACGACTGGATCCATGAAAGCTTAAAGTTTTTGAAAGCAAGCTTAAAACTTTCATTTACCGAGTGAAATGTGTAGCTTGGATGGTAATGTATGTGGCCAACTTTGGTGACGTTGCGGGTTCAGATCCCATAGGCTGACTAACATGACCCTTTTGTTCCCTTGTGGTTTTACTGTCAAATATAGTTGGACTCAATTTTTCACGTTAAACAGTAGTCTGAAACTGTAGTAAAATGAGACCATTCACAAATAATGAAATCAGATAAACTGAAGAGTACTCTAATGCTATCTGCCCGGCAGATAACTAAACAGACATCTGCTTTATAGAAGCATAATTACAGTTGCCTAGTACTGAGGCTTATATGGAGGCTCATAAGAAAGTAAAATGATATAGCACAGGGATGAGACCTAGAAGACTAGTATTCTGCAATTTACACCCCTTCTTTACCTCCAATGGTCATATCGGCGGCCATTCTCCTTTGGAGCATATCGAAGGTGTTAGCTCGTAATCTTTGGGTTGCATCATTAGATCACGAACACTTTCACACTCTCATTCTGGGGAAGATGGGGAATCATCTTGGCTGGAGAAATATTCCCACTCACAGCCGGGAATCGAACCCGGACCCTCTCACCGCACGCAGACGCTGTAGCGTGAAAGGGCCAGCCTTTCTTAGTTTCTTTGATATAAAAGGTACAAATCTTCCCCTTCTTCTAGAATAATCCTATATGTTCTATTTTATCGTCAAAATAAGAGAAATACAGTGTGCAATGCTTTGTAGCAAGCATTAAATTTATCTCAAGGTGCAAAAAATGTAATGTGTAACTCTTTACACCTTAATTTTTACTGTTTCTGTTACATATATTGTTACAGAGTAGGTATTACAGTCAATCTAAACATCCCATACCCATATTTATCATAAATACATGTTTTGAGGACTGTTTAATGAAAATATGTTTTTGTAAAGTGATTTGTGTGTGTGAAACACATGATGGAATGTTCAATACATACCAAATTTAGTGTTTAGCTTCAGCATCTAGAACACACAACAGGAAGAGTTTTAATACAATTTTCCATTCCCAAACTTTTACAACAAGGGTTATGTTTCTAATCCTTTTAATTTTTTAAAAATGGTTCTGAAGGTTTTGACACAAATACTACAATATTTAAATGACAAAATGTACATACATCTTGAAGATTTTGCAGTTAGACTGGGAAGAATTCTTAATTCGAATTGACGATTAATTACTTTGCATAACTGGTAAGCATTTATAGAGAAAAACTGTTACACAAAAGATCTGGATATCTTTAAACACACACTTTTATTTTAAACAAGCCACAGATATCCAGTACTATTATTTGAATTTGTCAATATGCTTTTCAGTGATGCTGGTGTTCAGCTGTTTTCGCGATATTGAAGGATCAGCATTGAGTCATCCCCGCTGTTCCCATTTGTGTCACTTCAGTTTTCTATATAAAAATTGCTAAAGATCTACGTATTACTTCTGTTTACTGTCCGTCCTACCCACAACAAATTGACAATGAAAATTTCTACAAACGCTTACCCTGGGCATCAGTAGACGGGGCAAGTTTTGTGAGAAAATTATGTATATTCCACATATTATTCACATAAATGTCAAGTTTTTAACTACTCCCTGTAAATATTGATAAATATTCACCAGAAATGGTCTCATAGAAAACACTGTGCTTGTATAGATTCTGTGCAAATATAGTTGGATGATGACTCAAAGAGCCCTCAGGAGCAAATGCTTCGGTGCACAATAGTTAATGGGCGATATACATATGTTTTATCTAAACATGACAAAATTGGGGTATTCCTGCAAAAAAGTTTTGTCTGGTAATGCAACTTGTTTATATACAATTCAGTAATAGGGAAGAGTAATCCAAAATTTCTATATTTTACTACATTCGATATATAGTTAGACCCTAAAATAACAATGCAGCGATTAAAACTAATATTTGAAATGTATTACCAGAAGAAATCTCTATTTTCTGTGGGAATAATACACTTTAATAATGAAAAGCTTGGAGAATGTAATAAGTAATCATACCATTTATTGACCATAATAAATTTTCAAATCTAGTGATGAATCTTTTGGTAATCTTGTAGCAAAATCCTTGATATTTTCTTAATAGTACCTAAGGTAACTTTTTTTAACAACTCAGAAATAAAAGTACATGGTTCATATACCAAAATTGGATGATAAATGCAGGGCTTTGATATAGTTGCATTAAATCACTGAATTTTTTGTTTTAATATTTATGTATGAAGTCCAAATTACAAAAGAATGGATACAACATTTACAATTTTATTTACGAGGGCTGTTCAATAAAGAATGATCATAATTTTTACGGTCATAATTTTTCGTACTAAAATTCAATCTTATTATATTCTGTTAGCTTAATATGAAACAAACACGCTGTAGTAGTTCCTTGTTGGTACTCCTGGTTCCCGCCTGTGAGTTCAGACATGTTCAGTATCGGCTACCGCTGCAATGGAGGGAACACGCGAGGAACAATATGCGGCTTTGAAATTCTGCTTTGATTCTTCAGTTGAGGCCTATACAATATTACAGGAGGTCTATGGAGAGTCTGTTCTTCCCTACAGCACAGCTCGAAGGTGGTTTAAAATGTTTAAAGAGGGGAGACAATCAATTTCAGAGGAACGTGGACCCGGTGCTCCACTTACCGCTCTTACGGAAAAGAACATCAACACTGCTGCTGCCATTGTGAGAGAGGATCGACGAATTACCTTAAGATCACTTTCTGAAGTACTGAATATTTCATTGGGTACAACACTTTCATGAAGCTGGTTGGATGCTGCACCACGATAATGTCCGGCCGCATATTGCCAATGTTGTTGCTGAATATCTTGCACAAATCAACGTGAGTGCATCCCTCAGCCTCCATATAGTCCGAATTTAACCGCATGTGCCTTTTTTTCTGTTCCCTAACTTGAAGAAACACCTTCGTGGGAGGCATTATCCATCATCAGAAGCAGTGGTAAAGGCTGTGGAGGCGATTTTGAAGGATCTCTCAAAAATGATTTCCAGCGTGTCTTTGAAGAGTGGCAGAAATGCTGTGTCAAGTTTATCGCATTCAGCGGAGACTATTTTGAGAAGGACCACCAAAATTATGAGGATGAGTAAAGGTACGTTGTCAAAAAAATTGTGATCATTCTTTATTGAAGAGCCCTCGTACATAATTGAAATAAAATGCACTATGAGGCTTACATTTGCAGTTCATAAAGTGCTTTTAATTACTTTTTTCAACATGTATTTAAAATTAGTATACTAACATTCAAATGGAAGTTTTATTAGGCGATTTAGGTAAAACATTTGCCAGCTATTTATTTGTAGTTGAAGAAATTTAAGATGTATATTTTGGTATAATTATTTTTCCTTTAATTATTAAAAATTATAAATTCATAAAATATTCTAATTAATTTAACTGCAATTCTATTTTAAAAAGTTAATCCCTTCTAAAATTAAGCATATAAAATTATTTGAATAGAATAAAGCGAAAAACTTTTTAAATAATTGCAAAGTATTCGTTTAAAATTTATTACAGTAAATTGTACAATAGCATGTGGAGGTTGTACAGTAAAATAAAATAACTAAGTTTTATCAAACCCCATGTATTCATTTGAATTGAGTAAATGTCTCGTAGCAGGACATTTTGACAATCGTTAGAGCAGTCTTGATAAAATAAAGTTCACAAAATGCCTTCCAGGAAAGTGGTGAGAATTCCATGAATATCTTTTAGCTTGTATCCTTGAAAGAAATTTTTAAAGTTCATTCAAGGTGTCTTAGATAATAGTTTGACCTAACTTAAATTTCCTCTTCCTCAGGTAGACAAATTAAAACTTGTAAGACTTGAAGGTCAAATTAAAACTTGTTACAGGTAATAGAAGTAGCTAATAGTGAATGGTTTCCCACATTGCAAGTTTGAGGGCGCACTATAAACTTGGTCATGATACCGGTCGGTCAGGTGTCATGTCCTAGGTCAGTTTTCGGAATCCACCCAAGTTCAGGTCCTTGATCCGGTTCTCGGAGTAGTTGCTGCTTCTTCTTGTTGTTGCCGGCCATGAGTTTGGAAGGTTGAACTCCGGCAAACCTTCTCTCTCGTTTGTTGTAAAGCATGCCAGCCCGGTTACTGTCCACCACGTGAAGACGCCTGCACCTTTGTGAAGTCCACAACTACCTGTGTCAAACAACAAGAATCCAGATAAAAAATGTCGATTGGTAACAGTAACTCTGCAGGCAGGTCATAAAAGGGATACTGCGCTCTATCGCTAACCAAGGTTCAGTTCAAACATTCTCTTTCAGATTTCACAGAAGACAAACATTCTCTAAAAATATAGCGGAAAAATAACTTCTAGAAGAAGGATATTTTTAGTAAAAGGTTCCGTATAACTTCCTGCGCCTGTGCCTAAGACAAACGTAATCAAAAATGAAAAGTCAGGTAAGCACAAAACCTTATAAAATCAGGCAATTGTTAAAATAAACACAAACACTTTTATGGTATTTATCACAAAGACTTTGCCACAGCCTGTTTCTAAAAACAGGTTTTACAATTGCATGGTTATTAGCATACCAAATTCATGCACATGTTCAATTATCTACAAGTAGCTCGCGAAGTCTTACTTTTATTTTCATGTGTGGGAGAACTATGAAAGATGTACCAAGGAAGAAAATATTTCAGTAAAACTCACTGATGGGTCTTCAACCATAATATTTCTCCAAATTTGCCATTGTTTAAACGATTAATGTTCAAGACACTCTGGAAATAATCAGGCAACTCTAGATGCGTCAAGTTCAATTTAAAATACTTGAACTATTGTTTAAGAATCTCCTTCATGCTGCTGTATAAAAACAAAAAGGAGTTTAAGCTATTTGGGATAAATATGGAAACAAAATTGCTTCATTCGTTAATATTAAATAGTTTTTGAGGTGTTACACAGGATACTTTTTGTGACAATATTCTAGGACCTGACTTAAAATTAGCATCCCAATGTGTATGGATACACAGTAATGGTATCTTACGATACAAAAAGCATTAATTCAAACCACACAGTAATCATACTTAGGGTGAAACAATGTACCTCTGTGAGCTTTTCAGTTTCAATTATCTAGAAACTTCGCCATTATAATTAGTAAGTGTTTGCCAGCAGTTTATTCCAGTGAATATATTCTCTTGTTTGCCTTTCACATACAAAAATACGCATCACTGCTCTAGGTCTTCCGGCTTTGTTCTTTTTAATATTTTTGATACAGCTCTGTTATCCAATAATTGAGCCGACAGGGATTAAATGGCTGTGAAGGCGCTTTTCATCCTTCATTGCCATTGTTTTCATTTCTTCTCTGACGGTATCCAGCTTTAAATTGCTATAAATGTTGTCAGTCCTGCGCCGTGACGTACGGGTTAAGGCAACATGCCTTGGTCCCTGGCCACGGAAAGCGACCCGGGTTCGATCCCACCCATGTGGTGCGAATTTTAGGTCCCGGGTATAGGACCGGTGCCCACACAGCATCGTGAGGAAAGCGAGGAGCTTACGGTAGGTAACCGGCCCTGGTCACGATAACCCACGTTCCGGCTGGGGGATGTCGAGATGCTGACCACATCTCGCCCACCTCTGCCGTGCGTAAGCGGGCGTGAGGCCGGCAGTCGGGTTGGTAGGCCGTGGCCCTCTTAGGGCTGTCGCGCCAGTGCTTAACTATAGATGTTGTCATTCCTGAAGTATCTTGGTACATTAATGATACCACGAGTACTGTGATGATAAAAGCAGAATGAAGCCGAAAAATCTTGATACATTTTCTGAAAACTATTTTGAAAGTATATATAACAAATGTAAGTTATAAATACTAATCTATATGAGTTCTAAAATCATTATATCTGTGGTAAAATGAGTTCACTTCCTGGAAAGGTAATATTTTTTCATTATACCCATCCGATACATTAATTTTCAGAATTTTTAATTCATAAAATATAGGTAACTGGATATAGAGCGCTAAGATCTACCAAATGTTTAGTTTTTCCATACAAACAGCGCCTTTTCCAGTATGTTTCTGTTAATATACACATATTTTTGTTACAAATAAAAGGCTGAAACCGTACTCGACTGCTAATGAAACAAGCTGATATACAGATGCTAATGACGTTTTGACGAGTTTTCAGAAATAAGCAGTTCTACACCTGACATTTTCTGAATATGCTGCTTAGCATTTAGAGTATTTGAATGCACAACAATGAATATTCGAATGGTGAGAAACGAGAAAGAATACAATGATTTAATGAGATGTGGTAGGGTTTGTTTATTCATGGTGTTAGATGTTTCATTGCTGATATATGTATTACTAATTAAGGGAAATCTAATTTACAATCTTTCATCATTATTTAATTTATTTTAAGACAAATGTTTGGTTACTAAGACAAAGTAGATTTTCAGGTTCGCTAGAACAACCAAGTACTTCAGTATAGCACACGCAAACCTAAGTGTTCATTTTCCTCGACAGTGCGGGACGTATTGTAGGGAGGGGTAAAGCAGAGCGGGCAGACCTTCGTGACAACGGATATCGCTCTAGGACTAGTAACAAATGGAGAAATCACCCATGACATTTAAGTACCCAAATATATAATTATATAAACGTGCTCGTTATAGATAAATTAATAAGAAAAGGAGTTTATATACGTTTAATTAAATATTTAAGTTTAATTTTGCAATTCCAATAGACTCATTGATTATTTGAAGGTAACGTTTCGAATGCTTTTTATAAAGCTAATGACTGTAGATTACCTGCGAGAGTAAGTCAGGCATTGAGGTGGAAGCAAAACATGAAAGAAAAAAGAGATGGTCTAAATTGATAGGCATTGTTCATTTTGTGTCGCAGTTATAACTTGCAGAAAACATCAGACAATAAATTATGTGTTGCATTTTTGGGGAAACGTTCGGGCAGACATGTATATCAGACATTTCCACTTATGTGAAATTTCAAAAGATTTTTTTACTTTAATTTACGTCCTTCAACGTTAAGTCATATCGGACGATGAATGGAATGGGTGAAATGGTACTCAAATGAGCCCGGGGTTCTTAGAGCTTAGAGTTACCGAACATTTGTCTTCCAGGGCAGGGAAACCCTCGGGAAATGCCATATCCAGGTAACTCACCCTGACCGAGATTCGAACTCGGGACCTCTTGAACGTGAAGCAGACATGCTACCACCACGCTACCGAGGCAGGCTTTCAAAAGAATAAAAACAATTATCGATGCTCTGCAGAAAATTAAAAATAGCATTTTTACGTGAGAAATAAGGATTTCGACTTAAATTACTTTTGTCAGAAACTTAAAACTGTTTATTAGAAAAAAACTCAAATTGAAGTCAAAGAAAACTCCTTGAAAATTATCTTTGCGTACTCAGAAGACATTTAATGCAAACTTAAGTTTTAATGCTGCTTTTTTATGCATGTGAATAACGGTAACCAAAGACGAATGGATATGTGCACGTATGTTCCGGAACACCGTAACTTTTAAACCAATATTCAAATTGAGAGATACGCAATTTATCTTAAGCTAGTGAGGCAAAAAATTATAACATACGCTTTTATGTAGACTTCTTTGGTGAACTTTTATTTAAAAGCAGCATTACTTTAATGGATACTTTAATGTTTTAAGTTTTTTTTTTTATATTTAAGCTCTTCCTTCTTGGAAAAAGGCTACCCAGCACAATTTTTTATTATTCAAGTTCCAACTAACGAGAAACTGTGGAGGACCTAAACCATAGATCGGAAACATAAAAACTGATTTTTGTCCTGAGATATTCTCGAGTGCTACACTTTGTTCTACGTGGTACAGTAAATCGCCAACAATCTAGGTTACACACTGAGCTATTAGAAATGCTTATTATCCCATAGCAGTTTATTGCTTTGGATCATATTTGTATCCTTTTTTAATTTTCTTTGATCACCTACATAAATAATGACCCTGTAATCTTGCATGCAATAAAAATTTATCTATTTATTTACCAAATAAATAGCTGGATGCTGTTTAAAATGACAACTTATTTGGTGAAAATGCATAAAAGCTAACGAACTATTCTCTTTCCTAACTCCTGCTCCTAAGGCAAATAATAGAGTGATAATAGAGAAGCATGTCTGAGAAAAAACAACATTTTCAGGTTTGGCTTAAGCTCTTTTTTTAATGTATTATGGGAATTTTTCTGCTAAAAAATTCAGCTGTAACCTCAGTTTGAATAAAATAATGTGACATACAAACTTCGTTTGTTTTGTCAGGAATGATATCTGTTATAGATATTTACTATTCCCTAAAGTATAAACAAGTATAAAGATGAAAATGAGAGAAAAATGGAAACAATATCATATATGTACCGATTAATTGAACAAATTATATTACAATCTTCTTTTTGATTTACGGTGTGACTTGAGATTTATGGAAATAGAAAATGAAGGTTTGTATAGATACCGCATACGTACTACAAAAAATAACTGAAAAATATATATTTTTACTTCTATGAATATTCAATCTATTTTAAATGTATATAGCATACACGTACATATGCCCCTGCATCTCACAGCATCGCTTTTAGAACATAAATGGTAAATACCTAACATTATGTACGAATTTGATAATGGCTAATATTTAAAATATACAGAGAATAATATATGCATTAAATAATTATAATGCACTTAAGTTTGCAGAAGTGTAAAATGTAATATCAGAATAATTTATCACTCACTCTTTAATAACGGTTTCAAAACCATGGAATTTTCATCATGTACAGCAAATTACAGAAGGAGTATAGGTACAGGCTAAAGGGAGGTTATGGGAATTCCCATCCTGTCCGGCAAATTGCAGCGGGAGTATAGGTACAGGGTAAAGAGAGGAAACCTCACATACAACGACGTGAAGTCATATCGGACGGAGAGTGGAATGCTTGAAATGATGCTTGAATGAGTCCGGGGTCCATGGAGCTTAGAGTTACCAGACATTCGTCTTTTAGTATCAGGGAAAACCCCGGAAAAAACCTTATACAGGTAACTCACCCTGACCGAGATTTGAATTCGGCACCTCTTGGACGTGAGGCAGACATGCTACCACCACGCTACCGAGGCGGGCACAATGACATAAAGACATGACATATACTGCAGTTAACAACACTCAGAAAGAAAAGGTGGATTGCAGGCAGACAGCTTACTGAAAACCTAACAAGTGCTGAGAGTTCTTCATCCTGACACTAGGATCCGCCACACATCCAACACTACCAATCCGATGTCGACAAGTTCCTCCTCCCCCCCCACCCATTGAGATGACAGCGATCATGGCATTCATAAAGCGGTGGCATCTGCGCCGTATTTCCAGCACCGCCATGCACCACAAGCCTAAAAGCACACCTGAAAAAAGATAAGTAAAGGGAATAAAGGGAAATGATACGAGTAGCAAAAAAACTGGTAGATAATTAAGTAGAATTAATATTTTATAAATATCCTGATGATGGGAGAGATGTACACTCCCGAAACTTGATATCTAATCATCTTTTCAACTGGTTGGCTGCCCGAGAAGAAAGTGAGCATATTCGTCGCCAGGAAAGCTTCAGGTCTTATTTTAACTGGTAGATAAGTAAGTGACAAAGGGAAACCACGATAAACCCAAGTCAGAGTGTGGGTAGTGAATCAGTCCTGCGAGCTCCCAAACGCAAGTCACATGCTTCTGGTGTGTGGAAAGTACATAATATGGTAGCCGATTCAAATATATGGATACAATTATAGAAAACATAAATTGTCTTATAATAAGACAATGGATGGAAAAAACCACATACACGCACTCACGTACGCACGCACACGCACGCACACACACATACACATTCTTACATATAGGCCACCTATTTATGAACACCTTATGATGAAAGAATGAGCTTATATTTTTCATCGAGTATGAGTAAACCTTAAAATCAGTTTATCCGTGGATTCGAACCCAAACCTCTGTAGACGGAACTGTGAACTACGAGAAGTAAGAGAACTAAGAGAAAGCAAATGAATAGATCTCGAAGCATGACACGAAGTTCATCCACGCAATAATATCGTTAGGTACAGATATGCAGTAGTATATACATTTAAGTGATTGAAAAAAATAACATTTGGATTCCATCTTGTAATGGTCATTAAGCCAAAGGAACCAAATTTTACTGTCAGAACTGTGTATAACAATACATTGAAATATTTTAATTGCCATTTTTCTGGTTTTATTTTACAGGAGGTACGGAGGTCTAGATAGGAAAGCCTCATCACAGTAAACATACCATCAGGTAATTGTTATATTTGATCTTCTTATCAATAAAATATGTAGAGAAGGATTATTATTTTTCTAGAACCATTATATTACTAGCCTGATTATCAAATGTAAACTATTTTCTTTAAGCTTTATGACCAAACTTAATTATACTTCGAAACATAATTGCGTGTTTCAACATTTTCCATAGAAAAGCAAAATCCATTCATGAATTACTTTAAATTCTCCTGTATAAATATTTTATCTAAGTCATCAAGTAGCTGTTTCAAAGAATCTTATCTTTTGTATAAAAATGTGACCGAGAGTAGGATTCAGAATAATATGTGACACAATTTCGTTACTTATTCGTGAAGAATGATTGCAATATAAAATGTTTGTTCAAAATAGTGCACTAAAATATCTTATAATGCTTTTAAGGACTACGTAGTTGAGTACAAAATATAATAATTTCATAGGTGATCGGCTGAGTAATATATCTATAAACTACATTCCTTGGGTCTTCAATTTTCTTACTCGTCTGTTAGAGTCAGTAGTGATTATCAACAATTAACACCTTTCCTTTGCTCCAAGACCGTGATACCTAGTTTAATTGATATAGGCGTTATTTGCTTTACAAGAATTAAAAAGGGTCGTCTGTAAATTTAAACATTATATTATGCTAAAGAGAGGATCTGTATGTTTCTTAAGCACTAATAGCAAGGCAGGGGATAAGCTTACTCTTTTCTTTCCTTCCATTCATTTACAATGTAAAAGTACATTATTAAGTAATTTTCCTTGAACTTCCATGTAAATGTTGTGATACGGCACAACACTAACACCTTAAATCTATAATTTTCTGATGTTTCAAACGTAATATACAGAAAGGTTATATTTCACGTATGTGCATTGATAGTTCACTATATAGTAGTCATGTTTATAATTCAATTCCAACATATAATTTTATTTTATACTTTGATTTATAAACTTTTTATGGCATCTCCAAGTACAATGTTTTGATTCATATCAGTTCTCAAAATAAAGACAGTGTTTTTATAATTACTGTAAGGTTAGCAAAAACAGCTTAAAATAAGTTTTAACTTCTCTGGAAGCATGCAGTTCTGTATTTCACTCAGTGAAGGCCAGCATGCGAGATATAAGCCCAAATATTATACTATTATTCACATGATGCTTATAAAGTTCAGTGTACCCTCTAAATATGTTTTATGTATAATAAATTTCTTACTGTGAAAGTATTGCCTCATGCTCACTTTCTTCTCGGGCAGCCAGCCAGGTGAAAAGATCATTCGATATCAACGTTTCGGAAGTGTGCATCGCTCCCATCATCAGGATATTTATAAAATGTTATAACTACAAATGAAATACTGGATATAACACAACTATAAACAAAGACAAAACACTATCAAAATTCGTGTTACTGAACAAAAGACTGTTTTCAGTAAATTAAATGCCAGGTCAGGAGATGGCATGAGCATGGAAAATTGTGTCAAAAAAACGTAACTACTTAACTTGATTATCAAGCGGTATTGATATTTTCTTCTTAAATCGACGGATTTCCATTTTAAGGCCAGTTTCCAGGAGGAGCTGAACTGAAATCCAGCATCACGATTAAGCGTGCTCCTTTTAGAGGAAATCACCAAAGCCTCTTTAATTTTCCGCTCCCAGTAACTGTTGCATTTTGCCAAGATGGTCGTCTCCCGAAAATTGGCTCTATGGTCGTTATCAAAACAATGCTCTGCCCAGACTTCTCAGGTTGCATTAAACGAAACGCTCAATTCATGTTCGAGTATTCTAGTAGCGATGGTCCTTCCGGTTTGTCTTATATACGGTGTCCCACATTCACAGGGAAAACAGTTTACTGAAAACAGTCTTTTGTTCAGTAATGTGTTCAGTATTCAGTGTTCAGTATTGTGTTTTGTCTTTGTTTATAGTTGTGTTATATCCAGTGTTTCATTTGTGGTTATAAAATTTTATAAATATCCTGATAATGTAATAGATGTACAATCCCGAAACATTGATATCTAATCGTCTTTTCACCTGGCTTGTTGCCCGAGAAGAAAGTGAGCATATTCGTCGCCAGGAAAGCTTCACGTCTTGTTTTGTATTGCCTCGTGTTACCGATAAGTTATTTTTTTCCTTTATTTCCACTTTATTTTCTAGAACATATAACCGTGAAGGAGTTTATTGTTTTTTGTTTCATAATATAAGAAGTATTTTATAAGTAAGTTCATTAGAGAATATGGGTGAATTTGAAGGTAATGTTGAAGATTTTAAGGGAAACTCTAGTGGAGACACTTCTGAACTTTTTCTTTTATGCAAGGAAATTCTATAATATGCTTTATATGGGGTTAAGCTATTTAAAAGCATATTAAGATCACTGGTAAATTATTTTTTAAAATAAAATTATTGTTGTTAAGTCACTGTGAAGAATTTAAATAGAATATTAATAATGTGGAGTTTTGTGACTCTTTATATCTTTTATGGATTGACTAATTTGCTATATGTTTCTTGCACTGTTTTCTGATTGATTGCCACGTCCGTAAAGGTACAAGTTCCATACAACCTCAAGAGTCAACTGTTATTAAACTATTTGTTACTGACCAGCAATTCATGTTATATTATAAACTACAAACACCGTACTTAGTTGATGGATAAAAGCTAATCATTATGAAAGATTGACCAGTTCCAGCATAATATTAACTAAGTATGAGAGACTGCCGCTAATTCAGCCTGGTCACTCTAACAGCCCCCAAATGAAGAGAACGGTTCCAGAACTGGAGAAACTGGAATTCTAGTGGACTTAGGTAGCCATGTTACCTACCTGAAAAATGTATTCTTTTCATTGCCGAAGACCTCTGGCACGTCGAGATTTTCATTATTTACTCTGTCTACAAAGTTTCCTGTCTGGGAATGCGTGGTAGACGTTAGAGGTCATTGAGAAGGGTCATTCTGATGTCTAGTCGAGATAGCATTGCCTGCAATTGCAATAAACAGTTGCACACTCTTTGTAGTTGCATTCCGGTTCAAGAGATACCAACCGGAGTCCTTAAACCAAGGACTCATTTATTACGCACTTCACTGTAACTCTTTCGAGAGGTAGAGTTGCTTTAACATAACTAACCGTTGGTTCGTTGCTTGTTCTTAAATTTTCACTTTACGTGCGAAAAAATTTGATACGATATTTAAGTTAAGTCCTTTAGAAATTTTACAACAGGTCATAAATGCTCAAAAGGATTGTGTAATAGTAATTTATGTTATAAGACATTGAAATAATATTTCAACATTGAGTAAAAAGCCTTAAACCCCAGGTTTACCAAGGGATTAAAATATATATAAGATATATTTTTAATATATTTGAATCTCGTATGTCACGCAATACTTTATTCAATTATAAAGCGTTAATCAGAGTAATTATTTAATAAAATACTCGTATTTTAAAATGCATGTAAACATTTTAGCATTAATGCAGACACCCTTGGAGATATAAATTAACTGAAATTGATGGCCAATAGAATTAGTATAAATTGAAATGTGTACAGAGAAGGGAGATCATTTATTTCAGATGACATTCTAATGGATGCTCACAGTGTAATGCTTTCATTGTTTCCTAAATGATCTGATAATGTTAGTATTATTTCAATCGTCACTTCCAAAATAAACTAAAATGATTGTAGTAATGGACTAATTCGTTTTAATTCGCGATTGTGGCAAAACAATTATTTAGTTTGCTTGGAAGCACGAAACAAATCATAGCTTATAAGTGATACCGGATCAACACTATTAAAGTTATTAGATTTTTAATGAGAAGATGAGTGTTCATTTGCAGTACAGTAACATAAGTACACGAAATATTCTCTGAGTACAGTTTTTGAAGGATTATAACTCCACAGTAGGTTTAAATGTACTTTTGCTTAACATCAGATCATTAACGCATTTATAATTATTGTTTATTTCTTTAACTTTTCAGCATTTCTATTTACATAAAATATGAACAGTTCTCTCTAATTTTCATTAGAATTTAAAAACAGATACTAAAGTAAGCTAACTAATCTAAATAGCCTTCAAGCCTTACATTAAAGTTTGAAATTTAAATACTTCAGAAAATGATAGTATTGAAATGTACGCAGAATAATATAGAGAAAGGGCATACAATTCCATTTAATTATATGCTTTTATCTATAATTTTTATTCCTTTAGCTGACTCTTCGTGACTTTAGTTTTGTGGGATGTTCTGGTGATTACTCAAAATATGAAAGAAAAAGAAAAACATTCTCAATTTGTTTTAGAAAGTATCAAAGAAAAGAAGTGAGGTATATTTACTGATCCGTCAAATGAGAGAAAAACTAATTTGAACCATGTAACATCTTATTTGTGTTTTTACGGTACTTACATTAATATAAATAACAACAATTATAATATACTAATACATTCAGTTTGTATATTAAATCTGGAAAGCACGTTATTTAGTTTTCAGTTTTTTAATTTAGCTGGATGCCTTTTCATTTTGGTAGAAAACTGTATTTCCAGGTTTTTCAATTGGTCATGGTGTGTCTGGATGGAATACAATTTTGGATGCAATATTTTCATTTGTTTAATCTTTCTCATATTTGATATCATATTCATTTCTTTGTATCACGTAGACCAAATTATTGTCTTGGTAGCTTCATTTTTAATTTAAACACAATTAATATATGTTTAAAAAGAAAACCGTTTCATATCCTAGTTTTACTCTTTTGCTCATATGTTTATTTTCCCAAATTTTCTTCCTTAATGCTCCTGATATTATTGTCGAGTTTCTTATCTATGGTTTCAACTCTCGAATTTAGTTTGTGTTGCAGTAATATTAACGTCCAATCAATTAAATACCCTATATTCTTTATTGTGAATGTCTTTTTACATTTAACAGGCTACTTAAATATTGTGCGCGACTTTGTTTTTTTTTTTCATTGATATCTGCGTATTATATTATCAGTTAATTCAGATGCATATGACAGCTCCTGTAAATTATTCTCACTTCCTGATAATAGCAGCACATCATGCTTACTATAGTGTTTATATCTCCTTGTTCTACATTTTAAAACGACCAATTACTTTACTTTCTTTATTTTAAGATTTTGTCCATAATTAGACGTGATTTATAATAAGTAATCTATTGTGCAGTTACTGTGAAAATAGGCCTTAAATGCTAATGAAATTGCTCAGTATTTAGTCTCATTGTAGCTTAACATTTAACTTACATTTTCGTACGTGTTCTTGAATATTATGAGCTAAAGGGGGAACTGTGTTTAGGGTAAATAAGGGTCTTATGTATGAACCTGTAGTTTATATGCTAGACTAAACCTTCGATTAGAATGTATTCCTCTGCAAACCTTGATTATCATATCTTTATAATAGCACGATAAAATTCATGTTCACAATTCTTTATACATAATTAGAGTGTTAATAAAAATTTTTAAATCACCAAAAAAAAATTTTTTTACAAACATATACGTCTCTAGAGCACTACAATCCAGAAACTTTGAGAAAAAGTACAAAAATATTAAGAGGTATATAAGATTTAATTACACCTAAAAACCTAAACGCAGTGTTGACTTTTGTAATTTCCTTAGAAAGATTTAAAGCAGTAAATCTATAAACGTGAACAGCATTGAAGAAAATAATATTTCTTCAACATTGTCTTTCCATTTTTTCTGTTTCTGAAATAGTAATGTACATTATTCGAATACTATACTTAAAAACGAGTAGAACTACTGTAGTATTGCATTCTGTGATGAAATATTCAACATATTTCTAGCATAGGTATATGAAAAGTATGATTTTAAGAACAATTATTTTTTTCAGAAGTTTGACTTCGCTACCAAATGGAAAAATCTCGGTTGTGATTCATAAATACTCTTAACAACACACGTCGTAAATTCTTTTATTTATTTTATTTTGTTTATTTTGTTTCTCTTTTAACTAATATTAGAGCTGTTCACTGAAACACTTGATGGTGATTTTACTCTTTTAACTTTCAGGTTAGATTTCTCTAGGTATTTGTCGTAGTTTTAATCTACTTTACACACATTTACAATTCATATTGTATGTAGATTAGGGAATAATCCTAATAAGTTCATATCCCCTCCAAAAGTCGAACGCAGGACTTTTGGGTGAAGACTAAATTTTATATTTTCAGAATTTTATAGCTTAACTTATACATTTTATTGATTATACACTGACCACCAACTTTTATACCGTAATATTTAAGTAGCACTCAGTTTCAAAGATAACAATTCACAAAGTTAAATCATTACATATATTTAGTTTACTAATTTGCAATTATTTAAGTAAAGTTCTGCATTTCAAACAGAGGGAAAACATTTCAAACATTTCGAGCACTTGAATTTTTCTGCCAGTACTAGCCACTAAACTAAACAGCCACAACATTTCACTTGAATCCTCTAGGTAGATTACACGAAGTCCACACTACAAATAACACATAGCTTAAAAAGTAATGGAAGTGTTTGTCGAAGAAACCACGATGTTTCTTTCTGAATGCACAATATTAAAACAGTTAAATCATATAATTGTGATCTTTGGTACTTTATAACAGGTATTTTATTCTTAAAATAACGTTAAATACTAAAAGATTTTTACACAGTTTGTAAACAGTTCTAGCAGAATTTCATTTGGATTTCTTTGTTAAAGTTCTGTTTTGTCAATTTGGCTAATATCAAAATTGAGTAGGGATTCAAGATTGAATATAAATTTTGATATTAAATCCACTATGTATATAGTGGAAGAAAAAAATCTTTACTTCCCTTTCTTAAAATGAATAAATTGATATCAAATTGTAAAATTTATATTTATTAATGATAAAATAACTTAAGGCTGTTTAGTAAATTTTTGATTAATCAGTTTTTCAGTCCAATTGTGAATATATATTACTGAAGGAAATATTTTGGCATCAGAATTTTCATCTTCTGTAAGATACTATTATTATGACGAGCGACATTAACTTGTATTTTTATGTGAATAATATAATGAAAAAGTTAATGATCAACTCTTTTGTTGAAATAACCCTACGTGATTGAAATACAAACCAGTTTTATTCCGTCACCCTAGGTTGTGTCGTTACGGGAATTCTGCTGCCGGTTCCGGTGGCTCGGCCAGTGAAGCTACGGGACGTTTAGACACGGGCCGGCGCCGAATGCGACGCTCTCGGGAAGATGTTACCGTGCACCGCATCGTCACTTCCCGGTATCGCCTTTGCCGTTTCTCGTTATCATAGGCTTCTCTCAATCATTCTGTTGCAGGGCAAACTGACAAAATGACAGAGCAGATACTTCGTTTTGGCTTATTCACATAAATTAATTCTGCTATAGGTAAATAGAATTCTTGTGGGAATATAAATTTACAAAAACCTAGTATCACTTTTATTAGGCATAATATATTATTGAGTAAGAGCATTTTCTTTCAGGTATAGCGTATAAGAATTATAATATTGTTTATTTTGGATAGACTATCTAAAAGTTAAATTATCGGTAAAACCCGCTGCATGTAATTAAAGCTAAGAATTTAAATACTATCACTAGGCAAATAGTTACATTCTAAGTCGAAGAAGATTTGTTTTTAGAATATATGTAAAGATAACTAGAAAATATATTATTTTATTAATAATTTCTTAAAAAGATTATAACTAATAAAGGAATGTATTATGCAACTAATTACTATACATCGGGTAAATTAGTAGTTTATTATGTTCAATGTTGCCATTTTTCTGCTCCTCTGACGTAGTCAGAATGAGAAATTAATTCAAAGTTAAATTCTCTTTTGTTAACCTAGTATTACATCAGAAAGCTCTCATTTCCCTCCAGGATTTATTCCTTTAGTAACTATTCAGTTTTATTGGTTGGTTATTATCGTAATTAAATGTCTGGTTGTTTAATGCATAATACTTGGCCAAAGAAGGGGTTGACAAACCTTTTTCGCAGGCAGTATATCATCAAGTTGAAAATATTATTACTTGAAGCATACAAAACAAATTCGAGACTGAAAACCCCATGTGATTCCTTTTTATAATTCCTGATGACCCCTTGGAGCTAATGTTTATCGTGTTTTAATCAATAAAATCGATAAAATTATATTGCTACCTGAGGAACTTTACCGGTGAAGGGTTTTAAACACAAGGACATGTTATAACTAATTTTGTATCCATCTCTTTTCCTTCAGGATCGCGTACATTTTGTGGAAGCTATTCAAAAGAAATTTATTGTATGATTCTCAGTCACTTTAGAGAATGCATTGTAAAAGAAAAATGTCGTCTTAATATTTTTGTACATTTACAACATTTATACGTGTATGAGCTCATTGTTACAATAATAAAAATTGTTAATGGAAATGATTCATGATAAAACCTACAGAAGAACATTCATTATTGATTCAATTTTATATCAAACTAGTGCATGAAAATTTTTGGCATCAATACAGTTAGACAAAGAAACCGTTTTTAAAATACTTAAATGCTATGTAATTTAAGTATCTTATTTTGTCTTTTAATCACTGTCGATTTTAGCATAATTTTTAATGTAATACTTCTGCTATATTCTACTAAACAGTACTTCTCCTAATAATTACGTTAAAGTTATTATTCCCTTTTACATAGTCTAAAACGAGACGGTAAACTTCCCATAAATTACTTCAATTATTTCAATTGGCATAATATTTTGAAATTATTCTTATTATAACCTGCCTCAACAACGAAGATCCAGCTATTAGCTGTATACGTAACAATTAGCTTGCAGATAAATTTATTAACATTAAAATTGTATTTATAGCCAACATTAAAATAATTATTTCGAAGATTTTATAGTTTAAAAAGTATTGCTAATATCTGTTGACCACGAAGTGAAGTTGATGTGTACAACAACAACAACAACAACAATGATTTGATCATACTTTTGATAACAATGAGATATTCTGAGAGAATTTCTTAAAGTTGAATTTTATAAAATTAATATATCGAATAGAAGAAAATTCAACATAACTTTTTGTGCATATAATACTAGTAATACAAAAGTGATAAGAAGTTTCATTAATTGTAACTTAATACTAGAAGTAGGGGTATTGGTATCGGTAATGGTAATTTGCAATGGTGATACTGGAGCAAATTCTAGTTGATTCAAATAATTCTATTTCTCAGCGTGTAGTTGTTTCTGAGATTTTTTTTTTCGAGTTGGCAGTGAACGTAATAAAATGCCTTAACGTGTGTGGAAATATAAAAAATCCTAATGAAATCCTTACAATTTGCGAATAAAAATACAATTATTCATAATTGCAGCCCAAGAAAGGGAGTTGACTGCACTATAAAAACCTGAAAATAGATTATTTGTCTTTTTTAAAGTTAAGGTTTAGATATATGGTTTGAGCTTGGAGGGAAAGATTATTCATTCTTTCTCCATGAGATGAATAAAATATAGTAAAATCACAGGTTCTAAACTAAAGAACTTAAACGTATCTTTAAATCATTGGTAGAGTAGTTCTTGGGTTTAAAAATGGTTTGTTAAAGAAAAGAAGGTAAGTCATGCCTATAATATCAATGTTTACTTTTATCAAAAATTCACATCTTAATGACAAAACATGTTTTACAGAATGTTGGGCAAATTTAACCGACATATTTATAACATTAAATGGTACCTCAGTTTCATTTGGCTGTAAAAACAGCAAATTTATAATTTTGAACTATGGTATTCTGCCGATTGAGTTATGAACAATACCGAAAATTAAGTAACGAACTATAACCAAAACGTGTAAATAATATTTTATATACTAATACAGAATGTTGACTATTCAAATAAGCTAGCTTTGACCTAGTAAATATATGTGGTAACTGTAAAGTTTTATGTGTAAAAATATATTGTGCTACTTTTCAAGACTGCAATAGGCTTGTTATAGTTTATATGAGCTTAATTGAATAAAATCATAGCAGTTCATGCTTTATTTGGTTCAACTAAGCAAGGACCACCGTCCATTCCAGTAGCAAATGTTGAATAGCATGTTAGAAGCATTTTGAATTAAGTTATCGGCAATAATGAAAACTATGGTGTTCTATCTGACAGGTTTTTCATAAACTGGTTTGTACAAGTATACACATCATTTGTCTGTATTTATTTACATTTTCACACAACATTGATTACATTATAATGTAGGTTCCGTTAATAAGATTCAAAAATAGACTTACTTCCACATATCCATTTTATTCAGTTGGAAGTTGTGTTTCTTTGCATTGCATAACTTTGTTTAATAGAATGTTTCTTTTGTTTCTCTTGTTTGTTTCTTGGCTCCTGTTTCCTAAAAATATTATCTTTGTGTGATAAGGTACAATAATCAAAGAGACCGGGCTCAAATATAACTTTTATATGCCTCTTTCAATATCAAATAGTGGTTTCCATTGGCTAGTAGAATGATTGTTTATTGTTGGCTACTATGTTTTGACATCCACTCTCCCGTAATATTTTAATATTTAATACATTTTAAGCTTTAATTGATGCTCTACATTTCAAGGATTTTCTGTATCAAATGTGTAATACACATTACCATTTGTATACTGACACTAATCTCAGATTTCTTCCTTACAAACAGGATTACTGAGAGAAGAAAGGAAAAATGTAAAATAAATTATGTTAGTTATTATCTAAGGAAAATAGCAAGGTACTTTGGGTTCCTCTTTGCCAAGTCCTCGTTTTGCTGTTTCGGTTAGTTATTTAGCTATTTATCTAGTGCGTATTTTAAATACGACATTTTAATATTACACTCAAATATTTAGTATTCTTACATACATGAGTTGGACTTGAAAACATTTTATAACATTCCTCTGGGTTTTGTCTTTATGACAACCTGAACAACAAAGGGTAGATGCTATAATAAATTTTTTCTCTTCTTTATTTATATGCTCCAACTTAAAATATATATTCCGTCATATTTTTTAACTCGCCCTTAGATATTATACTTAACTAGAAATGTATTTCTACTTGAATTACTGTAAAACATTAATGCTTCACATATATGACACCACCATCTATGCCACTTCTTTAGGAGACCTTGTGATAAGGTAGAACAGCTGCTATAGCTTAGTAAATAACAACCTTATGTGATTAGATTTATTTGTAAAGTAGAAATATAAGTACTATTTTGCCACATATGGTGGCGATAGAGGGGAGTAAGTTCTGTTCTAGGTACAAATACCTTTCAATCTGGAAGTTATAATTACCTCTATTATTCTTAAATATATTATTGTGCTGTTAAGAAGTTAATTCTTAGAAATTACTGCTTAATCGTTTGTTTCCACTAATCACTTTATGTATTTGAATCTTAAGCTTCCCAATTAGCCTCAATAAACAAATGTACTACCAAAATTCAAATTATAAAATACCATTAGCATTAATACGTGTATATATTTTGTATTTAAATAACCTGTGATAAGTAATAATAGTGATAATGATAATACAGCTTCTATGTCATTGATGTTTTTATATACTATCGCTTAATTAATGGTGTTAAATTTGAGATTTATTTAAAATTTTGGAAATTTTTTATGTCCTTTTGGAGAAACTGAAACATTTGTGCTGCTGTAAATTTTTACACAGCTTAACAACAAAATCAGTGTCCTATAACATGCTTTTATTTTTCTCTAAGTTTTGTATGTTACAGAATTACTTCGTCTTTCCAAAACACAAGACATTTACTTTTATAAGTATAATTCATTGGTTGTAATGTAAGAGACTTCCTTTTAAATTTTTTTTATTTAACACTTATTTATATTTTCGAGCGCATGGTTGTTAGCTTTATATTTAAATAAATACATTTTACTTTCATATGGTGTAAATAATATGAAATAAATTTCTTGAATCGTTATTTGAAGTAAGAAGCGTTTATCAAATTAGTGCTTACGTATTTATATTTCTAGTCTTTACCTTTAGTTGTGGTTTTGTTGAAAATTCTTAATTCCTATGATAATTTACCACACAAATTTTCTGCAAAATTCAGAAACGTTTCTATAATTTATCTTTTTATGCAGGTGTGGATTGATTTTAACGTTGAAAATAGAAATTACACACTGTGTAATGTTTCATCAAATATTTGAACATTGGATTAAATTATTATGATCCAAATGATTATAACTTTAGAATAAATCACTTTTTACTATTGTTTGTTCTTATTGCAGTTTCTAATCCGATGCATTACAAAAGTAGTGTACCTAAAATATGTCACATTTATATTTCTTTATTATACCTAAAACTTAGGATCATATGGCAATTTTTATCACATAATGCTCGTTACTCAGCTTAAAGACAACCCTGACAGTTAATAACTAATTGTTAGTAAATTATATCGCTTTCATCTTAAACGACTGTTTACAAAGTTTAGGATAATATTTCTTACTGAAGAGCTTCAGTATATTTTAACTCTAAATACATGTACAAAGAATGGTTTACAATAAGAAAACTTAAAATTTGAAAAATGATCCACAGGGTATATGCAAGTATTACAGTATATACCGTTTATTTGGCTAATTATGTTTATAAAGCTATTATATTTCTGTGAAACGTATATTCCATGTATTAGAGATAATATTCATGCTGTGTGAATATATTAAGCATAGTGAAAACAATAAAATGATCATATTTTAATAAAGTTTATAACAAGTGAAAGCCATAAGAGAAAAACAAAACAAAGTCGGTTAAAAAGTTGTCCTATATCATACCTTTAGTTATAGCTCTTGGTATTTCCTATACAGTTTTAATACTTGCTTCCAATGGAATAAACAATTGAAAACTAAATACAATAATAATTGATGATATAGTATTCCTTAGCCAAAGGAAATATTATAATATTAAGGTGTAAAACGCATTTTAATATCCAAAGAAAACCACACCTGAACGTGTTTTTCAACTTTTCATGAACCGGTAATTTCCAAGTGTGATCAAACATTCCCCACAGTTTATATATACATATACACAATGAGAAAAATTCAAATATCAGTTTAGAGCTTAATTATATAAGTATATAAAATACATTTTATAAGCGCTAATATTTAATTGGCAAGGTAAAAAAGAAAAGACGAATTTCCTAACGGGGTGCATTAGGGCGCCTGTAGCATAGTACCTCTCGGCTTCTGTCGATATGACTGCGGAGGTAACGCTAGCGTCGGGCGCCTTGCTAGAACTTGGACGGAATAGTATTTTTATCCTCAACTGCTGGAGAAAGTGCAATTCCTTGAGTTATCCAAAATTTTTAAATAAGAAAAGGTGAACATCTAACATGTTTAAATTGTGAAATTCTTTCTCTTAAAATCAGAGAATTAAATGCAGTATGCATAAGTCAATATACTTCCGGTTAAAATACTGTTGTGTAGAAGTGTAGCAGTTTTATGGTGAACATGGCGTTAATATGTATTATGAAATAAATACATACATGTAATTGTTAGGTTTCCTCTGCAATATTGTAATTTAAACGGAACATCTAAGTAGATACTTTTGTCATCGGACTACCAAAATTGCTATGACATCGCCAAAAATAAAATAGCCATACCTAAACATGAAAATAAAATATGTTAAATAATACAAAGTATAAATGTAAAATATAAACATAACTACGTTTACTTGAGATGTGCAAAAAGTGAATTAATTATGAACATATCTGTGTCATAAAATGGATTTGACAAGGGTGTATTTTGTGTTTGGTGGCGGTGTTATAAGGCTTTTAATGAGTAACATATTGAAAATATCTAAAGGTATGAATGTTTACTTATGCTTAATTTTATAATTTTATTTTTGACCTCCGGATCTGACCGAGTATTGATGCAGATTTGAAAGCGAAGTTCAATATTTACTTTGCTTTATTAAGTGCTCAAGTATATTTATTGTTATTAAAATATCTTAACTGACAAATAATAGACTATTAAGTGTCAAAAGCATACCTAAATAAAAAGAGATAATGACTTCATTCTAAAGCCTAGCATTTAAAAACAACAACATACCTAAATAAAAGAATCAATTGTTTTCGTCTTACATCTCTCCAGTTGGTCAAAATGCTATTTAAGTTTTCTAGCCATCTTGGTCTTAGCAAAGCAAATAAATCAAAAATGATATCACTGAATATATTAGAACCAAGCTACTGAGTATAATACAGAAAAGCTTTTAGAGATATGAAAGTTAAAGTATGTGTTAAAATTACAGATCACTTTGGCTGGGTATTAATGTAAGTAATATGTCTAACGAAGCAACGATTTTATCCTTGACAAAACTACACAACAGATTGGAATCACGTTTAGAAGCTCTAACAAAGTTTTTTTTTTTTTTTTAAATATTCCTGGACATGTCATCAACTATAGTATATTGTAGTACTATCTTGATAAGTTAGGAAATTTAAAACACATATTTAGAATCAAAGTAATTTGTCCAGTAAATTATGAACAATTTCACCACTTTCTTTCAACATTTATAAGGAAAAAGTATATATATTTTAGATGTTTAATCTTAAGGATAAATGTCATTAATGAGTATAAACAGACTTGAAAATAACACGCGAATGTATTATTAGAACTCGGAAGCTTTTAGTATACAACATATCATTGGTTGTCTCTAAAAATCCTAAGCTTCAATCCTCTCCTATGTTATTATTTTTGTATTCATTACAAATTATATAAATGAGTTCCTCTTTTTGTATTGTTAAGCATTACACAGAATAAATAGCACAGGAAGGAGAACAGTTCAAGTAAACAAAATTTCCGAAAACCTTCTTTAGCAAATGTCACATAAGCACAGGGCCATAAACAAAAGAATGTCTAAAATACATATGGCCAATTTCAAAGATCGTAAAATGCAGATACTCGTTTTAAAGCATATAGTACTCAGAGAAAACTATTTTCCACAGGAATATCCTTTGGGGAAAATGATGTGAAGTTAACAGACGAAAATGTACCATTAAAATAAATATACACTAAAATCTATTAGTATGTGTTTGAAACCTATGTATTTGTACTAAATGGATATATTTCCCAGCTTCCTTAAAGCTTTTTGACTGAACGGAATATTACTCATTTTGACAAGCCCATACAATGAGTAATTAAAAGTATCACTATTTTCATTACGAAATTTGCAAATGTTTAGGCAATATAGCTTTATCATCATTAAGGTCAGTTTTCACTTAAAGTTTATATGCTAATGGAAGTACAGTGAAGGAATTCTTTCAAAATTAGGGAGAATTTCATTAAGCATCGCTTTTAATTCTTAATGTTTCCATATATTTTCCAACTCTGAAATAAATAACATTTATATAGAGAGGTTTCTTCCATGGTACCGTTAGACATTTTTCTTCGGTAATATAGCCTTAATTTTTTATTTTGCCATTGTTACATCTTACACGATAAAACAAAATAACAACAATTTATAATATAATTATATTATAATACACAACTTACATTATTAGTACTCACAAGTTCAAGAAGGTTACCTTCACAAGTTGAGCATATTGTTGGTGCTTGTGGTCATTTGCAAATATATGCAGATGTCTTTACTACAACAAATAAATAGAGTAGTGGCCTCTACAGTAGCCAGGAAGATGTTCCATATCTACCCCCAAGTGTTGTTCTAGCCCTACCAGAGGAACTTGCTTTATTCTTTATTTATTTAATCTGGCAACCCCAAGTGGCGTGTAACTCTGCTACTTCTCTAAGATTGCTCCACGTGGACAGTCGCACGGTCAAGAAACCAGTTCTAGCACACGATTTTTAAGAATGGGGTGACGAAGTGACAAAATAAAAACCAAGCACGTTACTCTGGTTTACCCCTTTACTAGTTCCCATCCACTCTTCTACCCCTTGTCGTTGTTATGAATTTCTTAACTCTGGTAATAGTATCTTGCATACATCTCAAGACAATGTGTTATTGTGATACCATCAAAACCATTAACTTTACCTGAGCTCATTTCTGTTGCCGTTATGCCTTTATGTATCATATGCATCTAATTTCAGGCCTTTACCCTAATATTTACTAGCTATTTAAAGAACCAAAATGTGTTTTAAGCGAAGCCAGTTCTAATTTTATGAAACTATATTAGTTCTTCTATTCAAAAACTTCCTTAATTCGAATGTTACATAAATAAAAATTCAGCCACTTTTATATGAGAAGAAAGTTACAAAATAAAGTTAATGACATTTATAGTATCATTTATCACCTCCAACCATCCACACACACACACACACACACACACACACACACACACACACACACACACACACACACAAGCACGCACACTTTTGTCTCATTCACTGGTACCATATTTGTCTTCCAAGCTTTTGGCAATATAGAATCATTTGAATGGAATTTGAAAAATTTCTACTCGTAATTATTTCCAGTAATTAAGTATTTGAAGTGTGCTTGCCCACCTCGGTAGCGTAAATGGTAGCGTGTCTGCCTCACGTCCAAGAGGTCTCGAGATCGAATCTCGGTTAGGGTAAGTTACCTGGATAACGCTTTTTCCGGGGGTTTCCCTTATCCTGATAGACGAATGTCGGGTAACTCTAAGCTCTACGGAACCCGGACTCATTTGAGCATCACTTCACCCATTTCATTCATTGTCCGATATGACTTAACGTTGGAGGACGCAACCTAGAAAAAATGTGCTTCATTGTTGCTAGATTGCAGTACAAACAGTTGCAAAATGATTTGTTTTTTATTTTATTTATTTACCAGAATAATGATATTTAGAATGATAATTTTCTCGCCGTACTACTGAATGAGAAAAATCTTATTCTCAGGAGAATTAGACAAATTCTCACAAATTGACTGTGCAAGTTACAAATGTATAGCAAGAGGTTCCGTAGTGGCTGGGTAACAATCGGATGCAAGCGTGATTTACTTACACTGCAGTGAGTTTGTTATGCTCCGCTAGGTCACCAGCACTGAACAATTCCTCAAGGCTCCGCTTTATCGGCTGTTAATGTCAACTGTCAGTTTCTATTCCAGTGTTCCTTCTGTTTATTCTACAGTTTGCTTCACAGAAGTGAAAGTTTGTTCAAACAAGTTTGTTGTGTGTGATTACCAATTATTGTTGCTTTCTCACTTGTCATCAGTCCACCCAAATGTCTACTAAAATTTCATGTGGCTAATTCATGGCCAATTTGAGGCTCTCTCTAGTATTCCAGTTTAAAAAAGAGATACTATTATATGTTGGTTAATAATTTAGGTCTACAGGATTTCTAAAAGCTTAAAAAGATGCTAAAACATACGAAAGGAACAAAAAATCAAAATGGATACATCCTTTAAATGCTTTTCAAGAAAGTCACTAAGACATGCAACATGAAAACTCTTTAAGCTGCTAAAATTTTAAAGCTGAAACCAAAAGAGTGACTGTCTTTCATGAAGTTGAAGTTTGAGAAATATATTAAGTACAGATGGACACCACTTATAATAAGGTTAGTACTGTAATACTGTATGTTGCTTGTACATGAGTAAGTAACACGGGAGTTTTAGAATGGAGAACTGGCATGTGGCAGACAGCGCGTGGAGCACATAAACACGCGATTCGGGCCGGGTCATAAAACGACCACTGTACAGATAAGGTTAAATAATTACAATCAGTAAACTAAATTAATATTTTAATTTATGTAACTAATATTTTAAAATCTGTAAACACGCACTTATACGTTCTAAAACCTAATTTATAGCTAAAATTCTTCAAAACTTACTCAGTTCATAAATACTAAATATCTTTTAGACAAGGATCCAGGAGGCCGTGTTCGAAATTTAATATTCCGAGTGATACTACATATAAAATTATGTATATAAATAGCGATACAGTGATTTTAAAGAGGGTTAAATATTGAAATTTACACAGAGTTACTTCAGCACAGTTATAGGAATAGAATCAGGTGAGTGGATAAATGTAATAAGTATTAGACAATATTTAATAGTATTAACCTTAACCTAAAAATGGCTGCAGCTGATCACTGCGAGCTAAACAATACCAATGGTTATAATACAGCTAATAATTCATCTAGAAATTTATCATTTTCTAGAAGTTTACAGCCAAACAGAGAGCAAGTTAATTGAAGCCCAGAATGATATGTCAATAAAAGAATATGTCCTAGCAATAGGCCAACTAAACTGATCCCTCAAACATACGTTTTGTATAAAGAATATCAAACAACAGAATATGCACGTATTTAACAAGTAAATGTACAGTAAATGAATTAACCACAAGACACCCTAGATTTATGATAAATAATGTTTAGCTTCAAATGAGGCTCCTTTTGGAAATAAATAAGCGGGTGATTATATCTAATGTCTGTCCAGTGATACCGAATTCTGTTCTCCAAGAAAGGAATCCAGCCTGTTTCTTATAGAGTATATAAAGGCTGGGATTGCTGCTCAAAGATTTTCTCATATCCTAATGGTAATTGAATATGAAGATACAAATTACTGGGTATGCTTTTCAACAGACACACCATTGTGATTTCTGTGTAAACAAGAAGGTCATTTAGCTAGACAGTGTAAACAAAATAGCCAAGCCAAAGCAATAGAACACACTCCTTCACAAGTTCATAATCTAATACTTCCTTCAGAAACTGAATTTCCACCACTTAGCCGCACTTCCAAACCTAACAAATACTTGTACTAGCTGACGATATCGCAGCTGACAAATCAACTAATGATGACAATGGATAGAGTCAACATGAAAAATTCAATGCCATGACCGGGATTTGAACCACGGATCTCCTGGTTTCCGTCCAGTCGCTCTTAACCTTTGAGCTATCATGGCCAACTCACCGTCCTGACATTAAATTCTCCAGTTGACTCATACATTTCCCCGGTAGACCACTAGGGGCTCTCGCATCCGAGATACACCGTTTGTGGCGACTTACTATTGTAAGTACTTAAGTCCCAGGCTTCATCATTTAACTCTTAATATATTAGTTAATTGATGGAAATTAATCATTTCTCCACACTAGCCGTATATAGGCTAAGATATTTAATGGATAGAGTCAACATGAAAAATTCAATGCCATGACCGGGATTTGAACCACGGATCTCCTGGTTTCCGTCCAGTCGCTCTTAACCTTTGAGCTATCATGGCCAACTCACCGTCCTGACATTAAATTCTCCAGTTGACTCATACATTTCCCCGGTAGACCACTAGGGGCTCTCGCATCCGAGATACACCGTTTGTGGCGACTTACTATTGTAAGTACTTAAGTCCCAGGCTTCATCATTTAACTCTTAATATATTAGTTAATTGATGGAAATTAATCATTTCTCCACACTAGCCGTATATAGGCTAAGATATTTAATGGATAGAGTCAACATGAAAAATTCAATGCCATGACCGGGATTTGAACCACGGATCTCCTGGTTTCCGTCCAGTCGCTCTTAACCTTTGAGCTATCATGGCCAACTCACCGTCCTGACATTAAATTCTCCAGTTGACTCATACATTTCCCCGGTAGACCACTAGGGGCTCTCGCATCCGAGATACACCGTTTGTGGCGACTTACTATTGTAAGTACTTAAGTCCCAGGCTTCATCATTTAACTCTTAATATATTAGTTAATTGATGGAAATTAATCATTTCTCCACACTAGCCGTATATAGGCTAAGATATTTAATGGATAGAGTCAACATGAAAAATTCAATGCCATGACCGGGATTTGAACCACGGATCTCCTGGTTTCCGTCCAGTCGCTCTTAACCTTTGAGCTATCATGGCCAACTCACCGTCCTGACATTAAATTCTCCAGTTGACTCATACATTTCCCCGGTAGACCACTAGGGGCTCTCGCATCCGAGATACACCGTTTGTGGCGACTTACTATTGTAAGTACTTAAGTCCCAGGCTTCATCATTTAACTCTTAATATATTAGTTAATTGATGGAAATTAATCATTTCTCCACACTAGCCGTATATAGGCTAAGATATTTAATGGATAGAGTCAACATGAAAAATTCAATGCCATGACCGGGATTTGAACCACGGATCTCCTGGTTTCCGTCCAGTCGCTCTTAACCTTTGAGCTATCATGGCCAACTCACCGTCCTGACATTAAATTCTCCAGTTGACTCATACATTTCCCCGGTAGACCACTAGGGGCTCTCGCATCCGAGAGCCGTGGTTCAAATCCCGGTCATGGCATTGAATTTTTCATGTTGACTCTATCCATTAAATATCTTAGCCTATATACGGCTAGTGTGGAGAAATGATTAATTTCCATCAATTAACTAATATATTAAGAGTTAAATGATGAAGCCTGGGACTTAAGTACTTACAATAGTAAGTCGCCACAAACGGTGTATCTCGGATGCGAGAGCCCCTAGTGGTCTACCGGGGAAATGTATGAGTCAACTGGAGAATTTAATGTCAGGACGGTGAGTTGGCCATGATAGCTCAAAGGTTAAGAGCGACTGGACGGAAACCAGGAGATCCGTGGTTCAAATCCCGGTCATGGCATTGAATTTTTCATGTTGACTCTATCCATTAAATATCTTAGCCTATATACGGCTAGTGTGGAGAAATGATTAATTTCCATCAATTAACTAATATATTAAGAGTTAAATGATGAAGCCTGGGACTTAAGTACTTACAATAGTAAGTCGCCACAAACGGTGTATCTCGGATGCGAGAGCCCCTAGTGGTCTACCGGGGAAATGTATGAGTCAACTGGAGAATTTAATGTCAGGACGGTGAGTTGGCCATGATAGCTCAAAGGTTAAGAGCGACTGGACGGAAACCAGGAGATCCGTGGTTCAAATCCCGGTCATGGCATTGAATTTTTCATGTTGACTCTATCCATTAAATATCTTAGCCTATATACGGCTAGTGTGGAGAAATGATTAATTTCCATCAATTAACTAATATATTAAGAGTTAAATGATGAAGCCTGGGACTTAAGTACTTACAATAGTAAGTCGCCACAAACGGTGTATCTCGGATGCGAGAGCCCCTAGTGGTCTACCGGGGAAATGTATGAGTCAACTGGAGAATTTAATGTCAGGACGGTGAGTTGGCCATGATAGCTCAAAGGTTAAGAGCGACTGGACGGAAACCAGGAGATCCGTGGTTCAAATCCCGGTCATGGCATTGAATTTTTCATGTTGACTCTATCCATTAAATATCTTAGCCTATATACGGCTAGTGTGGAGAAATGATTAATTTCCATCAATTAACTAATATATTAAGAGTTAAATGATGAAGCCTGGGACTTAAGTACTTACAATAGTAAGTCGCCACAAACGGTGTATCTCGGATGCGAGAGCCCCTAGTGGTCTACCGGGGAAATGTATGAGTCAACTGGAGAATTTAATGTCAGGACGGTGAGTTGGCCATGATAGCTCAAAGGTTAAGAGCGACTGGACGGAAACCAGGAGATCCGTGGTTCAAATCCCGGTCATGGCATTGAATTTTTCATGTTGACTCTATCCATTAAATATCTTAGCCTATATACGGCTAGTGTGGAGAAATGATTAATTTCCATCAATTAACTAATATATTAAGAGTTAAATGATGAAGCCTGGGACTTAAGTACTTACAATAGTAAGTCGCCACAAACGGTGTATCTCGGATGCGAGAGCCCCTAGTGGTCTACCGGGGAAATGTATGAGTCAACTGGAGAATTTAATGTCAGGACGGTGAGTTGGCCATGATAGCTCAAAGGTTAAGAGCGACTGGACGGAAACCAGGAGATCCGTGGTTCAAATCCCGGTCATGGCATTGAATTTTTCATGTTGACTCTATCCATTAAATATCTTAGCCTATATACGGCTAGTGTGGAGAAATGATTAATTTCCATCAATTAACTAATATATTAAGAGTTAAATGATGAAGCCTGGGACTTAAGTACTTACAATAGTAAGTCGCCACAAACGGTGTATCTCGGATGCGAGAGCCCCTAGTGGTCTACCGGGGAAATGTATGAGTCAACTGGAGAATTTAATGTCAGGACGGTGAGTTGGCCATGATAGCTCAAAGGTTAAGAGCGACTGGACGGAAACCAGGAGATCCGTGGTTCAAATCCCGGTCATGGCATTGAATTTTTCATGTTGACTCTATCCATTAAATATCTTAGCCTATATACGGCTAGTGTGGAGAAATGATTAATTTCCATCAATTAACTAATATATTAAGAGTTAAATGATGAAGCCTGGGACTTAAGTACTTTCAATAGTAAGTCGCCACAAACGGTGTATCTCGGATGCGAGAGCCCCTAGTGGTCTACCGGGGAAATGTATGAGTCAACTGGAGAATTTAATGTCAGGACGGTGAGTTGGCCATGATAGCTCTAAGGTTAAGAGCGACTGGACGGAAACCAGGAGATCCGTGGTTCAAATTCCGGTCATGGCATTGAATTTTTCATGTTGACTCTATCCATTAAATATCTTAGCCTATATACGGCTAGTGTGGAGAAATGATTAATTTCCATCAATTAACTAATATATTAAGAGTTAAATGATGAAGCCTGGGACTTAAGTACTTACAATAGTAAGTCGCCACAAACGGTGTATCTCGGATGCGAGAGCCCCTAGTGGTCTACCGGGGAAATGTATGAGTCAACTGGAGAATTTAATGTCAGGACGGTGAGTTGGCCATGATAGCTCTAAGGTTAAGAGCGACTGGACGGAAACCAGGAGATCCGTGGTTCAAATTCCGGTCATGGCATTGAATTTTTCATGTTGACTCTATCCATTAAATATCTTAGCCTATATACGGCTAGTGTGGAGAAATGATTAATTTCCATCAATTAACTAATATATTAAGAGTTAAATGATGAAGCCTGGGACTTAAGTACTTACAATAGTAAGTCGCCACAAACGGTGTATCTCGGATGCGAGAGCCCCTAGTGGTCTACCGGGGAAATGTATGAGTCAACTGGAGAATTTAATGTCAGGACGGTGAGTTGGCCATGATAGCTCAAAGGTTAAGAGCGACTGGACGGAAACCAGGAGATCCGTGGTTCAAATCCCGGTCATGGCATTGAATTTTTCATGTTGACTCTATCCATTAAATATCTTAGCCTATATACGGCTAGTGTGGAGAAATGATTAATTTCCATCAATTAACTAATATAATGATGACAAACCTCAAGATTTTGAAG
This sequence comes from Mantis religiosa, assembly GCA_030765055.1. NCBI lineage: Eukaryota > Metazoa > Arthropoda > Insecta > Mantodea > Mantidae > Mantis > Mantis religiosa. The sequence continues at coordinate 62,850,090 of CM060956.1, read as the reverse complement.
AAAATAACTTGAATCTACCAATATATTTATCCCGAAAAGTGGCATATGACAATAGCAACAGAGGACGTTTTAGAATAAGTTCACATTTCCACTAATCAAAAACTAAACATTGACAAACAGAAAAAAGGTTGCAAAAGATAAATTTCTGAACCAACAACCTATAAGGCGACTGACTCCAATGAACATCCCAATCATTACACTGAAAGTGTTTCTTTTATAGTATATGAAGGGTCCTTAGAGGGTAAAACATCTAAAAGAAAGACAGAAAATAATACAGGTAAACTTCCTGTCAAAAAAGTCAAAAGTAGTATGTACGAAATCCTTTCACCAATAAAGAAAGTAATAGAAGAAGCACCACAAGATTATGCATTAAACTATATAGAGCTTTTAAGCTTCTATGAGAATGCCACTGAAAATAGAAACATTATAAAATTGCAGAAAAGTATGATATTAGTTTAGACATACTAATTGAAACTTTGAGAAGAGTTAGACATCTCACAAACCAAAGTTTAAAGAACAAAACCACACCAATGGAAAAAAAAAAAAAAAAATATTGCTCGCTGTCCTAAGAAGACAAAGAAATACTGTTGACGTGGAAGCCATCTCACCAAGAAATAGCCGGAAATGAAAAGGCCGATGAAGTTGCTATATAAGCAACAAAACAACCACCTAGAGAGGCCTCCACACTGTGAACCATGCAACCAACCATTATCAGTAAATATATTATAAACGAATGTGCCCGTCACTCAACCTATAGGACGCTTCATAAAAGTCCTACAGATCTTCATGCCCTTTTAGATGAACCGAAGAGTCTACAGTCACTGTATTTATTTCTAAAAGACTGTAAATTAGCTTCTTCAATATAAAAATCTATTCAGTGTTACCTGGTTTCGGTGTATTCTGTGAAGAGAGAATAACTGTAATTAATAAATAATACATAACAAGTATGAACATAGTGCTGTGCAATATCGATTCTTCAGTTCTTTATGAATGTATAGTTTACGTGAACTTATATGTTTATACTGTACGGTAGTCTAATAGTTCCTAAAATGTTAATTGTACTGGCCAACTATATATAAAATTTGTTTTACCAGCTTATCGTTGGAGCTATAAGACCATTGTTGTTAGGCGACATTAAATAAATTTATCTTAAAAATATCTAATGGTTTGTAGTTTTATTTCATTCAGCTGTTATAATAAAAGTATTCCAGGCTGTTGAAACGCTAAACAGATTATCTCAGAATAAATAACTGAGAATATTTTAAATGGGTGATCTTTCAAAACTGGATGTTAAAATATATGTATACAGTTCGAAATTTCAAAGACAAATGACTGAATGTGAGGGAAACGTAAAATATGAATTTCTAATTTGTTATTTTTGTTTAAATTAAATTAAAATTAAATTGTAGTGTTATAGTGGGAGGTCTTAAAGTCATCGGCTAGTAATGTAGGCTTGCATGAACTGTGTCAGGAAAGTTCTAATGAGGCAATGGGCAGTAAGGACATAGGATGTTTTAGAGAAAATAAATAGGTGGAATTTTTAGAAAAAAAATTATAAAAACATAAGTTCATAGAAAAAAAGAGGGAGAAACCGGTACATTCTTTGAGAATGTATAAATATCATCATTATCATCATCATAATCATCATAATCATCATTCGTTATCTTGCAGCCTGCTTCACCATTACTTCAGTCAACACTTATCGGTATATTTCCTCACTCTTTTTTTCTTTTCGTCCATGATTCACTTCCGCTTTTTAAAATTGGTGTGTTCTATTGCCTTAAATAATTTTAATTATTTCTCTCGGCTTTTTATGTCTTGTGTTCTTTGCACTAAGCAAGAATTGTTTGAAATATATTAAGTATATTATTTATATGATTTCTCTTTCATAGCTTATATCACATCCAGAATTTAACATGAGGCATTTACTCAATTTTAATCTCATTTACTGTAGTCTTTAGTAGACACATGCTATTTGAGAGTTAAAAATAATTTGGAGGAGGGTAAAATACCCAGAGAAATGTAAAGGATTGTTCGGGCCTGAATAAGAATAAGCAAAAAGATTGAGGTTATTGTTTGAGTTATTGCGTACTGTTTCTAATATGAGTACCACAGTAGTTATATTGTGGACAGCTAAGATACGGGGATAGATTGGGAAACAATTGAATTAATATAGGGGAGAAGTTCAAATGATAGTTTGAGGCAATATTCGGTACTTCTGTGAGAACATTTAGACCGCACCATTGCCGTAGTAATAATAATCTGGGAAGAATGAGTCCAGAATTCAGAAGTTACAACTCCATAAATTTGTCTAACCAGTAATTGATATGTTTTGTATATTTTAGTTGAAACGAAACAGGTATGTAAACCACTTTTAAAGTAAATGAAAGTGAGTACGAATGCTCTAGTTTGTGGCTCCTTGTGTGTTTGCTCTATTCTTCTTTTATGCAACGAGAACTTAGTAGATCATAGTGTACACGGGAACAACATAACACACAGATCAATTATTTACCGCCCATTAAATGTATAACCATTGAAAACATAATACTCCAAAGCTAGTGGTGGGCGTTGAGTTTATCATCAAGAAACGTAATAAGTTGGGTCAGATTATTACTCAATGAATTCTACCTGGTGGGTCTTTCTTGACACCTTCTTTCTAGGAAACAACTCTAGCGTTCTCATTCTTATGCAGCTGCAAAGCTAGATTTCTTCCTTCCTCTGAACATGGCCAGGCCAAAAGCTATCATGCAGACAAGCTTTACACAGAGAGAAAGTATAGTTGTAGTATTTATTATGAATTTAATATTACATTAATTGCCAGTCACATAGTTAAAATTCTCATATTGTCTTGTTAATTCACATAAATACAAGAAAAGTGCTCTGAATCACACATCACACAAGTGCTCAATTACCAACTCTGTTTCAACAATATTCCACAAATACCACATTCATTGGTCCAAATGAGCTAGCTCTCAACGTCTTTAACAAACATGCGTTTCCATTAAGTAAATACTCAAACTTGGTCAGTTTTGGCAGTTTACAATCAAACTCGAAGATTCTATCATTCGTCCCTAACACCTCCACCTGCAAGCATGCTGCCAGAATATACGGCCAGTCTCCCTGTTCCCCGCATAATGGACAGATTCTGCTATCTGCATCGTCAACAATTTGTCGGACTTTTCATCTTCCCAACAGGCTGCTGTTCCTATCCTCTGTCAGTTTTTATTTCGTTTTGTTGCTTGATCCAGTAATGATTTCCAATGATTTCTTTCCGGTGGTGTACTGCTGTTTTCATCACGAGATGGCTTATATATGTAAGAAAAAATGTTAGGTAAACGAGATAACAGAATTAAACATGATCCGTATTTGGGGTCTCATAATTCAGAATAGGAAACCTTAGTAAACAATACAAAGTAGCCTGCTTGGAATAGTCTGTGAAAGAATAAAACTCTTTAGTATTAACTAACCAATTGGCAAATTGTTCTTATATAAACAATATATCCTACTATAATGAATAATTTTGAATGTGATATAATTATTGCTGACATTTTATACGAAAAACACAGAGTATTACGGGATAACATACATATATGTTACACTCGTGTAATACATCATTTTCTTGAATACTGGATTTAGTTAGAAGGAAAACTGGACACAGAAAGAAAGCAGAAGATAAATTGGGTGTACAGCTGTGTGAGTTTAGAGAAGTAAAAGGTACAAAATAAACCCCAGACATGGGTTATTCGACAAATGATATAGAAATTTTGTGAGAAAGGGAAAATCTGCATTTCACTGTCTTTTGGCATTTAATATGTATTTATGTTGATTGAAAGCCCTTTTAGGACCTGGAGAGATATTTTACAACGAAAAAATGATTAATTAGGGTAACTAAAGGCAAAATAAAGCTAAAACTACATTTAATTGCAGCACTAAAGACAAAGATATAGACTATCCATGCATAGTTTAATGTGGCTCTTCAGAAACTGCAAATGAAATAGGGGCTAATGAAACAATATTCTGTAAAACCAATCCAGTACATACCTAAGGAGAGGTACAAACATGCTCACGGAAGTATAAAAAGAGCTGGGTAGAAAATCTAAGGATTATGGATTAAAGGTGAATGAATAAAAACGAAATATATGAGTAACATATAAGGAACATAAGAATGTAAGATTTAAAACGTAGTAGTTGGGGCGAAAAAATGTGAAGAAGTGTTCCAATTTAGGTACTTTGGTGCTGTTGTTAAATGAGCCTGTATAAAGAAAAACATAAAAAGGTAATTGGAGCATTTTTTGGAAATTTAAAACTGATTGAGAATCAGATTAGAGCATTTTTAACATTTACTTGTATAATTTATAAAACGCCTATAAGGTCAGCAATAAATAATATTGTTACAAAGATGGATTACAGCAACTAATTTTGGTACCTGATGATATTTTGGGCTTTAAAGTTGGAAATGGAATAGGAAGAGAATAATACATATGTAATGTACTATATATTATGTACATACATATTATATAAAACGAATTGCAAGAATAACATATGATAATATTTTTAAGATAGAAAAAGTAAGATGGCTAGAACATATGCAGCAAATATAAAGTAAGAATGCTTAAAGCAAGTCCAGAGGGACAAAAGGAAAAGAAAATACAGTTCCAAATGAAGCAATAACAGGTCCATGGAAGTTTGATTTCAGGATGAAATGTAAGGCAGAAAATAGACAATAGAGATGAATAGGGCAGAAGGCCAAGAACTGTAGAGTCAGAGGATTAGGAGGAGGAGAAGGAGGAGCAAGAGAAAAGTAACAAAAACAGGAGGAAGGAGTAGAAAAAATGTATGTGCTGACTGGTTTCAGCCATTCGGTCCCTTTCAAAATAATCTTCCAGAAACAAAAGTCATAATAAGAATATGAAATATAAAAAGAATTAACAAACTTGCTCCATAGAAAATAAAAATAATAAATCAAAGTGTATCTGTACATTATGAATTCAACGACAATGTAGAAATCTAATTCTAGAACAAACATAGAGTATGAGTACAATGATTCAAAATAATGGAAGAGGTATAGCTAGAAAATGCAAATTAAAACATGCTAGAATGCTTTTAAGTGGCAAGATGAAAACGATACCAAAATTAGGTTAAGTACATGATTTTCTGGACGAATAGGTAAAGAAAAATTACTTTCAGTAAATGAGTGTCTGTTTTATATTTGAATCTTTTAATATGCTCAGGTTTAGATGCAGTCTTCTACAGGAAAATTTGCACATTTTTAAGGGCTGTTTGACTGGCGTATATAACTATAGTTAGTAATAAACCGATTATTCTAGATAATTGAAACACATTTTATGAAGTTTTGTTACAAAATTATTATTCTATTTTGTATTAATGGATGTGCATAGTTTCACATCTCCTGAGATATCACTTTTGTAGTTGATTGGATTTTAAGTCTTACTGTAGACAGTAAAATAGAATTACAATATTTATTTATAGGTATTTGCTAAATGAGCTCTCCCGCCTGAAAAATATTTACACCAGCAAAATTACAACTTTTTCAACATTTATTAAATGAGTATTAGCAGTCAATATCATAACGATGACTTCAGAGCTATTCATTTGTATGGAGAATAACAGTTTTTAACAGAAGTTTCTCTGTGCTTCAGCAAGATTAGAAGAGAAAATACGAGTACAATGTCTTACATTAGATATTTCTTAAACCACACCTCTAATCTATTATTCGTTTTCCAAATTTTCTAAAATTAACTGTTTGATACTTTGGAAACTAAGCTCCACAAACAGTTATAAATATCATCTACACATATTTCCAAGTTTGATAACATTTTGCAGCACAGGCCTTTTCCATTATAATTGCAGAAGTCTGTGTTGCTAATATAAACAAATACAATGAAATGCTAACTGGACAAAATAACGATGATAAAGCTAACCAGTTTCTATTTCTCATAGCAAAACAACAAATGCCCAGGGACAGAAGACCTCAACATAGAAGTTAGTTCCGTGTGCTGAAGTTTCAGTGCCTGTATTCCACAGGGACAGTGTGACTTGGAGATGTGCCATTGTGGTGCGGCAGTTTACATACCAAGAGCAGATTTCAGCTACTGCCGTACCACGACATGTTCATTAGACTCTGTGCATTTCTTGCTGGCCGGGCTTCTTACAAGGACAACCTGTTCATCTACTTGTCTCATTGAACATCACACACCTCAAAAATACAAGATCACAATAATTTACTCATTTTTTACCATAAGACGAAGAAAATTGTTTTTATACACACCCTGTAAAGAACTCTTTATCAGAATGTTAACACGCGTTAGCGGTGATCTATCTTAGCAACTTCAAAAGGGTTTCAAACAAAATACTTGGTTATAAAAAAAGTTACGTTGGCTTGTATTTCTGAATCATATATTTGATGTCAGTATTTTCTTTTAAGTACAAAATAGATTTAATGTCGAATATCTGAACCACAATAAGACAGCTTTTAACATATTTGAGTCTTCATGAAAATAAATTGGTAAACTTTTTTTCACAAAAGAAGCAATTCTTGCCTTACGTCATCTTGAAATCCAATATTCCTCATACTGCTACCAAGAGTATACTAGCAGCTGTTCCGATTAAACGTTTTTTGGTATAGATTGAAATTTTCTTGAAATGTTTATTACATATTCTTACTCACAAGCCTGTTTTTGAGAAACGAGCGCTAAGAATAAGCACTGCTATGTACATCCGCATCTCATAATGCTAACGGTCAACCTTTCCTAAGAGTCGGTACGCTTTATAGCATAGGGTTCATGCGCTGTAAGAATGTCAGCAAATGTACTTGATCATGCCTTTTATACTTTTGGGCTGATTTAATTACACTTATCTATTTGTAGTATTTAATATAATTTAAAGAATGTTTACTAACAGCTACTGCATACATATCGTACCTAAAAGCTTTGATGGACTCGTTGAGTATTGAGATCGTCCAGTATTTTGCGTTCCTGACACATAAATATCCACAAATTTTCCTTATTAATTTGCATACTTGTAAAGATTTTCTTAAAAAGAACAAATTGTTTTAAATCCTGTTTGTCCAATGGTTGCAAAACGTGCTGGAAATTTGGTGTATATTTCTAATGAATTTTGTTTATGTACGAGAGCTGTTCAATAAAGAATGATCATAATTTTTTTACAGTCATCCTGAGAGCAAACAGCAAAGCTCAGTGTAGAAATATACTTCATCACGAACCCCCAAATAAGCAAAAGTGGCTGCTTCTGCTAGGAAAGTTATGGTCATCTCATTCTTTGATATTCATGGAATGGTTTATCAGCTTCTTATACCTGCACACACATCAGTAACTGGACAATACTGAACACATTTCAAGTCCATATCAGGCCCAAAATACCACATTTCCATGAAGCAGGCTGGATGCTGCACCACGATAATGCGCGGCCGCATATTGCTAATGTTGTTGCTGAATATCTTGCAAAAATCAACGTGAATTGCATCCCTCACCCTCCCTGTAGTCCGGATTTAGCCCCATGTGACTTTTTTCTATTCCCTAACTTGAAGAAACATCTTTTGGGAGGCATTATCCATCATCAGAAGCAATGGTGAAGGCTCCTAAGGAGATTTTGAAGGATCTCTCAAAAAAGTATGTCTTTGAAGACTGGCAGAAACGCTGGGACAAGTGAAACGCATTCAGGGGAGACTATTTTGAGAAGGGCCATCAAAATTATGAGGATGAGTAAAGGTAGGTTGCCAAAAAAAAGTGTGATCATTCTTTATTGAACAGCCCTCGTAATATCAATCAAGTTATGAACCTGAAGTAAATTCGAAATAACTCACGCTCTAGCTTTCGGTGCTTTTACGCTTTCCTAGAACGTCTTTTACCCTGGCATAATCCTGATATTCCTGTGAGTAAATGAACATTTGGTACCAATTTAATGGTAATAAACGAAATTTAGGCAGAGCATAAATGCATGAAAGTGCAAGGGATTAATTTCCCAGGACTTTTGTGAGCGGAAATAATCAAAGTTACGGTGACCTAAGATAGGCCTTCTAATCAAGTGACCTACAAAGCAGAAGATTAAGGTGAATGAGCAAGTGGTACTTGAAACATCAGCCCTGCATTCCACATAAAACATTTGACGGACAACTTCCGCGGTCTCTTACCGGCTCGGAACTATGATATAATGGTAATTAATTTGAAGTAAATAGTATTATTCAAGTATAAAAACTTATTTTCTATACTATAGTATTGTTTCATTTGTATATCTAACTTTTACAATTTTCGGTCATAACAGGCTTTGATCTCGATAATTGAAATGAATGAAGTGATACTCAAATAAGCCTATGGTCCATAGAGTTGGAATTACTTGGCATTCATATTTCCGGATAAGGAAACCCCTGATATAACCTTAACCAGATAAATCACTCTGACTGAGATTTGAACTCGGGATCACTTAAATGTGGGGTACAAGACTACCTCGCTCCTTAAAGGCGATCAGTAATAATGCTCTGCAATACTGCTCGCGAACTGTTATATAGGTTTACTTTATTAAAGTTTGTTATATCAGTTATTTTATTTTCTGTACCAAAGAGAAGCTATTATATTCAATTCAAAATATCGATACTCGATCAGCGGAAATCCACGTTTGAGACACTTGAACCAACAAAAAAAGAAAAGATATCCCTATATGTATGTAAATTGAGTTTTTTATGGAGCCTCTTTAACTGTTGTGACTCTGAGCATTCCCATCTTTTTATCAGGCTTGAGGTTCCTTAACGTACAGTTAATCTACAACACGTGACCACCGGGCTTATTTCCCTTCCCAAGGGAAAATTTGTAAATGTGTAAAAATGACGTTTTTTGTAATTTACGCCCTCCAACATTTAGTCATATCGGACGATGAATGTAATGGGTGAAATGATGCTCCAATGAGTCCGGGGTCCATGGAGCTTAGAGTTACCCGAAAGTAGTATTTTTTAAGGATGAGGGAAAACCCCGGGAAGAAAACCTTATCCAGATAACTCACCCTGACCGAGATTCGAACTCGGGACCTCTTGAACGTGAGGCAGACACGCAACCATTTGCGCTACACAGGCGGGCATGTGTGCGTGTGTGTGTGTGTTTGAACAGCATAACTTCAGAACAAATAGTCTTAATTTAAAAGTTGATTTTTAAATTTTGCATATTCCTAAGATGCGACACATACTTGTCAGTAAATAAATTTAAAAAAATCCAAAATATATATGGAGGGAGTAGAATTCTCTTTTCATAAAAGTGTCTGGTTAAGACATCAATGTTTGAATTTTCTGCCAATAGCGGGTGATATCTCTACATTCTGAATAATTTTGTAGAACTGTTAAACGGTGAGGATCTCTACAACATATGTACGTGTAATAAAATGTATATTTATGTCAATAGTATTTCTTTGGAATTAATCATTGCCAAAATACTTCTTGTTATTTGTTTGAATTTTTCAATAATTAAAAGTTTCTCAAATGGAAAACCGTTAGATCCTGTTTACTCGTTCTGAAAATTCAAATAAATTACCAGCTCTCAAACATTTGACTGTCACATCAGATATTGTATCCAACCCTCTCTATTACCGTACATAAAAGAAAATATGTAATTATAGCGCTTCTACAAATATTTTATCGATTAAGGTAGTTTATTGAAGTTTGGATGGAGAAAATCGTGTAAATTATATCACATTTTTACCATTAAATAGACTTATACATTCAAACTGAAACATTTCCCGCCCAGCAAGAAGTAGAAGACGCGACCTCTGAGATAAGAGGCTAGAACGCTGAGTACTCGTTCACATAGTTCATCTACCAATCCTTTCACAATACTTTACCTTAGCTACGCAATAGTAAAACTGTAAAGTACTTCTAGTAACTTCCAATGTGAAGTAAATAAAATATAATGGTCCAGTTGAAGCCAAAAAGGAGGTGTTACTTCTGTATTGCTTATATTTAGCCGATAGAAGAAATATCGTGTTCCACTCAACATTTTGATACTGAGATTAAAACGGAAGCACACATTGAGTTTCACTCAAAGAGAAAATAAACTTTTACAGAAATATATGTGTGTGCGTGCATGTGTGTGCCTAACTGCGTACTTGTCTGACATTGTCACTCTGACTGCCTGTAAAGCAATCTGAAATTTTGTAGTTTTTGTAGAACGTAATTTTAGCGTATCAGGGAAAGTTGAACAATTATGTGCTAAGCCCAATCTCTGCGAATGTGTAAAGCCAGGAAAAAGTCGGCTATAAAACAAATGACAATTTTTTTTTTCACAGTTTCCAGGAATTCATGCCGCATATTCCATTTCGTCCGCTTGTGTAGCGTGGCAGCGTGGCAGCATGTCTGCTTCACGTTCAATGGGTCCTAAGTTCGAAATGTCGATTATGGTGAGTTATCTGGACAAAGGTTTTTGCGGGGTTTTCCCTTATCCTGAAATATGAATGTCAGATAATTCTAAGCTCTATGCACTCTGGGCTCATTTGAGCATCATTTCAATTATCGTCCGATAAGATAGGATAGATGGGATAGATCATTACAGAGGGGATTCGGCACTGCAAACAGTCTTGATCTATTATGCCTATGTCCCAGGTGGATCATTCCTGGGAGGAAGGATGAGGCCTAAGGAGACAGAGGGCAGCCGACCAAGGAGTTAGACAATGCAGAGGGAATTGACCATTTGGAAACTCCCCGGCATGACAGTACATCCGGGTATCTCACCCACCGTGGTCCTGAAATGGGCTCTAAGCCGGCCCGGAGACCGTTCTACCGGAGGAGGTGTTTTCCAGGAGCATATCATCCTGTCATGCAGCGCCGGGATTCTTACCAGACAAGAGATGATGTGAAATGATAATGCAGATGAAATGGAGGGAGAGGAAATTCTGGGGACATGATTAACCTACCCAGCATTCGCCTGCCGACCCGGGAAAACCCTCGACAAAACCCATGGAGCCCGCCTCGGTAGCGTGGGGGTAGCATGTCTGCCTCATGTTCAAGAGGTCCCGAGTTCGAATCTCGGTCAGGGTGAGATACCTGGATAAGGTTTTTTTCCGGGGTTTCCCTTATCCTGAAAGGCGAATGTCGGGTAACTCTAAACTCTATGGACCCTGGGCTCATTTGAGCATCATTTCACCCATTACATTCATCGTCCGATATGACTTAACGTTGGAGGACATAAATTACAAAAAAAAAAACAACAGTTAGGCGGGCCACCAGAATCGAACTCGGACCTTCCGAATGCGGGCCACAGGCGAAACCACCTGTGCCATCATGTTAGGCCATCGTCCGATGTGACTTAACGTTGGAATTAATTGAAAAAAGAAGAAGCTGTATATTTAAAGTTGCCTAAGTATGCAATGAAATCTGATATTGAACCCTTGCAACACTTCTTCTTCTTATTCTCCTACTCCATTATATTTGTCTGACCATTAAACACCTGAACACGTTTCTGACCTGTTATATAAAGTAGCAATTTGCTGCATGTGTTGGAACTTTAAATTGTAAAGGCACGAACAAATATTGGAAACATTAAACTCTTAAAATAAGGGTGTTTATACTTCTAGGGCTTTACAGAGTGCCATCCAAAACCCTAATAAGTTGCTCATTCACATGTGTGTGTGTGTGTGTGTGTGTGTGTGTGTGTGTGTGTGTGTGTGTGTGTGTGTGTGTGTGTGTAAAATTATGAACATATGTACCCACTTTTGTAGTCCTTTATGGTGTAAAGCTAATTTTAGTCTGTTTTGTTAGTTTATGTGTTAAAATTCGGCGGTGGGAAATGGTGATTTTTTTCAGAGCATAAAAATCCGTGAAATAGTTCCCTCAGAAAAGAAGTAAAGTAGGTCGTTCCGTGTCGCAGATTTACTGCACATAAAGAATGTCTGAAGTCTAATAAAGAGGTGACTAAGCAAACTTAATGGGTCTTTCATATCCATTATAGAAAGGGACCCTGAAAACCACAGCAATCAAAGGGTATCCATAACTAAAAATTCATTCTACTTCGTTATGTGCCCATTTATAAAATGTAGTTCTGCATATTATCCTTTCAATCAGAAATGCAAATCAATTATAATAAAACTTGATAGTTAGATTGGCATCTTTAACAGAATTTGAACCCGCCAAACATTTCCCTGAGAACTATATGATCATCAAAGTATTTTCCTGCTTACTAATTCTTAAAGTTACTAATTAAAAACTACTATAAAATTATTTTTCAAGCTTCATTACTTCAGACATTTCAGTAGGAGAATATTTAAAGACTTGTACGACTTTTCTTATTATCTGCTGAGTACTAACTCAGATGCGTTTGGTATTTGTTGTTGTAATTTTACGTCCTCCAACGTTAAGTCATATCGGGCGGTGAATGAAGTGGGTGAAATGATGTTCAAATGTGTCCAGGGTCCATGGAGTTTAGAACTACCCGTCATTCGTCTTTAAGGATAAGGGAAAACCAAAGAAAAAGCCTTATCCAGGTAGCTCACCCTGACCAAGATTCAAACTCCGGCCCTCTACAACGCGAAGCAGACACGCTGCCATCTACGCTACCGAGGCGGGCTACGTTTGGTATGCTGAAATAATTTATCTCTTAATGTCAGTTATGGTCGTCATCTGAAAAATGTATGTAGATCTAAACTGATATAATTGCAATTACTAAAGTCCGGAGGCTTGTGCGTTTTGTTATAGGTATACTGCACAATCTTATAGCTCGCACATGTAAACAACTGTAGTAGGTACATAATGACCTTGACAGCCACTTCAGTGCGGGATGAAAGACAACAATCGCGCTACACTACGTACAACTTGACCTTGCGTCTGCATACACTTGAAAGGCAATGCTTCACTACGTTACCTTATTTTCGGAAGTTTACTTGTAGTGGCAGTTATTTGCACATTTGATGGTCATCATGCATACTCGCGTATAGGTACCTAACTTCTATTGCATCGATCGACACCCGTCCGAACTTTAGTAATTACACGTACAAAGTTACTTTCCCTATTAAATAAATTTAATTTTCTTTCGTTCAGAAAACAAATTATCATTGGTTTTGAAAACAAATATATTATAAGAGAGAGGGGTGGTGAGAAAGGAAGAAAAGCTAGAGAAGGCGAAAGTTTGATAGAGAGAACATTCACAGAACGAACATTCGGAGAGATAAGTAGAAAATGTATCTCGCCACCTGATATTAACATGACAGCTCTTATTTGTTCTCCCGCTACCAGCGAAGTCGGTCTGTGATTAAGGCTTCTTAATGTGCAAAACAAAGTACCAATCGAAATTCATCATTAGATCTGCCAGATCTACAGATGGTGCATGGCTCCACGACAATGCTCATCCACATAAGGCTCGTTGCAGAGCAAATGTTGTGCTGGGGTACGGCTGGGAGCTGTTTGATCATCCCCCATACAGTACTGATCTTGCTCCCAGCGATTACCGTCTCTACTTGCTCTTTAAGAAATTCATGTCCTGCAGTCAGTGTTTAATTTAAAACGTTTTCCCGCCGAAACCATTCTCATCTTCTCCATAAAACATAAAACCTACTCTACCTCAAAATAAAAAAAAATTTGTTGATCTGTTGCTACGTTTCTCAAACTGGATTTTTCATATTTAGCCAACGAGGGCATGTTTTTAACTACAAAATGCTTTTTTTTAAGTATTTTCGTCATTAAACTAGGAATTTAAAAAAGTTTATAAATTGATAAAAGTGATAACGCTTCTCGATGCCCTCCCTAGATTTGCCTCTTTGATGATTGTACTTTTGGCTGCCGTAGTGGTAAACTATGGGAGTTTTTTCCAGGGTATGTGTAGGTAGTTGTAAGCATAGAGAATATAAATTAAATGGACTAATACATTTTATTGTTTGAAGCCACTTGGTGAATCTTAGAATAAATAGAATTAGAAATCTTAGCATAAGAAACCGTAACTTATATCTTAAGTCGTATCAATTAATTTTACGGTTAAAATACGAGGGCTATTCAATAAAGAATAATCATAATTTTTTACGTCATAACTTTTCGCACTAAAATTCAATCTTATTATATTCTGTTAGATTAATGTGAAACAAACACGTCGTAGTAGTTTCATTGTTGGTACTCCTGGTTCCCGCCTGTGAGAACCAGGTAAGTTCAGACATGTTCAGTATCACCTACCGCTGCAATGGAGGTAACATGCAGTTAAAGTTGATGTTAGAGGAAGAACCGGAGTTTCTTTCAAAGTTAATCACTGCAGATGAAACTTGGCTACATCATTTTGATCCTGAGAGCAAACAGCAAAGCTCAGTGTGGAAATCTCCTTCATCATCAACCTCCTAAAAACAAAAGTGGCTGCTTCTGCTGAGAAGGTTATAGTAATCTCATTCTTTGATATTCATGGAATGGTTTATCAGCATGTTGTACCTGCACACACATCAGTAACTGAACAATACTACAGGGATGTCCTGAAAACATTACAAGTACATATCAGGCGCAAAAGACCACATTTCCGTAAAGCAGGCTGGATGCTGCACCACGATAATGCGCGGACGCATATTGCCAATGTTGTTGCTGAATATCTTGCAAAAATCAACATGAAGTGCGTCCTTAAAACTGCCTATAGTCGGATTTAGCCCATGTTACTTTTTTCTATTCCCTAACTTGAAGAAACGCCTACTTGGGAGGCATTATCCATCATCAGAAGCAGTGGTGAAGGCTGCGGAGGCGATTTTGAAGGATCTCTCAAAAACTCTTTGAAGACTGGCAGAAACGTCGGGACAAGTGCATCACATTCAGGGGAGACTATTTTGAGAAGGACCATCAAAATTATGAGCATGCGTAAAAGTACATTGTCATAAAAAAGTGATCATTCTTTATTGAACAGCCCTCGTTACTGTTTCTTTAATAACAATGAGAAGATGAAGTTGTCGGGAGTCATAATCGCCGGTGACCGCATAGTATGTGTAACCGGAGGGTGGTCTCAAGGCGCTACGGCCTACCTATAGCTAACACCGAGCGGGATGGCTCAGGCGGTTTCATCTGTGGTCCGCATTTGGGAGGACCATGTTCGATTCTCGTGGCCGGTCTACCTGACCCATTGGGATTTTCGTTTTTCTTCCGGGTCGCCAGGCGAATGCTGGGTAGGTTAATTACACCCTCCGAATTTCCTGTCCGTCCATTTCATCTCCATTGTCATTCTACATTACCTCTCATTAGGTGGTCTCTTTCAGAGTAGAAGTGTCGGTGGATGTCTTGGTGTTGCATGGTAGGATGATATGCTCTTGGTAAAATTTCCTTCTTCGGTTGGACGATCTCCGGTCTCCAAACCCGGTATTTGGGGCCGTTTGCAGACCACAGTAGGATGGGGTGCCGGTTGTACTGGACTCCCGGGTAGTTTCGAACTTTTAAATTATAGGGAACCTCCCTCTGTACTGTCGTGACTCTTTGGGACGCCCACCCTCTGTCTCCTCTCGCTTCATCCTTCCTCCCAGCAATGCCCCACTTGGGGGATAGGTACAACAGACAAAGTTTGGGCCTCCATACGGAATCCTTTCCGTAGTGTAGTGCAGTCCAATCCAGTACTACATATAACCCATAAAGTAAAACACTCCATTAAGACAAAAGAAAGGGGAATTTTAGAAATATACATTATTTTAACAGCATACGTAAAAATAAACTTAAATTCGCCAACTTACAGTTTAGATAAGTGGTTACATAAAAAATTTAGTAATTTTGATAAATTTGATAGTTTAAGTATTAAAAATTCTTTTGAACCAATTAAAAATATTGACAGTGTTGAATTATCTAAGACTGATAAACTTGTTTCTTTTTATGTAACTGCCTTATTTCCTAGCATTTCTAGAGAAAAACTTTTGAGTTACTTAAAAAGGTGGTTAAATTCAATAAATTTACATGAGGACTTAATAGTTGGTTTCGTTAAACTTACTACTTTTTCTTTGGATCAACATTTTTTTCACTTTTAATGGTGAGTTTTTTCAACAAACTTCTGGCTTAGAAATGGGTAGTCCTCTTTCACCTTTTCTTGCTGATCTTTTCATGAGTTTCTTCGAAATGCAAGTCACTAAAGAATTCCCCTTAATTTTTAAAATCTTGTATAGATATGTTGATGATATTTTTGCTATTGTTCCTGTTAAATAAATGATGCTTTAAAATTACTAAATTTAAAAATAAAGCTATAAAATTAATATTAGAAACTGATATTGATTTTTTCTTCCTTTTTGGGATTGAAAGATAATAAGAAATAATAATAAATTGGATTTTTGTATTTATAGGAAGTCTACTCATACAGATAATTACATAAAAAATAAAATTTTTAACATTTT
This sequence comes from Mantis religiosa, assembly GCA_030765055.1. Classification (NCBI taxonomy): domain Eukaryota; kingdom Metazoa; phylum Arthropoda; class Insecta; order Mantodea; family Mantidae; genus Mantis; species Mantis religiosa. The sequence goes on along the minus strand of CM060956.1, from coordinate 62,833,755 downwards.
TCACATAAATTTGCTATTTTTAATAGTTTGATTTATAGATTAATATACTCCTTAATAAAGCGCTGCGGACCCTTAGCACTCGTGGTACCTCTGACGCTACTAGAGGAACCTCGGGTCGAACTGCCGAGCCCCTCCCGTTGGGGAGTTCGGATTGGGTTGGACTCGAGGAGGCAGTTTGTTCCCGACACGCACGGGGAATTGGGTACCTCCGGCCAGGCTACGGCCGCCCGGAGGGGGTAGAGGGTAGCCGCATAAGTCCCGGGTACTAGCCTGTAGAGCTAGTAGAAGGTGTGCTGGATCACCAGGCGGCCCCACCGAGGTTTTCGGAAGTCCTCCCTACGGGGTTGACGCGCCTAAGTGGCGTATCCACTTCCATCCCGTCTTGACGTTGTGAACGGGGGGGAGGCTTTTAAAAAGTCAGATATTGCCCTATGGAAAGACCGCCGGAGTTATCCAACGCTCCCGGGTTGAAGGAGGCCAGGGTCTTCGGACTTTTGGGTAGATTCTCTGCACTTAACTTAACCCCTGAATGAAGTGGAATTTAATAAAGAATATGAACATATTATTAATACTGCTTTAATTAATGGTTTTAGTAAAGACTTTATACAAAAGAAGATTGAAAAAATTAAATATCAAAAGACTTTTAATGATATTTCTACCCTTAAAAAATAAAAGACGATTATAATTTTAAATAATTACTTACCATTCTTTGGTTGATAAACATTTTCAAAGGGTTTTTAAAGAGTTTGGTATAACTTAAGTTCCTCAAAAGAAATACAGTATTAAAAATTTACTACATTTCTCTAAAAAGATGAAATTCTAATAATAAAAAATCTGATATTCATTAATTTTATTGCTTAGATTGTGATCAGGTTTACACTGGGTAGACGAAACGGAATTTGGAAAGCAGAACGAAAAAACATTTTCATAACATTAAGTATAAACAAACTGATCAGTGGGCCGTAGGAGATCATTTTTTATTATTTAACCATGAAATAAATCCTGAAGTTAAATTATTAAAAGAAATTTTCCAATAGATTAATGGTTTGGGAAAATAGTTTTGTTTTAATAAATAAACATCGCGTAAAGAATTTTTAAATACCAGCGACTGAGGACGCGAACAAGAGTTCGTGAAAGCTATTTCAACTAATTCAACTAATAAGAAAAAGTGACATCATTTTCTTAAGAAAAGTGAAGATTTTTGTTACAGTTGTATTTGTATAATACATATTTCTCACTGTAACTAGCTTCATTTTCTACGTAAGCATACGTAAGTACAACACCTATTAGATTGGCCCCACCAGGGTTCCTACATTATACGTTGACAAATGTAAACTTTTTATTTAAGTTTGACTTATGAGTCACTATGTTTACACTCAAACTTCACTTACTTGTTGCATAATTGAAACGTTTTCAAGATCATTCGATCTCATCCTCAGCTGTTTAGTGACTAAATAAACCTTTCTCTTCTTCCACTACTACGGAGCTGCGATCACTCTGCCATCTGGTGTTAGGGGCACTAAGTTTTAATACTTCATTTAATGCCGGGATTTCAAAATTTATAACTTTATCACGGTTTTTGTTTATGAATACTTTTTCCCAAATATCCAATTCTATGGGTGTACTTAAAGATTTTAACAGTTTAATGGTGTGGCCAATGTTGTGGTTTTCTGTCCAAAAATGGTGTGAAACTGCAGATTTTTCTGTTTGTTTCAACTTAATGTTCCTCTAGTGAAAAAATGTAAACTTATTTACTCGTGAAACACAATCTATACATGCCTTCTCCTTTTAAATGTTTAGAAGTTTGTCTAGAGTGTTTCCACTGCGATTACTGAACGCCCTTAGTTTCAGGAATCGTACTCTTGAACTAGGGGGTTCTCTTCGAATGATTTCTGTGGAACTGCTAATTGGTACAGCTACTCGGACTTAACTAATTGCCTTTTCTTTAGCCAGTATATTACTTGGCTAATATCTTCTTGGGACCGCGTGCCTTTAATTCTGTATTGATTTTAACATATGGAAATTATTTATTGCATTTCCAATTATTTCATTATAAAATTATTAATCTTAGCAGTTCAAATTAATCTTAGTACAATCAAAAACTGCACTAATTTAATGTTACCAGTGTACAGATCTTCTCTACAAAGTCCTTTCATCACACGTAACTTTATGACATAACCCAGTTTTAAATGTTTGCACATAGAAAGTGTTCTTGTATACACAATTCCGTTTCGGAAGTGGGCCATGTCGTTACGCTACGGTTAATTTGAAATCTAGAACTGCAATAAACTCTCACAAAAATCACAACATTTTGTAATTTCTTAGTTGAAGATATTCTATTTATTAATTTACGTCCTCCAATGTCAAGTCATATCGAACAGTGAATGAAATAGGAGAAATGATGCTCACATGAGCCCAGAGTCCATAGAGCTTAGAGTTATCTCACATTCGTCTTTCAGGATAAGGGAAACCCTTTGTAATTTCTTAGTTTAAGGTATTCTATTTATTAATTTACGTCCTCCGATGTCAAGTCATATCGGACAGTGAATGAAATAGGAGAAATGATGCTCACATGAGCCCAGAGTCCATAGAGCTTAGAATTATCTCACATTCGTCTTTCAGGATAAGGGAAACCCTTTGTAATTTCTTAGTTTAAGGTATTCTATTTATTAATTTACGTCCTCCGATGTCAAGTCATATCGGACAGTGAATGAAATAGGAGAAATGATGCTCACATGAGCCCAGAGTCCATAGAGCTTAGAGTTTACTCACATTCGTCTTTCAGGATAAGGGAACTCCAGGAAAAGAACCACCGTTCTCGGTAGCGTAGAGTGTCTGACCCACTTTCTGGAGGTCCTGAGTTCGAATCTCAGTCATGCTGAGTTATCCTGTTATTCGAATTTCTTACAGAATGGAGGTTTTGTAAGCTATTCACAGAAGATTAAAGTGATATATTTTTATATACACTGATCATTCTTAGAACCATTTTTGAAAAAAATTAAAAACAATAAAATATTTTACATGTAAAGTCTACCATGTAATGGGATAATTGTCCTGAAAAATTGCCTTCGTGTTAAGTCTTACATTCACTTGCTAGAGTTTATTTCATTTTTTCGTACTGAGAAAGAAGGGAGATTCATAGGCCTTCTTTGTACGTAATCCAAGATATAGGTGCATATCAGTCATTTAAATATATTAAACCTGCCACATTTTAATTTAGGAAATCATACATTAATAACAAATATAATTTTGGGAGAAATTTTTTATGCTGAATTTAAATACTACACACTTAAACGTTTATCCTAAATATCCATTTTTGTAGGGTTCAGTGGATCTCAACATTTTACTATAATATTTTCTGAAAATTAGGTTCTTTATAGTGTAAATATTATATTGCATTATAAAATGTTCGGTGAAATAAATAAATGTTTGCATTCTATAGCCTCAAACCTAGATTTCCCTCCACTTACATATCACTAACGGTCTATTCGACGCCATCGCTTCTTCTGTCACATACAATTAATGCCTGTAATTCTGACTATACAGGCGCATGTATACCCATTCTCGTATTTTGTTTACATCTAATGATATGTCAGTCTTTCTGTACCCATTGTCACAAACAAAGCAAGGAAAACGGAGCCCATTGTGCTCCACAGAGGTTATTGTTGAAGGTAGGGTCTCCTGCTGACAAGGCAGGCGCTGCAATACTTCCTCAACAATGTTACAATTGTTTATGTAAACAATCTTGTGCGCCTGTTTGTATTTACCTGCTACGCATACAACCACTTGTTTCTTTGGTATTTCTTGTCTGTGTATGGCTTCTGTTACGAAAGTTTTAAATTTGATTGGTTTCCTTTAGTTGAATACCAATTGAAAGGAGTATTGTCTCTGAGATACGTATTTTGTTGCCTCAATGAATATTAACTAAGGAATTGTTGACAGAATTGTTTTCCACTTAGACTTGGGAGAAGTTGTTAAGTTTGTCCTCGGGTATCTTTTGTCTTGCGGGTAATTGTAAGGCACTTGTCCAAGAGCACGAATGTTGTTTTGTGTCCCATGGAGAGCTGTTGTTTCTGCGCTTGGTTTATTGTTACACTCCATTTGTGGAAGTAGCATACTAAAATGTCATGTGCAAATGTGCTTCTGTGTGTTACACCGACAATTTCACAACAGCTATCATGGTATACAAACTACCTCTTAAAATTAAGCGTTAATTTGAAAAATCTAATGTGTTGCATTTCTTTTACTCTTGGTAAACTATTCCTACAAACCCTTATTCCCCTATATACTTCCTGCTAATCGAGATAAATACATTTAGCTACTTTTCTTGTACATACAAGCGAACATTGGAATAAAAAAGACTAAGTGCCAGTCAGATCTTTTAAACTGGTCGTTGTGTTATGGTTATGGAATTTGAATCTCTTTACATGGCCAACAGATAGATAAATAAATAAATACATAAATAAAATATAGAGATAAATAAATAGACAATAAATAAACCTAAAAAATAAATAAACTTAAAAATAAATAAATAAACAAACTTTCCCGCCTAGGTTGCGTGGATGGTGGCGTTCAAGAGGTCCTGAGTTCGAATCTCGGTCAGGGTGGGTTACCTGGATATGGCTTTTTTCCGGGGTTTTCCCTTATCCTGAAATACGAATGTCAGGTAGCTCTAAGCTGCATGGACCCCGGACTCATTTGAGCATCATTTCACCCATTTCATTCATCGTCCGATATGACTTAAGGTTGTAGGATGTAAATTACACAAAAAGGAACCCAAACTTAAAAAAAAAAAAAAAAGAAAACTAACGGCTTCCAGTTGGAGAAAAGTACAAGCATAGGAAAATTAAAATAATTAACAAGGAAATCTTCGAAATCGTTCACTCCACTAAACAGAATGCGTTTTATATTGTTTGTTTTAATGAGGTCTACATTTTTTGTACATTTTCTTTTCATAACATGGAAAAATATTAAAGATATCCAAAAGATGATTTAACAAATTGGTAAACTAGGGAAAACTTGTATTACAATGGATTTAATCTCATTGTGGAGTAGACGGAAACGAAAAGGTAGACGTTTTGTCAAATAATGGAACCAAAATTAAACAAAAAACTATTATAAAATTTCTTTATAAATCAATCAAACGCATTCTTAAAAGAATAGATAAAAACTATATAAATAAAGTAACACAAGAAAATAAATGGCTAAAAATTGCACAAAACCCAAAAATAATTGCAAAACTACCAAGTAAATCAGCTGTTACCATCTTTCTTCTCATAACTAGACATATTTTCTGAATAACAATCTTTATAGGATTGGACTTTCAAGTTGATCATACTGTCTACTATGTAACGGAGAAGAAATTATGAATATGGACCATTTACTGTCAGGCCAAGCTTTGAAGACGTATCCTGATATTTCCACCAAATACTGGGAGGCTAAAAGGAGAATGAATTGGTTGTCAATTCCTGAGCATTAGATCGACCGCCCCCCCCCCCACACACACACACACACACACACACACACACACACACACACATACACTTACATTTTTTTGTGAAGAATCTATTTGTGTATTTCTTACGATATTTAATTAAATTAATTAAATCAAACGATTTAATTTTCTTAGATATCACCAGATATTCAAAAGTCATCCAAAATTAAGATGAGATCTGAGAACATTCCCAGATAATTTAAAATATATATTTCATTTATCACAAAAGTACCGTGAATATATGCTGTTTTAAACAAAATGTTATACTGTTTTTTTTAAATAAAAGTTTTTCAAACATTTTGCATATATTGATAAAAGTTTATGCACTTAAATGGTTAAAATTAGACACAGCTCTGAACACAGATATAAATATTTTGTTTATTTTTAAGGATAGTGTGACATTCCTTAGTTTAACAAGTAGAGCGATGTAGTCCTTTATTAGCAAAAATCCTGTTATGCCAACTTCACTTTGCTTTGCACGCTAGCACACTGAAAACTCGTGATGTGAGAAAACACATCTCTCTTGCTTCTAGCGCACAGAAATGAATATATAGAGAAGTTTAGAGCAGGCAAACAAAGGAGAAACCGAAATCTCTGATAAGGGAGAGGCTAGTGGTAAAAGGGAAGTACGAGGTTGTGCTTTTTATATATGTAGTTGTAAAACACGATGCAACACCAACAGTGAACTTCCCAGCTCACTACACAACACTTCATTACTATAACTTTGCGTCTTGCATGTTTACGCGATGTCACGTTGTTTCAGTTAGCTAACTCTGTCTCTGTCAAATTCGGTTTCCTAATACAGAGGCCGACAGAAGTATTCGAATAGTATGACATGTAACATTGCACGTATTATAAATATTGTAATATTTATTGGCAGCGTTGAATTGTTTAACATGTAAACATTAACCTTTTGTGCCTCGGAAACAATATTTAAAGTATCACGTTGTATGTATTTATTACTCAATCTGTACTGTACTTATTCTGTTGTCTCTCTTATTGGAGGACATAAGTATTCGAACGTACCCAACTGAAAAGAGAGAAAGCTGGTTGGACGTATCCCACACGTCCCTACCACATAGTAGTTGTGGTTATGCCATACCTCGAGAGAGTGTGCTCAAAGTAATTCAGCCAAATGTGAACTCTCAGGTAATATGGGACGTAAAGTTAAGAAGACAACGGAGGCAGAGAGGAATATCGTGATAAATATGTAAAAACAAAACAAATCTCTCCCTGAACTTGCCAAAACCATTGATAGAAGCTAAACTAAGGGTTCTGCATAATTAAACGCTTCAAATAGACAAATACTATTGTAAATAAACCTAGAAATGGCGCTCCTTCTAAACTCACCACCAGAGACAGGAGGCAAACAATAACAATGGTGAAGCAGAATCCGAGGGTTACTACATCTGAGATTATAGGATACCTTGAGCAATATTCTGGCACTGTGGTTCACACCAGAACAGTTGGACGGGTTTTAAATAGTACTGGGTACAACGCCCGCGTTGCTAGGAAGAAACCTTATGTTAATAAGGTGAATAAGAAAAAGCGTATAGAATTTGCTAAACAGTATGTGGTGAAACCAACAGAATTCTGTGGTTCTCTGGTCAGAAGAGAGCAAATTTTACTTATACAAGAGTGATGGGCGTCTTAATGTGTGGAGACTGCCAAATATAGAATGGGAACCTAAGAACATGAAAGCTACAGTGAAACATGGTGGCAGTAGTGTGATGGTGTGGCCTGTATAGCTTCATCTGGCTTTGAGGAACTGGTGTTCATAGTTCAAACGGAGTGGAGAAATATGGACTCTGCAATCACTAAACAACATAAATACAGACAATGCCCAAACGATTATCAGCAGGAATTAAAAGAAAAGGGATGATAACTTAATACTAGCTGTTCTCTGTTCGAATACTTATGTCCAGATGTAAAGTAATCGTTTTATTTCTCCTTGTAGTGCAAATTAGTTTCAATTGCTATTTATGAGTGTATATGTTTAATGGAAGACTCAAGTTTATTTTGTACCATTTGTATTTACTTATGCTTACTCTGAATATCTTTAAAATAATATAGGTAATAAATATGTTTACGTTCGAATACTTATGTCGGCCTCTGTACATTGGCAGGAACTAGATGCACCTTTTGTAAAGCGAACGTCTTTTGGGAATGCGTTCCTATATAATATCCAACGCTAACTATTAATAAGGAAGTTGAAATACATTTGAAACATTTAATAATGCTCTTAGTATACGTATTTATCGCTAAGTAAATATGGCAAGATGCGTGCAATAAATTACTCATTTAATTTACATATCTTTTATAAATAAAATGTTTGCATCTGAAAACCGCTTAGGAAGTACAGCAAACAAGCTATTTCAAGTAACAGAAAACTACAACCAAACATTTTCAAAAATAGAAATCATGGCTGTCAGAGGTCAAAGATTGCAAAGGCCTCTAAAATCACAAAGTGAGATATTTTAAATACCCACATGAAAAGTATTTTAAAATAACATAATAAGAGTGACATACGTAATTGAACTAAAACTGATATTTCATTAATTAAAAAGCTATACATTAATTTATACATGGATACAATTGCTGCATAAGCAAATAAGTTTAAGTGATAGAATATTTGTTCTTTTTAATTTCAGAGAGATCTAGAGCAACAATATAAAGATAACATTGCTCTCCGCTTATTCTCTTTGTGTGAACCTGACTTTTAAATTCTGAAACTTTCTTTTCAGATTTTTTGAATTCAAAACCAACGAAAAAATACAATTTTATATCATTTATTAGATTATCTCATCGTTATATTTAGACTAATTTATCTGCTTATGTAGCAGTTCCATCCATGAATCAATTAATTTACAGCTCTTTAAATTCAATTTCATTTCAATTATGATGCCCTCTTTTTAAGTTTCATATTATAGGTCATTTTGCAACTATTGTAAGTCTTAAAACGCAGATCCTGCTGATGGTAATTTCAATGGGGTTTTGCACATCACCACGTAAGAATCACGACGGTACGTACTGTAACTGGAAAAGCACGCCGTTGCCTCGCCATACCTTGTTAGCTACATTTTCCCCGGGGATTGCTGCTGCAACATCTTTTAGAGCAGGACGCCTACTCCTCCTCCTTTTCTTGACGTCACATTTTCAGGGCACCATTGTTTCTGCATGCTAAGGCAACGAACCTCTTACATAAATTCATATCCTCCTGCATCTCTCCAGTGAGTTGCTGCTTCTCTCTCTTTGGACTTAAAAGATCTCGCAGCAACCCGTCTGTCAACCCAGCTCCGGATTAAATCTAATTATAGTTATTATTGTTGTTCGTCTAATATAATAGAAGTTAGATGCGTAGAGCAGAAGCAGAGTGGTGTTGTGGGGGTGGAAAAGGAGAGGAAGTCTCCTTCAGACAAGCAAACAAAGAGAGAACAGCTCAGGAGCTGCAGCTCGCAAGAACTTCTCAAGGCAACAGCGACTTAGCAGCCATTTCCTCCTACCTCCTATTTCTGCATACTTGTACTAATTTGGCGTCACTTTTAGAAACATTTTGTAACTTTTGTGTTAAACGGCTATAACAAGGAAGTACTTGTTAGTTTCACCACATTTGTACGGTAAGTAAAGACTTTAGTCGAAGACCTTGAGATACGTATTCGTAAATGTGCAGTTCGTGATACAAAGACTTTTATTGCCCTGTGTTCCTCATCCTCATAACTAGAAGATGCTTGGGAGGTACCTCAAGCTTAGACGAGTTTCCTTCCCAAATGTCCTTTCTCAATTATTATTTTAAAGAACCTGTCCACTTAGGACCGCAACCATCAAATGCAGGTTTTAAGTTTCAGGTAAGGGACTGATGCCTTAAGTATCGTGAAGAATTTGAGAACTGCGATAAAAGTCAACTCCCTTTTTAGCGAATGTGGATATTACCTCTCATTAGGGTTGGAGAATTGCCACCTTTGCTTGCGACGACTACGATGATAGTGATACTAATAATATTATTATATGTTTATTCTCAATTTACTTTCTGGAATAACGTATCATAAAGGATGGATGAAAAGTGACTACACTAAAAGTAAAGAACTTTATTCGCACATTTGTTTGTAACAAATTGTTTCTCTTTGCCTTGTTCGAGATGGCAATTCATTGCTACACCTTTTACATTTTCGCAAATATTGTCGTGTGGCATCTATTAAGCATACATATTATAGGATTATTTATATAAAATAACTCAAAATGCGTCAACTATTAGATTTTTATCATATTATACAATTACTTATTCTCTCCGTAGGGGAGAGGATCCGTCACTTTCAGCTGCTGTGGTGCAGGCGCTGCGGACCCTTGTACCTCTGACGTTACTAGAGGAACCTCGGGCTGAACTGCCGAGCCCCTCCCGTCTGGGAGTTGGTTGGATTGGGTTGGACTCGAGGGGGCAGTGTGTTCCCGACACCCACGGGAATTTGGGTACCTCCGGCCAGGCTACGGCCGCCAGGACGGGATAGAGGGTTGCCTCACAAGTCCGGGGTACTAGCCTGCAGAGCTAGTAGAAGGTGTACTAGATCACCAGGCGGCCCCACCGAGGTTTTTCGGTAGTCTTCCCTGCGGGGTTGACGCGCGTAAGTGGCGTATCCACTTCCATCCCGTCTTGACGTTGTTGTCAACTGGGGGGGATTTTTAAGAAATTAGGTATTGCCCTGTGGGAGCATGTCTGCCTCATGTTCAAGAGGTCCCGAGTTCGAATCTCAGTCAGGGTGAGTTACCCGGATAAGTTTTTTCCGGGGTTTTCCCTTATCCTGATTGACAAATGTCAGGTAACTCTAAGCTCCGTGGACCCTGGACACATTTGAGAATCATTTCACCCATTTCATTCACCGTACGATAGAACTTAACGTTGGAGGACGTAAAATTGAAAAAAAAAAAGTTTTGCCCTTTGGAAAGAGCCCCGGATTATCCATCACTCCCGGGTTGAAGGAGGTCAGGGTCTTTGGACCTACGGATCCGGACTGATTGGGTAGAACCTCTGCACATAACTAACTGACATAACTAATTCCATATTCTTATTCCTCTACTCGAGCAAGGAATAGAAGATGCACTTTGGTAAAGTTTAACATCTGCATTTTATATACCACTTTGGTTAAACAGTAACGTGAGAATTGCACCATCATATTTCTGTAACTTAGAAGAATGGTAGTTTTATTTCGGTAAGATTTCACCCTGTGCACGACTCCCAAGGAGATTCCAAATACATTTATTTCGAGTAGATAATTTCAGATGGCATTGGCCAAAAACTCTAGTTGATGTTTTCTATAGGCAATGAACATTTTTTAAGAAGTAATGTATTTGTAGAGTCGTAAGATACACCTGTCACACATAGGATTCTTAATGAACTCAGCTGCCGCCAGTTGCTACCAAAGAACTCAAGGAACTCTTTTGTCACTGTAACAAGTTACATCATCATGCTGAATCACATACAGTTTTGTTCATTTTTAATTCTTGCTGAATATCTCATTTTATTTCTTATGAAGCTTCCATGATGTTTTTATAACATTATCTTCTCTAAGTTTTTGCAAATTAAGAAACCGAGAAAACAAAATACTTCTGAGACAATAAGTGGGCCCGCCTCGGTAGCGTAGATGGTAGCATGTCTGCCTCACGTTCAAGAGGGCCCGAGTTCGAATCTCGGTCAGGGTGAGTTACCTGGATAAGGTTTTTTCCGGGGTTTTCCCTTATCCTGAAAGACGAATATCGGGTAACTAAGCTCCATGGACCCCGGACGCATTGAGCATCATTTCACCCATTTCATTCATCGTCCGATAGGACTAAATGTTGGAGGACGTAAATTACAACAACAACAATAAGTGGAATTATTTATAGAATTCTTGGTTTGGGATGATGACGTTTATAATGTTATTGTAACTGCTTTCGCCTTTAACATAATTACAGATATAATTCATGTATATTAATATTTGCAACATACAACAGTAATTCTCATCAGAGTTTCCTCTGATCTAATGCTTCCGATAAGGGCCTGTGATCTTTAGGAGTAGCTGCACTGCACCAAGCGATGACTGGTGATATTTCTGAGGTGGAGGAGGAGATATCCACCTCCGATGATAGGTTGAGATGGGTATAGTGTTGAGCCTTGAAAATAAGGTAACTGTACCCCATATGGCCTACCTAAGGATAATTCTTTTCTTACATTTTTGTGAGTGGCAATAAAATATTGCGTTAGCTTACAATATAAAGTTCATCAAACTGGACATGTGATATTATGATGTGGAACAACCAAAATGAATACACAAGCCACAATGACAAATATACAAAAAGATTAGTTTTGGGCATATGGCCTATTTAACTTCTGTTAGTAGCACATTTAAAATAATGGAAACTAATGAAACTAAGGAAATGTGATTTAGAGTAGGCATTATGTTTATTATCACCAGATAATATAAACTGAACTTTCACCTCCGGCTATGAGCTGATCCTCCATCCTGAAATCTATGATAGAGTCACTTCTTATTCTCAACCCATTGTCTGCAGGACTAGGGTTTGCGCGGTTCATAAGGGCCTATGCTCCACTTAGGAACTACAGGAATTCATTCATTTATTATATACTAAGATTCCCTATGTGACAAAGATTTTAAGGATTTTTTTGAATAGCTGCTCCTGTTGCAATTGCACAAGAGACAACAGTTACATTTTCTCTATGTTCATTGTCAATTATGTGTACTCTGCGTGCATCCTTTTTTGCGACTACCCATGGTTCCTTGTGTGAATTCAGTCTGCAACCTTTCTAATACAATGTTAAAAAGTCCTTCAGGATTTCCAAAAATACCAATTTCTTCAAGAAGAGTTTTAACCTTTTGAAAATGTACTTGAACAACTACTTTGTTTAAATTCTGTGTCCTAGCTGGATTAAGAGTTTGGGATTTTCTAATATAAATTTCCTTGCCCACTTGCTGCTTGCAATCTGCTTAACATCAGAAAATTTATAAGTAATATTATATTTATTGCAGTATCTGTAGAGACATAATCTTCAAATGTTAGTTGTTATTGGATATCCCACTTCTGCCAATTTCATTATACGTGTACAGAGTTCACCAGTTTGTTCTTCAGACAAAGTAAACTTTTGCCCCAATTTTGCTTTGATTTTAAATCCAGATTTGACATACCGACGGAAAGTTCTTCGTAGAATAGCAAATTCTTTTTCTGCTTGATAGTCCAACACTTTTGTCTTACTGATGGCTTCCACAGCTTTTGTTACGTCATCTAGGCTCCATCGCGAATTGAAATCATTACTACAGAAAATAAATAAAAAAGTTATCAGTAAAAGTGTGTACCCAAAATGGCCTGCTATGGCTAAAATGTATACTCAGTATGACCTAATAAGCCATGTTGGATCCACATTACAAGCAACTCATTTCACACATATAGCTACACAAAGGTTGTTGCATTCATACAAGTTATTATATAATTTAAAACAGGATAGTTACATGAAGTAATTGACATGGTAACACGTTTGTAGAAAAAGTTTAATGTGTCAGTAACACAACAAGCTTACCTGCATAAAATAACAACACTTGGGCGGTAAAGAAACGAATCCCAACTGTGAAATGGCTGTTAGACACTGCTCACTGGGTGTAACACAGAGATAATTGAAATAGCTTACCAAACATGAATGAGTAGCCATCTAGCAGATTACCATCATAGTTACGAAGAAGTAGCTACTAGGCCATATTGAGTAGCAGGCCATATGGGATATAGTTACTTTACATGAGCTAGTCAGAGCGAAGCCTTGGATAGGCCCTACTTAAATTTGCACCCCCCAGAACTGGGAATCAAACCATAGACCGTCCGCTTGAAAGCAGCAAAGCTACTGAACTAGCTCTGTACACACATTAATTATCATGATGAAGCACTTTCATTTTATACACCCCTAAAGGGATTACGAAATATTTTTAAAAAGAGTACTAAATTCGGCCCAATGGTCTATCTTATATGTATATCGAATTCTTAAACGCATTTAAAAATTACACTAGTAAAAACTTTAACGAAGTTTAAAACACGTCTTTAATAAATCTGCGGCTGTCTGGTTGAGTCATATAATCACATCGATGGTACTAAAAGTAGCTGTGTCATAGTCAGGACAAACCCCGGATAAGATATACTTTGTACTTATGGACATCAGGCTCTATATTACTTACACTGCAACCCTAAGATCAGCACTCCAAAAGACCTTCAAGAATATGTCATCTAAGAGATGAAAATCGACTCGCGAGTCACCTAGGATTGTATGGACGTTCCCTCTGTGGTTGTCTTGACACATTTGTTCCTGTCATCCTGCTGAATGGATTAGCTAAGGAAGGTATTTTACCACTGCTGTTCTATTGGTGTCACAGTTCCAGATAGTGTATTGGCCATAAAATCAATTTTGCCAACGCTTGTAATGAAAAATGGCTGAAAGGTGCGATAAAAATGCAGGAAATTGCTAATCATATGTGTGGAAATTTAGTCCAGTATTTATAAGTCTTTTTAAAATTTTTTCAATCAGGAATAATTTTCTACTGCTTTTTAATAGCAAAATGTTTGTGCATATCATGGTTAGGCTAGACATGCCACTTAAAACCACTTAAGAACGTGCCATAAATTTAATGTCATGACGACACTTTGGCCATGGTAGCTCAAACGTTAAGGGCGACCGGACGGAAATCGGGAGATCCGTGGTTCAAATCCCGGCCATGACATTACATTTTCAGGTTGACTCTATCTCTGCATATATAAGCTATCCGCTTAGCTATGTTTCATGTTCAACAGGACCCCATTCTCACTAAACATCAAGTTCAAAGCTCAAGGTCCAGACCATATTGAGACTTGAAGAGGTAGTGCAGATATTCCCTAGGTACGCCCTCTGCCAAATGATTCGCTTGTAATCTGCTCTCCTTACATGCTCCATTGCTCCATAGATGGGGTCCTTGGTCATGGGTAAACTTACAACCGAGATATACTTGCTTTTCGGAGATCAAGTTAATTCTCCTCATAAAGCCTTGAATATTGACTAATATCAACGTAAACTCTACTCTTTACCTGTAAACATTTGGTGCCTAATAGTTAAAGAACGGCGAAGTTTGAAATAGGTAAAATAGATATTTTTCACTAATGTCACCTATAGATTCGACGAGAACGTGGCCGAATGGTTAGAACCTTTGCCTCTTATCTAGTTGACCGGGGTTCAATCCTAGAGCACGGCGTGCGAGATTTGTTGTATGCAAAGCGGTGTATGGGCAAGTTTTCTGCGGGTTATCTGGTTTCCCACACATTTCACTCCATAAACTGCTCCATTATTTTTGCTCTCATTTAACATCATTGTCCTTCTCAGTCTCCTCAACGGGCATCTGACTCAGATGCTAATTTGTAAGTCCTGTGCGGTTTATCTCTATAAGACGAGGGCAAACAGAGAAAGAAGAGAAAGGATTTCCTATAGATTCTTATAACTACAACAGAAAAATATTGTTTGTTCTGTTACCTAATTCGTGTTCTTTTGCATTAATTCGTGAATCTTCGTTTGTTCACAAGGCACTGAAGGAAAACTTCCTATTCATTTTCTGCCAATGTGTTAAATACATATTTAAAAGTCAACAGTGTAGTTCTGTTGTTAGTGTGAAAACCCTTATACTGATTACAGAATTCTTCGTGCAGCAAGAAATTGTTATATATAATAATTGAAAAAGTTGAAATAAAGATGAATGTTGAGCCTTTATTAATATTGTTTACCAATTAATAATTTAAATTCGTAGTATATAGACTTTTTCAAACCGACACCGAACGATTATAGCCGTTGCGTAGTTTATAACTTAACTATTTCGAATTACGGTGTCTTAGCTTCGAAGTTCTGTGAGTATAACTTTATGCAGCATTAAATATTACATTTTTTGTGATTAGGAGCGCAGGAACCACTGGTGTGCGAACCTCAGTTGTTATTGGGACGCACCGACCACGAAAACAAAAACATTACTCCTTGTTTTTTATCAGTGACCCTAGCCTACCTTTCGGGTAATGGGAAAAAGGCCATACTTGTGTAAAAGTCGACTGATAACTCGAACAGTTGCAAGGTTGCTCTTCAGTGTAACACTACACATTCCGTCCTAACAGAGAGGATTTTACACGTGCTTAGATACCAAATCCAAGCAATATGGAGCGCTATACGAACGCCGAAGTGATAGATATGGTTTTGATGGATGGAAGAGCTAAAGGGAGTTCAACGAATGTACGATTAATTTAGTTTCATTAAAATTTGAATTGTAAAAATGGTTACATAAATGATAATCTTTATTTGTTTAACTTAAGAGCATTTTGTTATGATCTTAATTGTGCAAACCCTTTGAACCACTTACTGTAAATATCAACAGCTTCCTTTTCATTTAGAAATGTTTTATTTAGTATTACCAAACACGTGAAGTAAAATGCTCGTCTCATTGTATTAGCCATTTAGTTTTGCTTAATTTATCTCAAATCTTTGATGTTGCTTTCTGTTTTTTTATCACTTAATGCTTCCATTCTCAACCTCACTAACATTAACTTCCCTCTAAAAGATTTATCTTGCATATGTACACCAGCTTATTTGCTATCATGGGCTGCTATAACAGAATTTTGTAACACGTTAAACACTCATAAGCAACAGTTAAGCAATAGCTTTTCATTGCGGTTTCATAAGCCAAAGAAATTCTTAATAGCAAGCTACTGCGCAGTATGCCGGTATGTTTACAAATAACTACAGCACGCGGCACGGCGTGTGACCTATACCTGCAAACTCCGATTGTGTAAGGCACGCGTCTTTGTTCCTGTCACTGCGGCGGTAAAAACTACTTATATGTGTCTCATAGAAACTGAGCAACTACTTCTCTATGTTCGTTCGGCGTCGTTTTGAAGCATCCTGTATACTGTATAAGTAAATGCAGCACAGAAGTGCTCTACGGAAGCTTGGAAGCACTATAGCAGAGATGGTTCCAAGTTCTGCCATAATATTTGTTATACTGCAAAGCAGCAGATATTTTACCATCTCCTTTGTTTTTGGAATAGCTTGAAACATACTGAACGTTGTGAGTGCAAGATTCTGGAGATTGTTTTGGAAATGTGGCTATTGTTTTTGGAACATATTCCACTCTCACAATAATGGTGCGTTATTTTTCTCCATCTCTAGTGAGATGAAACTCCTTCCGTAAAGTTTCACTTTGTAAGAACATTTATGGACAAGGTATATAAAATATATTTCGACTGTCTACTGCAAATTCTTATAGTAGTAATTATGCTTCAATGTCTATTTAAAATACTCTCCCAAGAGCCTATTTTCCTATCTGCTTCATGTTAACCGAGATAGGTTATACAGAAGTAGTTTCGTTACATGTTTCATTGTAGGAGGAAAAGTAATAAACATTTTTAAAAGTAGATTGCTATTACCTACAAAGTTATGCTCTTTTCATAACATCGCGAGAACATCTGAATGTTGCCAGTGCTTTAAAGCGTGCCAAAGAATTCGGAGTCTGTCTCTGTAACTTTACGGCTCAGTGTTTTGGCTTGTCAACGCCGAAATGCGAATTCGTTTCACAGTCGGATAGGGGGCATTTCTTTAAGTTTCATCCACCACCTTTCGGAGCATTTAGGAAATATGAATATGGGAATGGATGTGACCGAGGTTTATAGTGAACTGGAAAAAAAAAACAGCCGTTTAGGAAAATACATACAGTTCAATTAGTTACAACACCGTTATTGGTTTCTAAAGTAAAGTCCCCGATATGAGAAAATAAATTTATGGAGGTTGTAAAACTTAAATAAAAACAGAAAAATTACTGAAATTTTACCGAGCAGGATGGCTCAGGCGGTTTCATCTGTGGTCCGCATTGGGGAGGCCCGGTTTCGATTCACGTGGCCGATATACCTGACCCATGGAATTTTTCGAGGGTTTCCTGAGTGATAGGCGAATGCTGCATAGTCTAATTACATCCCACGAATTTCCTGTCCCTCCATTTCATCTCCATTATCGTTTCACATCCTCTTTCAGGGTAGAAGTGTTGGTGGGTATCTGGGCGGTGCTTGGCAGGATGATATGCTCTGAGGAAAATTACTTCCTCCTCCGGAAGGTCGGTTGTCGGTCTTCACTCCTCTGCTGGGACCATTTCGGGACCGCGAGCCAGGGACTTTTTTTGGCTCGGATTGCCTTCCTGGGAACTTTGAGCTCGGCTGCTGGGCTCGTTGCCGTCCCGCAGTAGGGCAGCGTGTCCATTGTCCTGGCCTGTTAGGGGAAGTCTCTAAGCAAGTACTGTCCAGCAACGCAAAGAAGGTCTCTGTAAGGTATGTGCTGCCTTACACAGTGGGGCAAGGGCATCGAATGTGTGTGGCAAAGAATGCCTGCTACACAAGGAGCAGACCGTTAAAAACATGTGCCCTATTCACTCTGTACACTAAAACCGAGAAGAGTCATTCACAAAAGTAGAAGCAGTAAGAATGGTTTTGAATGGTGTGTAACTGTACTGAAAGGGGGTGTCATAAGCCTGTCCAGGGAGGGTGTGGAAACCTTCTCCAACCCCACTGCGTCTCAGGCCTCGGAGACTATCTCTCCTGTGGAGGACAGTAAACTGTATGGACCCTGCCCTCTGTAATCTCGTAGCTTCTTGGGTCGGCTGTCTTCTGTCTCCTTCACCTCATTCTTCCTCCCGGGGGGGGGGCATAGGAACAATGGGTGCAGCATGGTGGCCTACGTACCGAATCCCCTCCGTATTGAAATTTTAATCCTAACCCTACTGAAAGTTTCAAACTAATGGACACAACTATCTGAGAAACAGCTGAAGTCGCAACTAATGAAAATGCAATGTATTTTATTTGTAACGTAATTATCACAGTAGACTTTTGAATATACGTATTAATTAACCCCAGACCATTTGGCTGTATTAAAATATACGGATGATTGTATAAACCGTTAAAATGAATACTTAATAAAAAAAAAAAGGAACTAAATTTGTCTATAGTGAAATACTAATATTTTGTAAAATACTGTATAAAACAATACTCCTTACATTCTAAACAATATTGTAGTTACATGTCATTTCATTAAAATCAAGAAGGTAAATGTTTAGTTTTCACTGGACAGTATCATTCAAGCGTTCCGTAAGTAGGGCGTTTGAAAAGCAAACCCGCCTGATGTATGCTGTCGCGGTTAGCAGTTGAAACAGTCATTTGCTTCAAAGATTACTTTAGCTGTATTCCAGTATGATGAAATTGGACTAAGTATTTCAGAATATTTAAGAACATATGAGACCATTTGGAATAATAGTTTGTAAAGAACTAAAACCCATGTATATAATCTGTGCACTGATACCTGCTGTTATAGCTCAGTGACAAAGCAGACGCTTTGTCAAGGATGCCGAGGATTCACGGTTCCAACTCCAGCGTATGATTATGCTTTTTATTCCAATGTTTTACCTAGGAAATAACCAATATGCAGCTATTCTGTTAGGTCTAAGCTACTACTACATGATTTTGAAGAGAATGTCAGCAGGCTGAATGACATTTTTAATGGAGCTAGCCTCCAAAGGCTATGTACATATCCGATCATGACAATTACTAATACATTAATTAACAAGAAATTGAAAAAGTATCATCTTTAGAATTATAGCTGCAAATACGAGTAAGTGTAATGCAATGGGGTATAAAGTGTAAAACTGAAATCCTATATTCTTGTAACTGCTAATTGTGATATAATTACTCCATTT
Source organism: Mantis religiosa (assembly GCA_030765055.1). Taxonomy (NCBI): domain Eukaryota; kingdom Metazoa; phylum Arthropoda; class Insecta; order Mantodea; family Mantidae; genus Mantis; species Mantis religiosa. The sequence goes on along the minus strand of CM060956.1, from coordinate 62,814,498 downwards.
GTCATAAATAAGGATACATAATGCTAATGTTTCTTAAAAACTGTCATTTCCTTCTGAATTCATGACATACATACATCAAGAAGTTTTGAAACATATATTTTGTAAATGTACGCTTTTCGAAAGAAGTAATTTGTCGAAACAAAGAAAGGAAAATAAAATCTTGTTTTACAACCTGCTACTATTACTTCGTTTATTGTTTCGTGCAAGTATGGAATTGCTGGAGGAAAGCGGTTTGCGTTCCGTTGATAATGATGTCATAATTCCATCACATGATAGAATCAATCTATCACATAATTCTGTTGAATTTCTGCACCCTGTCTAGTAACGTTCTCCTCATGCATGTACCTAAAAGCCCATAGATCTTAATGGACTTTAGATCAGGAGATTTTGTGATCATGAAGATTAAATCAAGATGCTTCGCTAAGAAATTTCGGCTGATATTTTGAGCTATGCACGTCACTATTTTCATGCATCAACTATATATTATTCTTATTTGTGAATCTAGCACGAAGAGATGGTATTAAACTGTTTTCGAGAATGGCTGCGTAGAATAAATTCGTCATTTTCTCAGGCAATAGGTCTCCCCTTGACCTGATGCTGTCTTACAGACTCAGAACTTTGTTTAAATTCTTTTCGAATATTCTACTCGAAGGCTCGTATCCAATAATTCTTGCTCACGGAGAAAAGTTAATGAGCATTTATCGACTTTTGAAAAAACTCTGAATTTTCAAACCTCAAATTTGCACTAGATAAATTACAGTATTTGTTTTTTTTCACATCAATGAGACAGTTTCAGGAAGGAGAATTGAATGATTAACATAGTTGCTGTGCTAACTAATTAATATTGCCAATAAATAGAAAAAAACTGTTTTTATCAGAAACGTATTTTGTGCATCTATCGAGTTTTGAAAAAACGCTCCTCAATTATCGGTGGTCAATACCTACAAATGGGATGGTCAGATCATAATATATCTTACTCACTCCAGATACAGAGTCTCAGTAAGCTGGAGTTATAAATGGATTTTAAATATTTGATGATGTAGCTGCATGACTCTTCTTCTCCACGTAGGTCATATGGAAGCCTCAGGTTGGGAAACCATTTAAAATGTACTTTCTTCTCGGGAGTGTGTTTTGTGAAGAAGTACCACAATGCTGCAATATCCGATGCACGGAGACGATCTATCTCAGATGTGGCCACGGACAGATATTTTAGAGACACTATTTACCAAAAGTATAAAAGAATATCTCAATTTTTTTATATACTTTGATTTTAACTTAGTTTAAAAGTAAACAAAAACACGCAGTACTATAGATGAATAAAACACATTTGAAGCGTCATTTTTAATTTACAATATTGAACTAAACAATTTTTAAATATAAACTCTTGCACACTCAAACTTGCAATCGTGTCCCCTCACGTCTTTCTTCCGTATCGTTCACTCTTAGAATGAAGCTTTCCTTTTTTGCAAAACTAATATTATTGAATTTCCTTCGCCATGGTGATTAGATATTAGTTATTTACTACGTCACACATAACAAACAATACAATCATTTTAATTATTTGATTAATTATATAAAGTAATTTTCTAAACTTAAATTAAACAATCTGACACTTAAACATTGCTAAAGTTAATTTTAAATTCATAACAGTATCATAAAAAGTTAACGTTACTAATTATTTTCCCTTTAGAGGCCGGATTAAAATAAATGTTACAGAGAAAGTATAATTTACCACTGAGATACGACAGCAGGTAGAGCGCAGAATATATACAACAAAGATTTTGGTTCTAATAAAATCACTTTTCCAAATTGTTTACATCCTTGTGCATATTTCACTGTGATATGTGGCTAATAGTTTACTGCAACACAGTAGGAAAATGATTTTCTTGCGTTCATGGTTTCTAATGAAATCTGATAAGGAATTTTTAGTGAAATGCAATACTTCCATACCCTTTTAAGTACATGACAAAGAAACGAATAATATGAATATCGAAATCAGTTAAAGAAAGGTAAACTCAATTTGCATCTATATGGAGAGATATACCCTTCTTACTAATATCTTGTTTTCGTGAAGAACATTTTGCTCATAAACAAAGTTAGAGAGAAGCTTGCCTGACAAAGGAGTGAGGACCTTTGGAAGGAGGAAGATCCCATATCGCTCTTGTTCCTCTTCTGGCAAGAGAGCGATAATGAAAGCCGGCAAGAATGTTTCCAAACAAACAGACTCACTCTGTCTCACACATTTGTCGTTATCTAATTTCTGAGAGAAGCTACAGTCGTGGAAAAGGCACAAGGGGAAAACGTTCTCAAGAAGAGAAGGGACATCTGGCGGTGGCACATCCCTCTTGCCTAAGAGACCAGGAAGAACTGATTTATTGTTCCTGTCTCAATTTGTCGTACAGAGAGGAATCAGAAATCGTGCTGCAAATGTACCTAGTACACTTGAATTGCGGCTCAAAATCCCAATACTTTCAATTTTTAGTTTCTTTGTCGCTTATTTTAGACTTATGAGTCTATTTCAATTAAAATTGCAATATCTAGATATCTTCGGATACATTTAACTCCTTCCTACTGAAAAAATATGATTTTTAGAAAAAAGTTACCCCAAATGTGTGTGTATGTGTTTTAATGTGCAAATTTACCTATTTGATGCGTACTTTTTAAGATTTTTAACAAATATTCTCCCTTCCAAAATTCATGGAAAATGTTTAGTTATTTTGCATCTTTACGTCGCTCTTAAGTTTTTGCTTTCACTACTACGTACTTTCATTATTAAGTGTAGGAGGTATTAATTTACAGCCAAAGTTTTGATACTAAGATTTTTCTATAAATACACCTAATAATAATTTTGGTTTACGGCATAATTACAGCAAATTCATCAAGAATTCTCAAAAGCTGTAAGTCTATATGTTATATGGGCAAGAGATATGGTCATTAACAATGCATGATATAAAAAATGAAAATTCTGAAATGCAGCTTCTGAGACCTGTTGCTGGATTCGATTTTTGGATTTACTTTAGAGACTATAAAGTAATGAAGACATAAGCAAGGTTCAACACATATATTTTCCTGAAAGAAGTAAAAACAGAAGTGACATATGTTACAAACATAATTTATTTAAAACTGTGTGGCTTTATAGGCCTAAAAGTCAACTAAGAAAGACCAGTCGATGGAGGAGGTGAGATTTGCAACACTAAATGGTTAAATAGTGCAACAAACCAATAAGCCACCGTGATGATATAGATTGCTTTTTTGTTTTCTTTTCTTCCCTTAAAGGCGCTCTCAATTTTATATCAGCGCCGCCTATGTCCCATTTGGTCATGCAGGAGTTTTTTCTTATGCAAATAAATATGCTGACATGGGGTTGTTGCTTTTAGGCATAATTAAAATCCATCGGTTATATTAATAGTCCGATCTAAACAACTCATTCATCCAAAAATAAAGTGAAACTGTGATGGTGGTCCTTTTTATTTATTGGCTTGGATTTGGGTTGGAATACGGAATAAAATATTTTATAATAATTAAAAGTAAATTGCACACGTCAACTTTCTTAAGCCTATGGGAAATAATTACGGCTTAGTTTCTTTATTTGGTGAATTTGCAAAAGAATTGCTTAGTTTCTTTATTTGGTGAATTTGCAAAAGAATTAAAAGTAAACAGTTAAATTTTTTCTGTTATCGTGTAAAAATATCATATTAATAATTACACATGATCAGCATTTGGACCAAACTCTTCTGATCTGTTGACAAAACATTTAAATTAAAAGAGGCATTTGACGGAATTAGATTTCATCATTTATATTAAAATCCATAGTAATCTTGGACATATACTCCATTCACCCAAAGCATCTCTTCCGAAGTGTTTATAACACTTCTGTACCTTCCTGATTTCATATTTGCCTTAAGTTATTGCTTTTTAAACATTTTCTGCAACTACTTTCAGTTTGTGCATAATAAGGGATGGTATAATAGAAATAATTATATTACAAGAATTTTAGACACATATAAGCGTATTTGTTTTGCAAACGGAGCAAAGTAGTCTGCGCTTTGTATAGAAGTATGCCTATGGGCAGCTAATTCTCCTCGTATATGGAACTCATGTCTAGAAACTCTGTTTGCACACTAGAGCCTGTGAAATGGGAAGAGGATTCGGTTACGAGCAACAGACTTCGGATTCAATTGTTGAGATCTGTTTCCCAGTAGCACATTAGCCATAATTTCAGCCAACGGTAGTTATTATTCTGTTTAGCAGTCTCATATTTTACATTTTTATGACTGTTGTTAAATGAGAATGAGTAAATGGAAACTACCCTGAGGTGTTTCTCATATAGGAGGAATCTAGAATAATACAAGAGGCATGCCATCGCTTGTCAACAATGTACCTCAACGGGCATCACCTAGCCCACACTGTTATTTTCAGGATTGCAGAAGGATTTAAATGAAAGGGGTATCTTTGGTTCTAAAAAAAACTCTTGTGGACGTTTCCCTTCATGCCATATACCAGGATTTGAACTCTTTCCAAAAAATATACACGTTAGTTTACAGAAACAGGCAATATGCAAAGTACTTTTACTTTATTGGCAGTTACTTTTAGCCCGTTCATTATTTTATTATAATGTTATCCATTTGGTATTTCAATTTCCAATATTTTACAGATTTTCAGTGGAATATATTGTTTCTCTTTCTTGGGTAAAACTAAATTAAATAAAAAATTGAGGATTGATATTGAAAGGGTAAGTTACATTTTAATTAAATGTTGTTATAGATGACTTTAGGATTGTTTTAAAGATTAACAGAGAATCGTTGTAAGCAAATATTTATACAAATACTTGTAAACCACAAACTGCAGCCCCACTCTTAACAAATATATTGAAGTGTAAAAATTTGAACTGGATATTATAAGCATTAATTAAGAGACATATCAGGTGACGTAGAGAGCTAGTTTACTGTCCACTTATCTGAGGGAAGCCGGAATATGGTCGTTATTTTCAAGCGAATGCACCTCAGCGCTCGGATGGGGTAGTAAATCCAACTTTCTTTACGAATAAAGACAATCTCCGTTAAGGGCGAGTTCTTGGTGGGGGCAGCGTTTTATGGAAGTGAAGATTCCAGACCGTATCTAGTACTAGGTAGTTTAGATTACACCGTGAAATGGGCTCCATAAAGTCGACCATCTTGAATCTATATGGCCGTTGTGGCGAGCAAGTCTTGCAAGTTTCCTACAGGTTAAACTGTCACATTAAAACTAACCCTTAAATGCGTCCGCATGAAAATTTCATGTGAACATTACAAACTAAGAGCACTTACCTAAAATTCACCCCCGACCGCGGGGTACTATGTTGGCTTTAGTGCTAATTCACAAATAATTTTCAAAACTTTTGTTCCTCAAAGTTCGATATTTAACAAAATGCCTAGAAGTCCATATAACACAATTGTTAAGCATGCCAATACATTTTTCTTGTATTTGATTCGAAATCGCTTTCACAGAAAACACTCCTACACGAACTAGAGTGGTAAGATTCAGGTAGGTTTTTTTTGGGAAGTTTTGCTTTATAATTTGGTACAACTGTTTGATGCGAATGGCAGCGTCTGCGTGCCCAAGCCAATTGCTTTCGTTCATCACAAGCATCTGCGAGTTTGTTTTCTGGGATTTTCTTTTGGACATCATTTTCTAGAACAACATGTTATGGCATAAAATATGAAATTATTTAAGATACCTAAAATGAATTTTAAAGTGATAAAAACCAACCTTTAAATGCCTGTTTTGGATTTGCTTTGGTATTACTGGCATGATCGGTATTTAAACAAAAGTCTGTGTTATGTTATTTGACTTTCTCTACCCACTATAATTTATATAGCTTCTACCAACCTTCTAATGGAAGATAATTAATTTAGTTCATGTTAATCGACATAAACCTTTGCAAGAAAGATTTCGAGTCAGATGTTAAAAGTTCAGTGACTATTCTTATACTTTAGATCTACCACTGTTTCCATGATACCAAGTAAACAAATGAAATCAAGGTATTGGAACATTCAAACCAATAATAAGAATATATCGAAAATTAATCATACCATAGAAAAAATGTACTTGATAGCGAAATCTTGATTAGTATCAAACTTGAGATTTAAATTTGATATCTTCAAAATATGAGACATGAAGGCGTTCTGGATATCCCTCACCCCAAGCTACCGTTAACATTTCGAAACGTTTGATTATCTCAAAAGTGCTTTAGACATTTAGATATTAAAATAAGGAATCTATATTTAAGATACCAAATGACAAATGAAATGTAAGAGGGCTGCTCAATAAAGAATGATCATAATTTTTTTACGGTCATAATTTTTCGCACTAAAATTAAATCTTATTATATTCTGTTGGCTTAATGTGAAACAAAAACGCTATAGTAGTTCATTGTTGGTACTTCTGGTTCCCACCTGTTCATTATCACCTACCGCTGCATAGGACGTAACACGCGAGGAACAATATGCGGCTTTGAAATTCTGCTTTCGTCGCAACAAATCTTCACTTGAGGTCTTAAAATGTTACAGAAGGCCTATGGAGAGTCTGTTCTTCCCTACAGCACAGCTCGAAGGTGGTTTAAAATGTTTAACGAGGGAAGACAGTCAATTTCAAAGGAAGGTACACCCGGTGCTCCAGTTACTGCTCTTACGGAAGAAAACATAAACACTGCTGCTGCCATTGTGAGAGAGGATCCGCAAATTCCCTTAGGATCACTTTCTGAAATACTGAACCTTTCATTGGGTGCCACCCACACGTTGATGACAGAAACATTACTCATGAGACGTGTTTGTGCGCGATGGGTTCCAAGACTGTTGATTCCCGAACAAAAGGACATTCGCATGCAGGTCTGCATGCAGTTAAAGTTGATGTTAGAGGAAGATCGGGAGTTTCTTTCAAACGTATTCACTGCTGATGAAACTTAGCTACATCATCTTCATCCTGAGAGCAAACAGCAAAGCTCAGTGTGGAAATCTCCTTCATTAACAATCCCCAAAAAAGCAAAAGGGGTTGCTTCTGCTGGGAAAGTTATGGTCATCTCATTCTTTGATATTCATGGAATGGTTTATCAGGATATTGTACCTGCACACATATCAGTAGCTGGACAATGCTACAGGGATGTCCTGAAAACATTGCAAGTCCATATCAGGCGCAAAAGACCACATTTCCGTGAATCAGTCTGGATACTGCACCACGATAATGCGCGGCCGCATATTGCCAATGTTGTTGCTGAATATCTTGCAAAACTCAACGTGAAGTGCATCCGTCACCCTCCCTATAGTCCGGAATTAGCCCCATGTGACATTTTGCTTTTACCTAACTTGAAGAAACGCCTTAGTAGGAGGCATTATCCATCATCAGCATTGGTGAAGGCTGCGGAAGAGATTTTGAAGGATTTCTCAGAAAATGGTTTCCAGTCTGTCGTTGAAGACTGACAGAAACGCTGGGACAAGTACATCACTTTCAGGGGAGAGTATTTTGAGAAGGACCATCGAAATTATGAGGATAAGTGAAGTTACGTTGTCAAAAAAATTTGTGATCATTCTTTATTGAACAGTCCTCGTATATCTTAGATTTTCTGGTAAAATAATTTGGAAAGTATCTTCTAAAAATGGTAAACAATTAGGGATAATTACACTGTTACTATACAAAGCATGCAGATTTTTAATGCATAATTTATTTCAAACATCTTTAGACTCTTACCAATTTCCAAGGTATGTTACTGGTTTGAATGTTACCATAATGTGTAATCGTTTTAGGCACTGTCGCTTTTTGGTTGCTTTTTTAAAATTCATGCAAAGTGTAGATATAGAATTTTAAGGCCAAGTTATTGTACACGACATAAATTAAGCTATTTCTGCAAAATTTATCTCAATTAAAATAAATCAGACAAAAATAATGTAGAAATGGCATAAGTATAAACACAGTGGATAGAGAGTCTTGTAAGACTAATCTGATGCGTTTTATTTATGAAGGTGCTTTTAAAGGATAAAATGAGCTCAGTTATGACTCAATTACTGCTTCAGTTGAGTCGAAATTTAACATGTGATTTTAAAATGTCGTCACAGCTTACGCGAACCTTATTATAAATCCATAACATATATGCTTGAACAGTCGGATCAGAAATTTGTCGTTTGTTTTGTGGAACTCGGCAAAAATCCGTAGGATAATCTAACAACTTCAGTAAACCCTATTCTCAGACTTACAGTACACAAAATTTTAGATAGTATTCTGTGTAATTTTTAAATGTATACGATTTTTGCCCCCAAGAAGACACTAGTTTTCTTGCTCATAGAACTGGTGATGCTGTAAATCATTTTCCTCTTGTTGAAATCACAAGGTATGACGTAAATAATATTCGACTGTTTTCTCAGACTCCATTTCGCCAACTTTGTCTGCACGTCTGGCAAATATCTTTCATTACAGAGAACTAAGGCGCGGCAGGTATGGTTGTTAAATGTTATTCTGAACAAAGGAAGACAATTTACGGAAATCTTGTGTCGTGTATTCCATCCATCCTAACGCTCGCAAGAGGGAACGCCATGCTGCCAAAATGTAAATTTGGGCACAGAATAGAAGGACGGAAGGAGGTTTATGGGAGCAGAAACAAGACGAAAAGGAGACAGGAGGAGGAGGACTGGGTGCACGTTTCGAAGGTATCTAAAGGTTGAGACATGGCAGGCTATTATTAGATCTCCGTCTCCATCTTTCAACTTCCCTTTCCACATGCATGAAAACCCTTTCCCTGCTCCTTCTCAAATGTATTTCTACTCAAGTAAAACGTATTACAGCCGGCAAAGTGAAGTACCTCGGTTCCTTGTAGTGCCAGGCACACCCCCAACCCCAAAACCTCCGTTTTCTAAGTGCAAGACGGCAGTAAATCTAACAGAACATTATGCTGTACAACTGCCTCGGTTTCCCCTTGCTCTAGCCTGCCCGCCTCTTAATTTTCTTGCATTGAATTATCACTGCAAACCTCGTCCACATTCTTAATTATAAAACAAGACAGTTATTGCGTTGCAAAAATATATGCTCCCTAAACTACAAGGTAACAAACTGCGGGAAATTAAAGGGCCAAGGTTTCTAACAAGGAAATATGCTGCAATTTCAGGAACTGTACTTTTACTACCACACACCTAGTTTATTTATATTCTCCTAGATGTGTTATGTGCGAAAATGGCACAAATGAAAAAAGTTAAACTAAAAATTTAATGTGTGAATTCATTTTTTTTCCACTCACTCTTGTACAACTGCTCTTAGGAACTTCTTTTTAATTGGAAGAGACAGGTAGGTCCAATGGAAATGGGGGGAAATAGTAGGTTTAAGTGATAATTAAATCTTCTAAGAGCTGTTTTCTGTGTAATTTCTTTAAAATTTCATTCTCTCTGTGTCTTCGGAAGAGAATAAATAGTTAATTCACATTTAAGAAACCAGTTACAAGAAATATCTCGCAAATAGAAGACCCCTCAAAAATGTGTTTGCCAGAATTGCCCTATTTTTTGTGTGGCGCGAGTCTGTGTTGCATATGTGGTTAACCAGCTTTACAAAAGTCATGTATAACGAAAAAGACTACAGACTGCAGAAAATTAAAAAAAATTAAAATAATTTAAACGAATGTAGCTGTTTTTGAGAAAATAAAAAGGTTATACAATTTTCCAATGCAACTGGTTATTCCGGGTGGGGAATTTGCTTTAAAATCTTCCTGTTTTTTCTTTGGAAGTTGCTGAAATTAAATGGTAACTTAGCTATTGAACCAATTTTTCGTTTTTTGTAGTTTTGTTCAGACGACTGCGCACGCACACAGACACACATGCACATACAGAGTTTTTCAAAAATGCACTTTTTTCCTGAATTAAGGGTCCCAAAATGTATATTTTCTAATTAATACATTGTACCTATTTTTAATGACATACAGCACTTTCTTACCTGAAGTATATAGTTAGAGTAGTGAAAATTTACAGATTTGGAATTTAGAATCTTAATTTTCTTTCATGCAAACCATTATATATAAAATGCATATGAAATATATATAAAAGTTTAAAATATAGAATCGTGCAGTGAAAAATACATCGTAGCCGAGATTTAAGCTATGGATTTTTGGTTCCGGTGCTCTAGCAAAATGGGCTACTATGGCAACATACCGCTACAACGTTGATTGATCTAATATTTGTTACCTGGGAAGTTGACTTCCTGAATACGGAGGCGAGTGTGTTATCCGAAAATGAATTTGAAAAATCCTTGTAGTGTACCTAGAAAATATGAGTAACTGCACGTTGTAACTCGCAGTTTTAAACTGCAAGATAGTTGTGTCAAATGTATATGAGAATTCTAGTGTTTTACCGAGAAAAATTCGAGTCAATTGGAGAATATATTGTTGTGCTGGGACGTTGCGAAGGACGGTTACCGGGAGTTCCGTGGTTCAAGTATGGGCTATGGTATTGAACTTTTCAGTCTCTCTGTACCTTTTCAAATTTGTTCTACATAAGCTAGTGTGAAAGAACAATTAATTGCCATTAAATAATTCAGCTCGCAGAAAAGGTGTGATATAGTTCTGGGAAATCTTCTCTAGCAATTAACATATGTACTCCAGTATTCATAAAAGTTATTTATATACCCATGATGCATTTTTGCCCATGAACTATTTCGAAATAAGCTACAAGATGTTACGTTTGCCCATGATATATGTTACAAGAAGAAACGTATTCAAAACATGCAGGAATAAGCTCCGAAATCAGCTCTTGGAACAAAAATAAAAACAGAGGAATTGGAAATGTCAAGAATGTGAAATGATCTACTTATATTTTATAATATGAGAAACAATTTTCTCTCTGTATTTCAGTCGCTTTAACTACCGGGTCATATCCGAGGTACCTTGTGGGTCGCCGTAGGTCGGACATTTATCCTTCTAGTTCTCATTAGTTTGCCATGCCAGCTTGGTTGTCACATGTCCACAGAGGTCTTAGTGCAGTTTTCTCTATTAATAACATTGTCGAGATTAGAATTTATTGTTTTAATTTTATTTATTATTTTATACTATTATGTGATGATAATAATAAGTGGTGAATTATATATAACTATAAAATAATAATTCTATAATATTTAAATAAATTAAAATTATAATTTAATCTATATTTAAATTAACCAGTAGGTGGGTGTTGGACTGCCCACTATTTCCTTTTTATTGTTTGCCATTACTTTGTTTTTCCTTCTTATCTTTATGATGTGATTGTAGATTTCGTGCTGTGTGACTTTTTTTAAATATGCGTCGTGCAACGTTAAGTCATATTGGACGATGAATGAAATGGGCGAAATAATGCTCAAATGAGCCTAGGGTCCATAGATCTTACAGTTACCTCACATTCATCTTTCAAGATAAAAGAAAACCCGGGAAAACCTTATCCAGATAACTCACTCTGATTGAGATTCAAATTTGGGACCTTTTGAACTTGAAGCGGACATGCTACCATCCACGCTACGGAGGCGGGCGCTCATGCTGTATGGTGATGTCTGACAAATGACTTAGATACTTTCCCATTTGGTCGTCTAGTAGGGCGCGTCTTTGTGCTAGAAAGATTAGGGATATTCTCGCATGATTCCCTCTGCATGTGGCCTATAGCCCCCTATAGTTACTTCATTTCACCCCTTCCTCCCAAGGGGTGTTAACCAGGTGGATCTTCGGCCACCATGTGCAAGATGTTACTCTTCTACGAAAAAACGCATATATATATATATATATATATATATATATATATATATATATATATATTTGTACCTATAATATAACTTAACTTATGTTACTCTTAAAACTGTTTGCAAATTCTATTTACACTTGTTCTTAAAGGTTAAAAAACTCTGAATAGTAACTAGCTTAATGTAGTAAATGCAAGGATGTATGACTTCAATACTTATCCAAACTCTACTTCTGAGGAATGCATGCCTTTCTAAGCATTCCAGTAAGGAGGTACTTTGGGAACGCTGAGAAAGAAAATGTTTTGAAATAATATTTACTTTCGCCAACTTCTTGTATCGACAAATCAAAGCACACAATTATGTATACGTGTGTACATTCCTTAACCATTAGAAATATAACTATAATTTTAATTGGATCTTAATGAAGGACCACCAATCACATGTTTTTGAATTATAGAACAGTTGAAATCTTCTCTACTGGTTAGGTGCGGTAATGTTGCTCCTCTGTAACGGTAGACACGCATTCGATTCCCGGGAACGCATGAAACGTTTGTCCCGCAGACCCCAGCGAGGTGGCGCCGAGGTAATGTGCTACTAAGACTTCGGGGCCTCCCTGGTTCGATTCCCGGCCAAAGTCCATTATGATACATGGATTTTATCGTGGTTTTCCATGTTGTTAGGCGAATACTGGAGTGGGTTTGTCTCATTATTTCCTTCAGGAGGGAAAAGTGATTAGAATTAAGCGGCGTCGGCGTTAAAAATGAAAAAGTTAGGGACCCTTAGCATGCTTGTACCCGTCGTTATCCAGATATGATTTCCGTGCAGAAATTGTCTCTCATCCTCAACTTCAGTTACGGTAGAAGCAGAACACCTCATGCTTTCAGTGCTTTGGCGCAATTGCAGATTCTGCCAATCATTCGTACTCCTACAAGGATATCTCCAACAGGAAGGATGCACTCAGCCTAAAAAGAAGCAGCTTCTGCTAATTTCCCTTTGATGCAACTCAGTCTTTACATTCAGGTAATCGCTTTGTCCATTCGTCTTCTAGTAACGTTTTAAAAGAGTTATTGACACCCACGTAGAAAACTTTGTTAATGGTTTACAAAATACCATATGAAATGTCTGTCATTTAGATTGAGCGGAAAAGAGACATAAAATTGAAAGTGAGAATGAAGAAGCGGAATAAAATGGATATAGAGGGAAAATAATGAGAGAGGGAGAGAGAAAATAAAAGAAAACAGAAGTGCCTCTTCTGCAAATGAAATAAATGAAACTACTCCTGTTTAATACTTTGAGGAATACTAAATAACAAAGATTATTGTTGTCTCTTCACCTTTTCTTCCCCTTTTTGTTATACCCATTAGCATATTCATTATCAGCAATACCATTTTCAGTGTTTTATTCCCGAATGAGGTTTAAAATTTCGTAATTTTGATCGCCCTTTTCTTGCTCGGTGTCCCTTTATTAGTTAGCTCATTATTTCATGTGAAATATTCTTTATTAATAATTATGTTTTTGCTTGTGGTTTTCATATAATTCAACCGAAGGGGTCATATTAGAGGGATATAAGAGAAACGAATGAATTTTGCTCAAATGAGCACGAGACGTACATTGCTTGGATTTAAGAGACATTCGCAGGCTGAAAATAATGGAAAACACCAAACTTGATGTAACGAGATATGAAGTAGACACTGTACCCGTTGCTCACCTTGGAGTTCATTTTATAACATTTAGCTTATTTATATTCTAGTTTCACACTTCCTTTCCCCATTTCTCTCCCTCGCACTGCCCCTCTCCCACTTCCAGAAACTAAAAATCCTATGTATATCAAACTTCTTATTTAAATTCAACGTATTTCAAGTACACATTTTGAATTATATTTACAAATACTTTACACCCCGTTCTCTGACACCCTTTAAATAAGATTAAATTTGATCAGATTAGATATTCCAAAATTTTACAATATACAACTTTTGGCTACATTTATTTGGTTTTACATTGTTGTTAACTTGGCTTATATGATACCCTGGTCTTCTGCTCTGCCAGGTAGCTCTTAACCTCCATGCCTCCTTGTTACTTAATTAGTCCCATTCTTCTTCCTCATATTCCTTTCTTATATTCTTTACATTTCCGACCCATTGTTTCTTTTACTTTCCGTAAGAACTCACCATTACTTCTTACCTTCTTTTCCTCCCTGCCCGTTAACATTTTTATAGCTACTATCACCTTCTCTAATTTCCCCCATTTTTCCTCCCAAACCATTTTTCTTCACATTGCAAATTCCTCGTGTTCTGTTACATAGTGTTCTATGCTTTCTTTTCCCCCCACACAATTCACAAATTCCCTTTTCCCTACCACTTATCCCTCTTAGAAATATTGTTCCTGTTCTCATCCAAGCTAACCCTTCTCTCTCTTGCCTATTGCAGTAATCTAAATATGCTTGTCGTCCCCAATTTATTTTTATTTGCTTGTAAAGTTGTAATGATTTCATATTTTCTAGACTTCGCCATATTTTCTGTCTTTCTATATCTTCTATTCTGCATTTTACCAATTTACCCACATCGCATGCATTCCTTTCCTCTGGTCTCCATATATCCCCCGTTCCTATTATTTCGATAATTCCTCCTATCTCTGCCCACCAACTATTTGAGTTCACTAATATTTTTTGCTGCCTCGTGTATAATTCCCCCTTCTTCTTTGGCCAAACACCTATACCAAAACTGTATTATTCTTTCCATTATTATTCAATTTCTTCTTGTCTTTCCTAATTCTAATAAAGCTACTTACCTAGGTGCTGATCTTGGTAAGTCTGGCGGCTCTTTACAAAACCTTCTGTAGTTTTGGTCCACAATTTTTTTACCTGTGTGCCTCCCCCCAGATTTTCACTGCATACAACATATTGTATTCAACTAGTGCTTCATACATTTTTTCTAACAATTTGGGACAACCCTTTAAATAGAAACAATTTTCAGGAAGTTGCGTTTTGAAAGATTGCTTCTTATGATAATTTTAAAAATATTTATGTGTTTGAAGTATTTACGTGGAATAATAAGCATATAAATTAATTGTGGGGCAACCCATGAAATATTTTATAGGTTTTATAAATCTAAGAATCAGACAAAAACGTATCAGAGGAAAACTATACGGTTGCTACCTCGCCAGTCAATCGGCAGAGCACCTGTCTTTAGTGTCAGGGGTCGTAAGCTAGATTCCCAGGTAACAACAATCTCTGTATTTGCTTGAGAGTTTGATGGCCATCATCTTTGCTGTATGTGGGGACTGTGTGCCAAAAATCGGGAGTGGAATATAGCTGAAAGTACCGAAAATGAGTCCAGATTAGGTATGGACATAATGCCACAATAGCAAGACATTGTACGGAAGGGTTTGTTTACGCCTGACGGGCAGCGATCTACACAGGCACATATATACGTTAGGAGCGCCGGCACAGTGCTCACAGGGATGTCCAGTAGCTATTTGCAAGTGGTCGCATGCTGACTTTTCAGGCTTCCGTGATAGGCGTTGTGGTTCTCCTCTGCAAGTGATTTCTGATGTACATGGTTTATATATAACAGGCAGTATACCATCAAATTTTCAGGTGCATAGCGGTGTGAGTACAGTGATAGTTACTTTGTAGTAGGGAACAAATGGTAAATGCATTTTCCAAAGGAAAGCCCGCGGATACGACCATTGAGATTAAAGATGGGTTATAAATGAGCAATAATAAATGTAGGGCACATTAGTTTTTTGTGGTATTAACCTCGAGATTTTATAAATAAACACTTATTTTTGGACACAGGGTATCGCAGAAAGCGTATTCCTGGTGGGCATCAGCTATGTCGAATTTTTGGATGAAACACAGTAGGTAGATAATTCCATAACCTGCTTAGGTTTTTTTAAGAGTAGAATAAACAAATACCTTTTTAAGTGTTGATGTTGATGAAGATTAAGAAATTTTAAAATATGCTATTAAAATGTTATTTGTCGGGGAATGTGAATTCCTACAAAGTCAAGGTTAGCAAAATTAAAATAATTTCAAAATTACACGATAATATTTCCCTTCAAACTTCGTACAGACTTGTAACCACACAATGCGTGGTTAAAGATGTTATCTTGGTCTATCGCCAAAATAATAAACGTAAAAAAATGATTATAAACGTCCATGGTGATATAGGCGTGTATGCCCCGGTATGCTGTTGACAATTGACTGTGATTGGGAATAATCACTGACTGCAAGTGAGCAAATAAATAAGCAGTCTATTGACAATTTACTATGAGTGAGTCGGGGTGAGTAACTGAGCGGCTGTTACTAAATAAACAGGTTTTCCGATCAACAAATTTCTAGGAGTTAGCATATCTCTATTTCTCAAACATTTTTACCTGCAAATTTGTAGGAATTCACAGCGACCTTTATTTCTGACAAAGACTCTTGCCTTAATTCTGTTACGTCTGAAACTTAGTTCCTTCCATGACTCCGCCATCTTGGTTGGGAATGGAAATCAGTAGTGAGTGTGTTGAGGTAAAGAGGGTGCTGACACACACACACACACACACACACACACACACACACACACACACACACACACACACACACACACACACACACACACACACATACGCTGTCAATATGTACGATGGCAGGAGATGTGGTTCCGTTGTGCACATACTCGCTAGAGGAAAGGCAAGCTTATTAGATTCGTGTGCAAGGCGCTAAGTATCAGCTTGGCACTTGTGTGTGCGTATCACATATGAGCCCAAACTCCTCCTTAAGAGGCTCCTTTGAGTTGTTGCTTCACGTAGATTACATTATACGATGTGAACGTGCGGAATAACGTTTCAATCCCTGTCACAAATTTGCAAGGAAAATCGCTTGCATGACAGACATTGTACCTAATGCGTTAGTAATTTTCTCTGCAGGAATAGTGTGTCAGTTTCGTCTGCGCCATCTAGAGACAGAGTGTTAAGGTGGGGTAGAGCTCCTTTGTTTTTATTTCTCTAGTGCACAACGTTACCTTCAGTAAACAAAGATATTAATATTTTCACGTTCATAGTTTTTAACAGAAAATATAAAGGCTGCAAACTGATTCATGTCATAGGGATTTTAATACATTTATTACTATTGTAGCATTTTAATAAAATCAAACACAAAACCCATACAACAGAGTCAAATGTCAGAGCTATTTATGTGCCCATTCTCTATTAAGAGTACATTTGACTGCAGTCACTGGAACTCGTTTTCAAAATTTCGGCTTTGAATGCATGGTCAGTACATTTTCCACCATAAAGGTCATGGCTATTTGAATCTCTTTCCTAAAGCGCGCATGACAACTTTACACGTTCTCTTTACAGAATCTAATACAGGTATTATAAATAGATATGCCAGTTTTGTCAAGGGTACTTAGGGACACTTAAGGTTGATATAGCCATAGTACTGCCCTTTTAACTCTCTATTACACATTTAAAATGTTGAACTTAATGTCAGGTTTGGAATGTGATGCAGAAATTATGTATAAGTTAAATAAATTGAGACATAATAAAATAAAATATGAATATTTGCTGCATTAGTTTTCAGTGTTAACATTTGTAACCTTGGCAGCTAATTATGAGTACTCTTTGGCTCGGGGTAGCATGTCACTAAGTAAGGCTAGTCTCCGGCCATTTTGCAGAAGTAGTTTGGTAGGTTACGTTAGCGAGAACGCTGAAAGTAACCAAAGTTGCCAGATTAGGTATAGCAGGCTAGCTTGAAATTCGTGGAATATGTAACAGGATTTCTTATAAATTTATAGAGCGATTTTAGGATGGAAAGAAGGGAATTTAAGGAATATAAAAATGAAATGGTGATATCGTTTTAGAAGCTACTAGTGGGCAGTCTCACAACCACTAACAAAGGGGAGGTATTTTATAGCTGAGCAGAACATTCTCGGCAGAATCTTGGACGTTTCTGGACTTGTCGCCGATGGGGCAAGACGTAGATGAAAGAGGCGTCATTTCTTGCCTCTGTGATATAATCATAAGTTATCGTGCTGTAAAAGAGTCCAATACATCAACTCCGGATATATAATAAAAATAGAAGTGAGGGTGGCATAGTAGATGTACTCTTATTTCTAATTACAATAATTTTACTAGTATTACTATTTTCAGTAATTAAACATATCTAACAAAAGAGTAGTGAGTAACTGGCCCTTTTAATAGAGTTTCACACATGTTCAAAATATCTACATTTAAATAATTCAGTTCGTTATATAAATACATAGTGTTGTTTAAATACATAGTGTTGTTATATATATATATATATTAGTTTCCACTGGTCGGAATTTCTCGATTTAAGTGAATACCTAAAATGCATAAGTCGAAAGTTATGGTCTTCAAGAAGGGGGTTAAAATTAAAAAAAAAAATTATGAAAAGTGGGTACTAAATGGTAAAAGGGTAGAGGTGGTCAATTAATTTGAATACTTAGGAGTAAGGTTGAATAACAATGGGAAGTGGGGAACACACAGGAGAAAAATTGAAGCAAAAGGAAGGGCGGCAATGAATGCAATAAGAATATGCAAATATAAGCTAGAAATGACAACCAAGTGGTTAGAAAGAATGTAGGGAGCACTAGTTGAATCCAAAATGTTGTATGCAGGGGAGATCTGGGGGCACAGAGGTAAACAAAACGGTGGATCAAAACTACAAAAGGTTTTGTAAAGAGCTACCAGGCTTACCAAGGTCAGCACCTAGGGAAGTAGCTTTAGTAGAATTAGGAAAGAAGAAGAAATGGAATAATAATGGAAAGAATAATAAAATTTTAGTATAGGTGTTTGGCCAAAGAAGAAAGGGAAATCATGAAATTATGCATGAGACAGCTAAAAAAGATTAGTGAACTCAAATAGTTGATGGGCAGAGATAGGAGGAATTGTGGTATAAAATAGGAATGGGAGATATATGGAGATTAGAGGAAAGGAATACAAGCGATGTGAGTAAATTGGTAAAATGCAGAATAGAAGATATAGAAAGCCAGGAAATATGGGAAGTCTAGAAAATATGAAATCATTACTATTTTACAAGTAAATAAAAAGAAATTGTGGACAAGAACCATATGTACATTACTGAATAGGCAAGAGAGGGAGAAGGGTTGGCTTCGATGAAAACAGGAAAAATATTTCTAAAAGGGATAAGAGGTAGGAAAAGGGAATTTGTGAATTGTATGGGGGAAAAGACAGCATAGAACACTATGTAACAGAATGCGAGGAGGTTGCAATGTGGAGAAAAAAGGTTTGAAAGGAAAAATGGGAGAAATTAGAGAAAAGGATAGTCGCTATAAAATGTTAACGGGCAGGGAGGAAAAGAAGGTAAGAAGTATTGGTGAGTTCTTGCAGAATGTAAAAGAAAAATGTGTCAGAAATGTAAGGAATATAAGAAAGGAATATGAGGGGGGAGAATGGGACTAATTAAGTAACAAGGAGGTATGGAGGTTAAGAGCTACCTGGCAGAGCAGAAGACCGGGGTGTCGTGTAAGCCAAGGTAGCAACAAGGTAAAGACAAATAAATGTAGCCAAAAGTTGTAAATTGTAAACTTTTGGAATATGCACAAAAATCTAATACTAAGCATATCAAAGTTCGATTTCAGTGTCATTCTTACTTTTATTACACTTCCACGCATACCCTGAGACAAGTCTCTGCTCGAGATCGAAGCAAGATCACAGCTTCAAAATTGGAGCATCATTGTCGAGGCAGATAAAACCGCTTCAAATGTAAATGAGTTATGCTGCTC